>SJYT01075580.1:26567-54618 GCA_006410635.1 Cephalophus harveyi
CTATATTTATATATGTTCCTGTGTATACTAATGCAAAATATAAAATGGTTTTAATGAGATAGTGTTTCCTTCAATTAAATTTATTTCTTCTTGGCTCTATAATTAAAAAATTAGAGTAGTTTATATAATTTTTTAAAGATGAATATTTATTCAAGCTTATATAATTTGTGTCTAAAGGTTTTCACATTCTGTGATTTGAATGTCATTTAGGCCACATGCTGAATTCTACTATAGTTTGGTAAATAAGTTTGGAATAAACAAAGGCATTATTAGGTGTTTCCAATGGAAAGATACTCAAAATTTATACATGACTTTCTGGATTATTTTATTTTAGCCTTTCATTGCATTTCAAGTATTTTAGTACTTTACAGATTGCAGACAACTGATACCAATGAAAAATAATTCTTCTCTATGACTTGCAAATGAATTCTGACTGGAAGAGATTCCACTGATTTGTATCCCCTCTAAAAGGGGCTTCCCTGGTGGCTCAGACGGTAAGGAATCTGCCTGCAATGGAAGAGATTCAGGTTCAATCCCTGGATCTGGAAGATCCCCTGGAGAATTCCATGGTTACCCACTCCAGTATTCTTACCTGGAGAACTCCATGGACAGAGGAGCCTTGTAAATGAGCCTGACATGGGCTCAGAGTCAGACACGACTTAGTGACTAACTTTATGTGGAAAAGGCCAGGTTAATGTCTATCTATAAGTTCATTTACACACTTGCTTCAGTTCAGTTCAGTTCAGTCGCTCAGTCGTGTCCAACTCTTTGCGACCCCATGAATCGCAGCACGCCAGGCCTCCCTGTCCATCACCATCTCTTGGAGTTCACTCAGACTCACATCCATCGAGTCCGTGATNATAAAGCAGAAGTAGATGTTTTTCTGGAACTCTCTTGCTTTTTCCATGATCCAGCGGATGTTGGCAATTTGATCTCTGGTTCCTCTGCCTTTTCTAAAGCCAGCTTGAACATCAGGGAGTTCACGGTTCACGTATTGCTGAAGCCTGGCTTGGAGGATTTTGAGCATTACTTTACTAGCATGTGAGATGAGTGCAATTGTGCGGTAGTTGGAGCATTCTTTTGCATTGCCTTTCTTTGGAATTGGAATGAAAACTGACCTTTTCCGGTCCTGTGGCCACTGCTGAGTTTTCCCAATTTGCTGGCAGATTGAGTGCAGCACTTTCACAGCATCATCTTTTAGGATTTGAAACAGCTCAACTGGAATTCCATCACCTCCACTAGCTTTGTTCGTAGTGATGCTTCCTAAGGCCCACTTGACTTCCCATTCCAAGATGTCTGGCTCTAGATTAGTGATCACATCACTTGTTTAGCCCATATAAATATATGGCTCTTTAACTTTGAGCTGATTATGTAAACAATGTCTAGTCCCCATGTAAACAATAAACTAATTAAATATTTAACACGTATTAAATTTACGTTTTCAAGAAAGTCATCATTTTGCTCTGAAAAATTATTCTTGGGACCTCTCTGGTGGTCCAGTGGCTATGACTCCACATTTCCAATGAAGAGGGCCCATGTTCGATCCCTAGTGAGGGAACTAGATCCCACATGCTACAACAAAAAGTTCTTAAACGTCAAAGTGAAGATCAAAGATCCCGCTTGCCACAACTAAAACCCAGAAATGTCAAATAATAAATATAAATAAACGATTTAACAAGAAAAAACATCCTTTAAGTCTAGATAGCCAATTCTTTTTCTTAGAAGACAAGATGGCCTAATACAAACTCAAAGCTCTTTTGATTGTTTCAGATATATGTGATGAAATATCACTTACGATAGATGAATAAGTACATATAAGCAGATTTAAACATACTTCCTGCATTTTAAACAAAGAATATAACAAAAAAGTATTATAAATAACAAACTTACAGAACACAATTTTAATTTTTCCATTCTGTTACTACACAAAATAGGCTTTAAAATAATAGAACTCATTAACCAAATTAACTCTTGACCTTTCTAAAGCAAATCTCCTATATTTCTTTTATTTCTCTTTAAAAAGATAGTCCTTTTATTATTTTTATTCATTGCAACATCCTTTCAAGGAGAAAATTGTTTTAGTCACTGAGTTATGTCTGACTCTTTTGTGACCCGATAGACTGTAGCCCTTTGTCCATGGGAATTCCCAGGCAATAATATTGGAGTGGATTGTCATTTTATTCTCCAGGGGATTTTCATAAGCCAGGGATGGAATCTGCTTCTCTGCTTTGGCAGGCAGATTCTTTACCACTGGGCTATTGGGGAAGCCCAAGGAGAAAAAAACCACTTTTTTATTGTGGTATAATGAAATAAAACAAAAAAAGAGAAGCTCTATTATTTTCTGAAGACACACAACTTAGATTTTTTGTATTCAAAAGAATTTTCAAATTGTTGTGCATTTCTAACAGGGTCCTTTAGACTTTACTTCTTCTAGCGAATTAATAAGGCAGTCACCTAAGTGGATATGACTCTGGATACAAAACTTAGCAAGCAACTATTGCCCTTGTGGAAAGAGGAGAACACTGGTGAATACAACCTATCATGGAAAGAAGAAAGGTCTTACTGGTGAAGATACCCCACCAAGGGTGTCTGGCTTAAAAAGTGAGGTGGAAGCTTGATTTCAGCCCCACTCATTGCCTTGATCCACTGCCATGAACAGCAGATGACAACATTGCCTGTATACTTTTGTGCTGGGCATCATTTTTTATTTTACTTTGAATAAGCTAACCATTCCATTATAAGTTTTTAAAAGGACCTTTTATATGAAAAAAAACCTCTATTTTTACACCATTAGTTGTATCAATTTATCATAGCATTTCGTATCATATGTAAAGATGTCAGCCAATAATATTTACAATAATGATAAAAATACTATGAAAAAATTACCATTAATAGCTATCTGATTGTAGGAAAACCAAAAATATAGTTCAAAGAAAATGGTATCACTATTTAGTCAATAGCAACTCTACTAAAGGATGGATTCTTTTCATATTTTGCATTTTCCTCCTTCATAGCACACACTTTATACCAACTTTCTGGAGGCACTATTCTGATGCCACTGGCTGATGCCTGCTCTTATCTAGCCTTGGAACCCTAAGGAACAGACAGGACTTGGGCTGGTACCCAATACTTGAGTCAGGACCAAGTCTCTAGTGCAGTTCCATCTTGGAATTCTGCCAGGTTAAGAGAAACTAAATAGAAAGTTATGTAAGGCATGATCTGAATTTCTATTGCATGCTAATTATCCTTCAAATCATCCTTAAATGATCTTTCCCAGACTTGGTCTTAGGAGAGCAAAGAAAAAATGGACAGTTCATTGTAGAAAGATGGCAATCAATTTAAAAGTTCCAGGAAGTATGGCTTTTTAACTAGACCAAGCAAGACTGGAAAACATGGAAGATTGGAAAACATAGAAGTAAAAACATACAAATAGAAAATATGTGAGGAGGGAAAAGAGATAGATTATATCATACTGAAGAATGGATTTACTTCACAAATAATTTCTTCTTCCTCTGTTTATTGCAAGGAATTGTCAAAAATCAATTGGAGAGAATTAGTAATCACATGTTATTTTAACAACAGATTATTAAAAGCCAGTTTTTAGCAGGTTTGGACAAATGTTTTCTGTAAACGGCCACAGAGTAATTATGTTACTCTTTCTGACTATCCTATCTCTGTTACCATGTTATACAGCAACTTGTATACCAAAAGCAGACACAAGCACTTGTGAATGAACAGCTGCGGTTTTGTGCTAATAAAAATTTATTTATAAAAGTAGTCTGCGGGCCATATTTTGTGGGCCACTGACCTATACAATAATGGTATAGATAGATAGATACCAGTATAAAACTCATTAACATCATTCTTGTGTTTTCTTTTAAGGATTTTGTCATTTAAACATATGTATGATATCACTTATATGTAGAATATAAAATATGACAGAAGCAAAATTATTTACAAAACAGATATAGACAAACAGACATAGAGAAGACACTTTTGGTTACCAAAGGGGAAATTGGATTGGGAAGGGCTAAATTAGGATTTGGGGATTGGCAGATATGAGCTAATACACATAAAATAGATAAGCAACCAGGTCCTAGTATACTGTACAGGGAGCTATATTCAATATCTTGTAACATACCATACTGGGAAAGAACATAAAAATAATATATATAATAAATATATAAAAAATAAATATACTTATATTATGTGTGTATGTGTGTGTGTGTGTGTGTAGGCTTCCCAGGTAGAACTAGTAGTAAAGAACTCACCTGCCAATGCTGGAGACATGAGATGAGAGTTTGATCCCTGGGTTGGGAACATCCCCTGGAGGAAGGTATGATAACCTGCTCCAATTTCTTGCCTGGAGAACCCCATGGACAGAGGAACTTATAGGGCTATAGTCCATAGGGTTGCACAGAATCAAACATAACTGAAGCGAATTAGCACATATGGGCTTCCCTTGTGGCTCAGCTGATAAAGAATTTGCCTCCAATGCAAGAGACCTGGGTTCGATCCCTGGCTTGGGAAGATGCCCCAGAGAAAGGAAAGGCTACCCACTCTAGTATTCTGGCCTGGAGAATTCCATGGACTCTATAGTCCATGGCATCGCAAAGAGTTAGACACGACTGAGCAACTTTTACTGTCACTATCTGGTGGCTCAGAGGTTAAAGTGTGTGCCTCCAATGCGGGAGACCCTGGTTTGATCCCTGGGTCGGGAAGGTCCCCTGGAGAAGGAAATGGCAATCCACTCCAGTATTCTTGCCTGGAGAATCCCATGGATGGAGAAGCCTAATAGGTTACAGTCCATGGGGTCGCAAAGAGTCGGACACGACTGAGCGACTTCACCTCACCTCACCTCATCATATATATATATATATATATGAATCACTTTTCTGTTAATCAGAAATTAACACAAGATTGTAAGTCAATTACACTTTAATTTTAAAAAAAGAGAAAGATTTAAGTATAGAGCTTTTGTAATCAGAGTAAAACCTGTGGATATAGCTATATTCATTGATGTATTTAAAAGTAGCAATTTTTGTGTGAATTTTAGACATCTTCTAACATTTCAAATAAGATGTGATAAATTAACATTTTATGTGAATTCAAGGGATAGTATCAGAAGGAAGGAAGACTTTTCTATCTTACACATCATAGGAAAGTCACTGATTTTTTTCTCTTGCCATAAAAGAGTGGACTAGACCTTATACTTCTATTGAAGTAACCTCTTAGTTGTTTCAGGGGAAGTCATTTTGTTAAGTATAATCAAGGCAAATTTAGTCATATATTGAATGGTGAACATAAGATAGACCTATGATTTATCTAATGAGGATGGTCAGGAAAGCTAGACACACAGGCAATTAGACCCCAAAGAGTATCGTTGGCACAGCTTAAACTTGCTTTTCAGTTATTTTGAATGAGGAAATAGGATCTCAGAAGCAGTAGTTGTTCACCTTTTTTTCACATTACAGTAATCAGGAGTATTAAAACAAGTGCTGTCTGAGCCTCATTTACAGAGGTTCTGATTTAATTCTTCAGTCATGGGACCTGAGCTTCAGTGTTTTTTAAAATATATCAGGTAATCCATGTGTGCAACCAAGGTGGTGAGAGTTTAAATAAAATAAATTAAAATCATGTCCCTACAAGGGGAAAAACTGAACTTTGACATTAGTTCAGGTGCTCAATCTAGATCATAATCTCTCAGTTGCTCCATAATGCACAGGGGCCTACTAGATTATGCAACAGAAAAATTCCTTGAGCATTTAGATGGCTCAGTGTGATTTGTGTGTATTGCAGTACTTGTAAATCTGAGTTAAATTAGTGGAGCTGAAGGAAAATACACTTTTATCAATAAATTGAGTTCTAAGTCTCATCCATTTCTAATGCTCAATTTAGGGGCAATCTAGCCAGTGTTCTCAGTTTTTTCAAGCTAAGAATTATAGAAACCCTAGCTGGGGCCTATTTTTGTTTCTCCCTTTAAACTTTTATAGTATTTTATCTGAACCACATTTGTTTTCTCTCTCTTTCTCTCATTTTACCTTTTATTCTTTAACATGTCTCTTCCCCCTACTTTTGGACTATGATGTGCTAATGGTAAGGATCACTTATGATCTCTATCGTCTGTGGGTTCTTGAACTGAGTTTTTTAAATTTTATTTATTTTTTTGGCTGTAGTGGGTCTTCATTGCTATATGGGCTTTTCTCTCTGCTGTGCTCTGCTTAGTCTTTCAGTCGTTTGCAACTCTTTGCGGCCCCATGGACTGTAGCCTGCCAGGCTCCTCTGTCCATGGAATTCTCCAGGCAAGAATACTGGAGTGGGTTGTCATGCCCTTCTCCGGGGGATCTTACAAATGCAGGGATCAAACCCAGTCTCCTGCACTGCAGGCAGATTCTTTACCATCTGAGCCACCAGGGAAGCCTGGGCTTTTCTCTGGTTGTCACTAGCAGGAGGAGCTACTCTAGCTTTGATGCTCAGGGTTCTCATTTGGGCGGCTTCTCTTGCTGAGCACAGGCCCTAGGGTGCATGAGCTTCAACAGATGTGATACAAGGGTTCAGCAGTTGCAGTTCCTGAGCTCTAGAGCACAAGCTCAGTAGTTGTGGTGCATGGGCTTCGTTGCTCTATGGCATGTGGGATCTTCCCACATCAGGGATCAAACCTGTGTCTCCTGCATTGGTAGGTGGATTCTTTACCACTGAGCTACCAGGGGAGGCCTGAACTGACTTTTACACATAGTAAAATTTCAATAAGTTGTCATAAGGTAAATCAAATGTCAATATAAAAACGTTGTAGCTTTTCCTATTGTCCCACTGTGTATGTATATCATTTATAAGATGTAAATGTGTATAATTTGGGGGGTGTGGTATGAGGGTAAAAAACATGATAAAGGTATTGCTATCATGAAAATAGTTATCTTAATCTTATATAAATGGATGTAAAAAATCTGATCTTCACTTTAACTGGTTGAATTAATCCATTTATATTCTCAATTGCTATGATCTGGATGTGACACTTCAAAATTCATGTTGAGATTCTAATACTCAATGTTTTTGTATTAGGAGATGGAACCTTTGGGAGGTAATTAGGTCATTAAGAGTGGAACCCACATAAATGATATTAGTTCTCTTATAAAAGAGAACCTACAGAGATCTCTAACCTTTTCTACCATGTGAGGACTTAGCGAAAACACAGCCATTTATGACCAGGAAGCCTTCACCAAAATGTGAATTTGCTGATGCCATCATATTGAACTTCCTAGCTTCTAAAACTATAGAAAATAAAGAATTGTTATTTATAAGCCACTCAGCCTGTGATATTTTATAAGAGCTAACGGACTAAGACAATTAGCATGATTTATATATCTGGGCCTACTTCTGTAACTTTTCCTTGTGCTTACTATTGTCTTTGTATGTTTTTTCAGTCACATTGCATTTGTTTTGTTTTCATTTCATCCTTTTCCTATGACAGACTTGGAATTTGCATGCTTTTCCCCCCTTATTTCAGAGCTTGCTCTGGGTATTTTATCATGCATCTTTAAAACTGTAGAAATATTTTTTATCCTTTTGTGTGTCTTTGAGAAATTTATTTAAAGTTATTTTCATTAATTACCCAACTCCTTTACGGCATTATTAATTTACTCCCACTCTATCAAAGTCTTTAAAAGGTAATGAGATGAATGCTTAACCTCAGCTGGCTTTCATCCATCCTGTCTTAATGTCTGTTGTATTTCTCTAGCCCTCATATAGTAGGTAAATTAACTCAGGGCTCCTTTATCATTCATCTCCTTCTTGCATAGTTTCCCAACTCTGCCTAACTTTTAATTCTCTTTGCGTTCAACCCTGCCAACTTCAATCTAATTACTGGTAAAGTCACCTGAATTAATATTTTTAGATGTCTTTCTGCTGTAAAGTTTTAAATGACTCACCATTCCTTTCTATATGAAGTCCAAACAGAGATATGTGGTGCACTTCCTGCAGTAAAGCTACCAACTCTTCATTTCTAGTGTAGTTAACTTTGGAAGCTTTGAAGTTTCTGAGAGCTGAATGATCATTGGCTGTTCTCTTTCTTTTAGTATTCCATACTGTCTGTTCAGCAGGGTCATGGTACAAAAAGCATATTGAAGATGTGCAGTAAGCATTATGCTTCACTCAAATTGTTTAAATGTCCATACACATATTAAATTACTACAAATTGAACACTATAACATTCTGGGAACTGCCTAATGATATTCAGTATAGCACTTAATTTTCCTAGAACAGTTCGCTTATATTAATTTTGTTTTAGTCAAGTAAAATTCTACTTTTTACCACTGGCACTATTAGGTATTTCAGTAGAAAAATGACAAGTCTTCTCCAAAATTAGGAATTGAAGTAAATATTCAGCTAAACAACTGATCCAGATATTATATTTCAATTATAAAGTACATGTTACATTATTAGAAAAATTGGACTTTAAAATAAAAGGTGGATTCTGCATGTTGTTTCAGAAGTACTATGTTTATTAAAGAATTTCAAATATATTTACTTAATGAACACAGTAGTATCAAAAATAAGAAACTGCTTTTCTCATAAGTAGCAAAGTCTACTTGTTGCTTTACTAATATGGTGTTTTTGAAGGTTTTTATATTGCAAATATTTCAATTATAAGCTTCCAGGAATAATATAGTTGAATTAAAAACATAAAATCCATGCAAAACATGTTAAGCTGCGATTTGAACTTCATTTTGACCCTTAATGGTTGTGCACACTATGTATTTTCATCTAATAAATCCTCTAAGCAAAATATTTTACATTACGCAAAGCATAATGTCATCATCAAAGTAAAAGCTAAAACTCATATATCCCTCACTGTGTATATTTCTAAATGATATGATAATAAAACTACATAATGGGTTGCGTGTGTGCTAAGTCACTTCAGCTGTGTCCGAGTCTGTGCAACCCCATGGACTATAGCCTGCCAGTCTCCTCTGTCCATGGGATTCTCTAGGCAAGAATACTGCAGTGGGTTGCCGTGCCCCCCTCTAGAAAACATAATGGGATAGATGACATTATCATTTTCCCCTTTTAGGTCAGGAAACTGTGGCACACAGAAGTTAAATAATTTAATCAGAATAACATTTAAGAAATGGTAAAGCTGGAATTTGAATTTCAGTTATTTTGGCTAAGTCTAAGATACTTTACAATTTGTCCAGTGATAGTGATCAAACGTGGGAATTATAACTAACAAACTTGATTATAGTCTCCTTTTTCACAATTTTTTTTTTAGTCTGTGAAATATGGAAACATATCTAAAAATGGAAAAAAAAAAAACAAAAAAAATAGTCTTAAAAACTTCATCAACCTCAATCTAATGGCGATATTTTGCTGGTTAGAGTTTTGTCAAGGGTTAAAAATGCAATTTAAAAAAATGATCATGATAATTTTAAAAGTACCTTAGCATTCATTGGCATATAGCAATTGAAAGCATTTATAAATGTACTATGTTATTCTGCACCAGTGGTCTCACGTTGCAGCCTAACTGCAAATTCTCAACCTCAATCAGTACTTAATGAATCAGAAACTTTAGGTGTGTGACCCAATCATTTGTATTTTAACAAGATCTTCAGGTCATTCAGATGAACACTCAACTTTGACAAACATTGGATTTTATTCACAACAATATGATCCAGTGATGTGGCCCACTGGAAACAGAAAAAACAAAACACTTTAAGAAGTTTAGAGATGCTCCAAGTCTAATTTTTGGCATGACCTGGCATACCAAATGAAAAGGTGTTAGTTTTAATAATCTGAGCTAACAATGAAGAAAAAAAGTTGAAAGTATTTGAACTTCTAAGGATTTAAGGAATGATGCTAAAGCTGAAACTCCAGTCCTTTGGCCACCTCATGCAAAGAGTTGACTCATTGGAAAAGACTCTGATGCTGGGAGGGATTGGGGGCAGGAGGAGAAGGGGACTACAGAGGATGAGATGGCTGGATGGCATCACAGACTCGATGGACGTGAGTCTGAGTGAACTCCGAGAGATGGTGATGAACAGGGAGGCCTGGCGTGCTGCGATTCATGGGGTCGCAAAGAGTCGGACACGACTGAGCGGCTGAACTGAGCTGAACTGAAACTGTATAATGGAAAGAAAAGTGGAAATTGTGGAGTTGGAAAGTGGGATGGGATTTCAACAGGCCAGAGATATAAGAGAAATGATGATTGGCTGTGAAGACATTATGAAAGTGAAAGTGAAATCACTTAGTCATATTCGACTCTTTGTTGAACAGGACTCATGGATTGTAGCCCACCAGGCTCTTCCCTCCATGGAATTCTCCAGGCAAGAATACTGAAGTGGGTTGCTATTCCTTTCTCCAGGGGATCTTCCCAACCCAGGGATAGAACCAAGGTCTCCTACATTGCAGGTTGATTCTTCACCATTTGAGCCACAAAGGAAGCCCAAAAATATTAGAGTGGGTAGCCTATTCCTTCTCCAGGGATCTTCCCATCCCAGGAATCAAAGCCGAGTCTCCTGCTTTACAGGCTGATTCTTTACCAGCCCCACTACCATTATGGTAAAGTCTAATGAAAGTTCAAAAGATGAACTCTAAATTAGCTTGGATATTGAGACCAAAAGCCAAGGTACCAATTTAATTAACTTCAGTATATACCAGTTGTGAATGGGTCAATGACTCACTGTATTTTTTTATGCCTTAGTGGTCTTATTTAATATAGTGATATCAAAACCTAACCTGTGCATTTTTATAAAGATTAAGTTATATGTGAAGAGCTCACCATAGTTTATGTCACATAACTAAACTTACCCTCCACTGGATTCCCCTATAATGTAAACAGATATCATCAGCATAGTGATGAGTGAGGCATGAGAAACCAAATATATTGATATTCTACTTACAAATGTTTGGGGTTAGATATTAGTGATATTAACTCAGTTTGAAGATATTATTTTCTAATGTTCTGATGTTTTCATAGGTAAAATACATGAAAAAAATAGTTTTTTTCCCAAAATATTTTGATAGTAAAAGCAGAGATGTTTGACTCAAATTATGTTACTGCATATCCCTGTTCTCCACTTGAATCTTGTTCACATGGTCTATATTTTATTCATATGGCTTGTTTGTTTCCAAAATGGAAATATAGAAGCAAGACCTAATGTATACATGAATAACATCTAATTATATTTTAATATTCACCATGTTAAAAGGTCCAAAGCTTAGTATTAGCACATTTAATCCCTGTAGCTTTATTATAGGGGCCTCCCAGATGATGCTAATGGTAAAGAATCTGCCTGCCAAAGCTGAAGATGCATTGTGGGTTCAATCTCTGAATCAAGAAGATCCCTTAGAAGAGGAAATATCAACTCACTCCAGGATTCTTGCCTGGAAAATCCTGTGGACAGAAGACTCTGGTGGGCTAGAGTCATGGAGTCTCAGAGTCAGACAAGACTGAGCGTACACACACACACACATACATACATACACACAAAACTATATTATGAGATAACTATTGTCTCTTTTTCACGGATGAGTAAACTATGGCAATAGGGCGTTGAGTAAATTCCCAAAAAAGATAGTTTGTAAATAGTGAAGCTGGGTTATCAAATCAACCAGTTAAACCTCAGAGTCTGTGTATTGAACCACTGTGCCATGATTCAAGACACTTGAAATAAGGATGTTTACAAAGTAGTATTGATTCATAGCCATAATAGCAATTCAAATATTGACACAACATTCAGGACATCTGTTCAAATTTAGATTTCCATATTATACAGATGTAGTACAGAACGCTGGAGACAGGCTAAGATTAGATTTGGCTAACTGATTATTGAAATAGTGATGTCTCATCTCAAAAGCTAATTACACATTTTGTTTTTATCACTGAAATAATCTTTTTTAAATTTTTATTCTGTTTTTAAGCTTTAATTTTTAGATATAATCTCTGAAGAGCTGAAAATTGTTGACCTATTATTTTAAAGTAAACGTTGCACAAGAAAAAGCTTATATTATAAATCTTTTCTCTATTGGTTACTTTGATTGAATGAGGGAAACATAGTAAATAATCCACAAAACCAGTCCAACTAGAGAGAAGCACTTCTTAAAAGAAGGGGCTAAAAGGACCATTTCCATATGATTTTATCTCCTCTTTTATAATGTAGGCACCAGACCTACAATCAGCGGCTTTCCTGCATGGTCTGGCCAATTTTCAGCTGTCAATATTTATGTCAAAGGACATTTCAGAGCCTTCGTGTAGACTAATAAATTTAAATTATAAAGGAAAACCTTTCTCAAGCTAGCAGATGGAAATGAATATACAAAAACTATCTCTCCCCGCCCCCCCACCATGGATATCTTGAATATAAACAAATATTTGATTTAATTCTCATATGATCAATCTTTGAAACAATCTTTGAAAAAAATAAAATCGGTGACTATTTTGAAATATATTATGGTCATATGTTTAAGTAGTTGATAAGCTTATTGTGGTTTATATGAATACATTGTTTAGTTTCTTTTGATAGAAGTTTGGAAATACTGAAAAACTATTAGAAAATAATGATAAATGACGGTGGGTATGTTTCATTAAGCAGCTGCAGGTATTGGTATTAGGTGATGAAAAGTGCTACACTTGTCATATTATGGAGATGAAAATGAATAAAGCAGCATTTTTGCAGTCACAGCTTTTAAAAAATAACTTTTTCTTAAATGTCTTAGTGTTTATATTTATGTGATTCATGCACTTTTTTATAGTAGGGGATGTGTTTCTGCGATGACCAAAATGATGCATATATTATATGATCCTTATATGAACTGTTATTCCATCTTAACCTTCCCCATGCTATTTTGCACCATCACTGGCAAATAGTAGGGGTGCCATTTGAGTTTATGAGCCACCCCGGTGGCTCTGATGGCAAAGAATCTGCCTGCAACGGGAGACCTGGGTTCAATTCCTGGGATGGGAAGATCCCCTGGAAGAAGAAATGGCAACCCATTGCAATATTCTTGCCTGGGAAATCCCAGGGACAGAAGAGTCTGGCAGGCTACAGTCCATGGGGTCGCAAAGAGTTGGAGCGACTGAGCGACTAATCATAGCACAGCACACTTACTCAATGCACATTTATTTTGCGGAGGAATGAATGAGACTCGAGTGTCTTTCTTAGCTCTATGTCTCCCAGGGTTTAAAGATTTTCTTTAGAGGAAATCTCCTCAGAGAAATACGAGATACAAATCATTTCTGCAATATCAAGAGATCTTTCTGTTTTATCCCTCTTTGTCCCTGATGAGAAAGCAAACTCTTCCCCTCTTTCCAGATTTTCTAGGGCTCAAATTTCAAATCTCTCATCCAGCACAGCTTTCGGTTTCAAACATACTGTAATCAGAATTTTCAATATGACTGATACATTCTTGTGAAACTGTGGTGAATATATCACTTTATGGCTGTGTTATATAAATATTTATAAGCATCTTACCTAGCTAATACAGTATGTACAACAATAATAAAAAACCTTTTGAGAAAAATGTCTCTACATAGCAGGCATTTCATCAAGTTTCTTGAACACCTGATGAGCTTTGATTGAGATGTCTGAAGGGTAAATTAAAAAGAGGTTCCTGTTGTGCCTCTTGTCCTTCTCCCTAGCAAATACAACCACAGGATATGGCATTTTTGAAGATCTTTCTCCTTGTTTGCACAATATTCAAAGATAGAATTTTATTTTATGGTGATACTCCACCTACAATAGGAATAAAATCATTCAGTCATCCAAAGGCCTCACCATGTACACTTCTAAAATATTTAGAGAGTATGATATTCTTTACATTTAAAGACTCATTGGTCAAATTTCAGTATTTTCTTCACTAGGAAAATGACGGATTATTTGAATTCTCCATGCCCATATGCTTAAAATGCAATCTCATGTTGTTTCTGTTATGCGGCTAAAATAAGTCAGTTTTAGTCATAAAGTGGAGAAGGTTAACTGGGCCCCTAAGAGTTAGTCATGGGATATTAACTGTAGTCATCTTAGCCTAAGCATTGCTAAAACCAGGTAGCACTTTGTGTGTGCATATGTGCATGTTTTCAATATTTTCTGAATCCAACACAGTGAACCCATTTATAATTTTGTAAATCAGAGGACTCTGGCCAATGGTAAGTGAAGCAGTGATGAGTGAGGCGAAATGATGTGGAGCTCTCACTTTTCTCTACTCAGCTATCCATTCATCCAGTTAAGTAAAAAGAGGCAGTAAACTTTACCATATGGGAAGTTTTCCTAAAACCTGCATGTCCCAACCTTCCAAACTCTATGACATTAATTATTATTAGATCAACATGTAAGGTGCTCTGCTGTATATTAAGTAAAATTTAAGGTCTAGCAGGTGCTGTGTCTCAAAAAGTGTCTTGCTGCTGGTAAAGCAAAATAAAATAAAGTAAAATAAAATAAAAATAACACATGTGTTTTTATTGAAAAGAGGAACTCCATTCACATGTGGATGGAAATATTAAAAAAAAAAATATCATTCTGTATCATCGCTAATGATTTTCATAGCATTATTGAGCAGAAGAATGCCTCCTGAAGAGGCTGTCTCCATTCTTGAAGACAGCTGAGTTGAATATATTTTGTGGCCATAGTTTTAAAATAATCTTGAAACATAATAATTCACTTTCTGTGAAAAGTTATTTCTCCTATTATTTACACTAACAATCTGCAGAGACATTAAAGGTATAAGACATATATTGAGCTTTGATATCCTAGTATCTAGTATATTTTATATTTGTTGGTTTACAAAATCCAAAGTGAGTTATTTGGCTACTGTGCTGAAAAGAATGCTGCATGAATTCTGCATAAAGCATTACAAAAGTCATTTACACCTTTATTTTATTTCTGTGCATGTCAGTGTTCAGTGTTTATCAGTTACTTTTTGATTGATTAACTGGGTAAAATTAATCATTTAGCATAATAAGCTTCAGAATCATGCTTAAAATCCAGGCATAGAAATAAAACAGTGGAATTTAATAGATTGTAGCTTCTTGAAGAGAGATAATATACAATCTATATAGTCTTTTAATATCTATGATCTTATAAAGTATTGATAATCAAATATTCTCTAAATGACTCTTCCTAATGGTCAAATTTCAAAGTTTCAAGTTTCAAAATATTAAAAAATAACCTCATGGTGGTGAATATCAGTTTTATTTTATCAAGTAAATCTGCATGTGCAAATGCGTTTCCCTATGCAAAGCTAGAAATCAATATTTTAAATGAAAACTGTATAATAATGTGTTTGCTAATTTCCACTTGCTGCCCTAACAAATTATTAACTTAGCTGATTTAATCCAACTCAATTTCATCATTCCATAGTTCCTCCTGGCTAGATGTCCAGGTCTAGTGTAGTTCAGATGGGTCCTCGCTTCGAATTTCTCAAGGCTTAAATCAAGATGTCAACTAGATTGCAGTCCTTTCTAAATTCACGAGGGATAAAATACTTCCAAGCTCATCAGGTGGTCAGCCAAATTTAGTCCTTGAAATTATAGGGCTGAAGTTTCTTTGTTGTTATTCTTAGGCCTCTTTGTTCTTATTACCAGCAATGGCACTTGAAATCCTTTCTATTCTTCAAATCTCTCTGCTGTTTCTCTCTGATTTCTGCTTTAAGGGCCCTGATGACTAGTTAAGCTCATTCAGATAATTCAAGGTATTCTCACTACTTTTAGGACCCTAATTATAACTATAGCTGCAGTATTAATTTTGCTATTTAATATAATTTGTTCACAGATTTCATGGGTTGGATGTAGATGTCTTTGGGGGTAAGGGGTAGTTTCTGCTTACCACAGATTTTGGGGATTATTTTATATATCTTATTTTTTACAGCTGAATTAATTCAATTATATTTCATTTTCAAATTCTAATACTCATTGAAGTTTATCAGAGAAATTACGTGCCAAAATATATTGAATAGTCTCTCTTATGAACAAATATTTTTATACTGTTACTATTTTTCTTCAAAGTGAAAAACAGCTCTCATACTTGCTATATTTAAGAGATAATTCTTTAAAACATGGGGGGATTTTTATTATCTTTTAAATTAAAAAAAAAGAATAGAAATTGACTGGCACAGATGGCTGGAGGTTTCTGTAAAATGTGCTTAATGTAAATTTCAAAACTTGTATCAGTTTCTTGATAGACATGAAGTTTTACTGTTTACTCAGTTAAATATCAAGAGACTGTAACATAAAAGTCAATTTTGAAGAGACTCTTAAGACATTTAAAAATTTTTGACATTATGTAAAATATGGAAATCTTAAGATCCATTGACACTGAAGTGGTCAAAGGAAGTTTTCAGAGGTCATACCTAACCTTCAGTGTTTACAGATATTACTATGTGCACAACATTATTTTAGCATTTTATGCATATTAACTCATCAATTCTAAAAATCTAATCATATGAGGTAGGTGTAATTATTAAATTATATTTTACAGACGAAAAGCCTAGCCAAGGGGGAGTTAGTTTTATACACATTATACAATAAGAATGATGGCACTGGGATAAACACTCAACATTAAGTCATATACAATGTTTCTGTGTATATGTTTGTATCTGGGTCCATCTCTCCCACCACCATACCACCGTTGGCCATCACCACTTTAGCCCATCAAGGACTGAAAGAAAGGTTAGGACTCAAGCGAGGTTGGAGGAGAAAATGGAATATATCACTTTAAGTAAAGAAGGCTTAAAGAGGAAAAACGTCCAACAGTAAAAGACAAATATTATGAGTTTAAGTAAGAAAAAGCCTGAGAATGGCTGTCAGACATAGCAAAATGTAAAATCATTGGTCACATTATAAATGCCTCAGAATAGTGAGAATAAGGCCAAATTGAAGCTGGTTAGTATCTGAGTTGATTAGAGTCAGTGAAAACAGTTGAGAATGACTATGAAAGGGAAAAAAATAAATGGTTAGTAGTCGAGAGGTAAGTGTTCAAGGATGGCTTCATATGTATTTTGTATTCCACAGACTAAACAGTTAAACACAGGATAGATACATTGATAGGTTTTATTTTTTAATGTGAAGAAAAGTAAAAGAAATTAAAGTTAAGAAGGGATATTAGAAAGGAATGTGAGTTGGCTCATAGGTAGACAGATGGATACTTGGGTTAGAGGACTATTCTTTATTATAATAGGACATAATCAGAAGCAATGAGTCTCAATATAGGTTAATCAGTTGGTTTATAGGCATACAATTGATGATAATAATGTTCACACTGAGTGATAAATCAAGGTCATTTATGAAGAGTGTCTGAAGAAAAAGGAGACAATTTGAAATAGCTCTTGTGAAATATGAAGACAGGGATGACTTGAAAATGTAGAACATTGCCACTGGGCAAAATTAATATTTAAATTGTGGCTGAATTTGTGATGCTGATATTTAGTGAGATTTGCGATACTGTAAAGGCATGGGTCAGCAGACATTTTCTATCAAGGTCAGGCAGTAAATATTTTAGTAATTGGGAGTCATATCTCTCTAGTAGCTACTCAATTATTGTTTAAATGTGAAAGTAACCAGAGAACATACAGGAATCAATGTGCATGACTTTGTTCTCATAAAACTTTGCAAAAATAAGTGGTTGGCTAGATTTAGCCCATAAACTGTAGTTTACAGACCTTTTCTCTGTAGGAATGTATATCCACATGGTTGTAGACTAGGAAACAGAAACTTATATTACATCTGGGTAGAGGGTGCCAATCAGTGGACAGGATGGACAGACAATAAGATGTGCAGGGTCAGAATATAGGCAAAATCATGCCGAAAGTTCTGACGATATCAAGTGTTGCTGGGAATGAGAGGTAAATAAACCAGAGACCTTATATACAGGGAGAAAATAAAGGAATCCAAAGTCAAAAAGGACAAATAACATGAATGCTGTACATTATTGGGTAGAAGAAAGGGAAATAAAATAGCTAGATGAAATAGAATACAGCAAAATCAGGCTACTGCAATTTTCTCTCTAGGTAAATGATGAAATAATTATTTTTGGCAGTGTAGAGAAGAAAATAAGTATTATACCTTCCAGAGAAAGGGTTGTTGGGAAATTAAAACCATGTAGACAGAAAATAAAAATAGTGACAAGTAGATGAAAGAGATATGGATATAGATAGAGAGAGAGAGAAGTGTATGATAACAATGTAAAATAATTACATAACGGTTCTCCAAAAGTTAAGTATCATATTTCCATATGATATATAAATTCCATTTTTAGGCATGTACTCAAAAGAAATAAAAGCAGGAACTTGAACAAATATCTGTATTCCCATGTTCTTAGCAGTATTATTCACAATAGTCAAAAGAGGGAAACAACTGAAATATCCACCAACAGATAAACAACAAAATAAACTATTACACTATATACAAAAAGTTGACACCAAATTGATGAAACACCTAACTATAAGACCTAAAACTATAAATTTCACTTGAAAACATTAAGAAAATGCTTCATGACTTTGGATTTGGCAACAATTTCTTGCATATGACACCAAAAGCACAGGCAAAAAATAGAGATGAATTGGACTATATCAAAATTTATGTGTGCATCAAAAAACACAATCAACAGAGCAGAAAGGAAACCTGCAGAATGAGATAAAATATCTCTTATAAGGTATTAAAATCCAGAATTTATAAAGAATTCCTGCAAGTCAATAACAACAATGAAAATAACCCAATTAAAAATGGGGAAAGGCCTTGAATAGATATTTTCCCAAAGATGATAAACAAATGCCTAGAAGCATATGAAGAAATGGTCAACAAGTTAATTAATAGGGAAATGCAAATCAAAATAAAATGTCATCTCACTCCCATGGGAATGATTATTATATATGCATACATGCACATACAACAACTGAAGTTAAGGCCAAGATTTGGAGAAATTAAGTACTATTGGTGGGAATGGTAACTGGTGTAGTCACTATGAAAAACAGTATGAAGGTTCCTCCAAAAATTAAAAAAAAATAGAAGTGCTATGTGCTTGGTCTCTCAGTCATGTCTGACTCTTTGCAACCCCATGGACTATAGCCCACCAGGCTCCTCTGTCCATGGGGACTCTCCAGTCAAGAATACTAGAGTAGGTTGCCATGCTCTCATATGATCCAGGAATTTCACTTCTGGGTATATATTCAAGAAAATTGAAATCAGCATTCCAAAGAAATAATTGTAGCATCACTTATATTTCAGAGGTGGAAGTAGCTCAAGTGTACATAGACAGTTCAATAGGTTAAAAAAATTTGATCAGGACTTCCCTGATGTTCCAGTGGTCCAGTGGTTAAGACTCTGCTCCCAATGCAGGATTGAAACCAGGGTCAGGGGACTAGATCCTGCATACTTCAACTAAAGATCCCATATGCACAACCAAGACCCAGTGCAGGTAAATAAATAAAATGAATACATATGTTTTTAACATGGTCTATACTCCCTGGTGGCTCAGAGGTTAAAGTGTCTGCCTGCAATGTGGGAGACTCCGGTTCGATCCCTGGGTTGGGAAGATGCCCCAGAGAAGGAAATGGCAACCCACTCCAGTATTCTTGCCTGGAGAATCCCATGGAGGAAGGAGCCTGGTAAGCTAGAGTCCACGGGGTCACAAAGAGTCAGACACGACTGAGCTACTTTACTCACTCACTCATACATACATGGGATATTAGAATATAAAAGAAAAATTCTGACAGATAGTACAAGATGGATGAACTATGAAGACACATTAAGTGAAATAAGCCAGAATAAAGAATAAATATTACATGATTTCACTTAAGTGTAGTTCCTAGAAAGGTCATATTCATAGGAAAAGAAAGTAAAATGGTGGTTGTCATGGTCTGAGGAAGGAGGGAAATGGGGAACTGATATCTAATTGGCATCTATTGGGGAAGGTGAAAAATTCTGGACATGGAGGTAAAGATAGTCACACAACAATGTGAGTGTACTTATGCCCCAAAACTATACATTAAAAAATTGTCAAAATATTAAATTGTATCTTATCTATATTTTACATCAATAATAAGAAGAATTCTATGGAAATTAAGTATTCTAATCACTGACTAACAGATTCTGTATATATGAATGTTATGTTCTAAATGTTAGGCTATGTACGTTCTAATCAAAATATCAGTGCTTGAAGACTGGTGAACCTGGACAAATCAATTAACCTCTCTAAGACTCAGTTATTACATTTATAAATGAGAATAATACTAAAATGTGAACCATGATAGTGTTCTGGGATAGGATGAGATAATACATTTGAAGTAATTAGCACAACATGTGGCACATGGAAAGAAATCCAGACAAATTAATTATACTTGGTTATTATTATTATTTCATATAGTCAAAGCTATGATTTTTCCAGTAGTCATATACAGATGTGACAGTTGGACCATAAAAAAGGCTTAGCACTGAAGAACTGGAGAAGACTCCTGAGAGTCTCTTGGACAGCAAGGAGATCAAACCAGTCAATCCTAAAGGAAATCACCCCTGAATATTCGGTGGAATGACTAACGCTGAAGCTGAAGCTCCAATACTTTGACCACCTGATGCGAAGAGATGACTCATGGGAAAAGATTCTGATGCAGGGAAAAACTGAGGGCAGGAAGAGAAAGGAAAGACAGAGGATGAGAAGGTTATATGGTATCGCCAACTCAACAGACATGAATTTGAACAAACTCTCAGAGATAGTGAAGAACAAGGAAGCCTGGCGCACTGCAGTCCACGAGGTGGCAGAGTCCAAATGACTGAACGACTGAACAACACGGAGCCCAAAGATCGGTGCATTCTTGTTTTTTTGAGTAGCCAAAAAAGAAAGCTATAGAGATGTTTAACAGGAAATGGGGAACTCAGAAGGAAATGTGAGATAAAATTTCTGACCAAGAACACTAATTTGTCAACT
Source organism: Cephalophus harveyi (assembly GCA_006410635.1). NCBI lineage: Eukaryota > Metazoa > Chordata > Mammalia > Artiodactyla > Bovidae > Cephalophus > Cephalophus harveyi. The sequence continues at coordinate 47,471 of SJYT01075580.1, forward strand.
GTCATGGTAAATTGCTACCATTTCCTACAAAGTTACATTTTATAAACATTAATAGAAAAGAAATACATTGTGATGTCTAATTCTACCACCATTGTGACTTTGAGTATTTACTTTAAATCTTAATGAGAGAGGCAATATTTACTTAATAGCTTTGTTATTAAATTATTTTATGTACTTATTTATTAAAATAGTAATCAAAATAATATTTATATAATAATAAAAGTAATTTATCTAAGCTCCATAACATGTAGAAGGTACTTAGCTACAACAAAAATAACTATTGACATGCACTTAATAAGCACCCAATAACAATAATAAAAACAACAAAAAAAGCAATAATATAAAAACATCACCACCATCTGAAGGTTTGAAACACTCACTATGTAACTGTGTTGCTGCTGCTGCTGCTGCTGCTAAGTTGCTTCAGTCGTGTCCAACTCTGTGTGACCCCATAGACAGCAGCCCACCAGGCTCCCCCGTCCCTGGGATTCTCCAGGAAAGAACACTGGAGTGGGATACCATTGCCTTTTCTGATGTAACTGTGTTAGCCCTGTCCTAAAGATTTATCATGAAATTTCTCCTCTAATCTTCAAAAATCTATAGGATCTGTTTTTATTCTCTGCCATCATTTTTTATGAAGAGGTAATACAAAGTGACTCAGTAGAAAGGGGATGAGAAATGCGGAGGGTATTTTGAGAACACCTCTTATGTTGATAGAAAGAAACAATGAGAGAAGCAAATGGACTTGAAGAAACAGTTTCAGTGCCCAAAGAAAAACTGAACAAGAGCAACCTCACTGAATCAAAGCAGGAAAGAGTTAAAAATATATAATCCATACAATTTTTTGGCCGAGTAATCAAATTATAGCATTATTTTATAATGAGATGCTTAAAATGTTTTCCTTTCATGTCGATGCCAAGTATTTGAATTACTGAATGACTTACATTGTGACAGCATTTTAATGGACTTTCTCTATACACAATTGAATCTAAATTTCCCTCACTCAGCTTTCACTGCAAAAAGCAACAGCGTTAATCTTAAAATGACTCTACTAAGAGGAAAGTGAATTTTGCATAGTGTACAACATGTCTGAAAGCATAGAGATGGAATTACAAATGAAACATTGACCTCAAATTTTACTTTATGTTCAAATTAAGGAAAGACTTGAAAAAATAAAAATATGTCATTAATCATGTCTAATCTATGAAACCACTGAAAGCACAATACTATATGTACTAAGATGCTATTATTCTACTGTAAATCAGCAGATTTCCTGCACAATTCATTTAAATATTTAATGTTACACACAATGTGCCATAGCATCAAATATTTAGCTTAAAAATTATACATAAACACCAAACTTATCTAAAATAAATAATTATTCACAATTGGCTCTCAGATCTGCCTCACTGAATACAAATTAAAGGCTCTGAATATTACTATTTATAAAGCTAAATTTACCCTATGAGTATTTCGTTCTGTTTTAAAATTTTATTTTACTCAAGTATAGTTGATTTACAATGTTGTGTTAATTTCTCATTTACAGCCAAATGATTCAGTTATACACCCACATGCACACATAAGGTGAGGTAAGGTGAAGTCGCTCAGTCGTGTCCGACTCTTTGCGACCCCGTGGACTGTAACCTACTAGGCTTCTCCGTCCGTGGGATTCTCCAGGCAAGAATACTGGAGTGGATTGCCATTTCCTTCTCCAGGGGATCTTCCCGACCCAGGGATTGAACCCGGGTCTCCCACATTGGAGGCAGACGCTTTAACCTCTGAGCCACCAGGGAAGCCCACACATATGTATACACATTTTTTCATTTTCTTTTCCATGTTGGGTTATCTCAGGATAATGAATATAGTTGACTATACTATAGAGTAGGACCTCCATCTATAGAATGGACCTGTTTATTCATTCTACATGTAATAATTTGAATCTGCTAATCCCAAATTCCCAGTCCATCCCTCCCCATGAGTTATTTCTAACTAATAGATTGCATGTTGAAGTAATACTTGACAACAGTCCCAGGAAATATTTGAATATAACCTAAATATTAATAAGAAATACTTCCTTCAGAATCCTAGAACCTCTGTTTTGATATTATGTTATATATTACAGTGATGTAGCTGAAAACTCAATAGATGTTACAGAGAAATCTGCTCCTAAACTGTGTTTTAGGCAATATTCATTCTATAAAATATTAATAGCTGTTTCATTAAAAAAAAAAAATTTGTAGGGCAGAATATTTGGAAAATATTGAAGCAAACCAGCCTCAAAAAGATCTTTTTTGAACTTTCAAAAAAGCACCATGAGTTATCAAGAGAGGATCACATAGATGCGGTTTTCACCACTTTTCTTGGTCACAGGGCTGGTGCACAGATGCTACAGCAGTACTGTGATGCTTGACTAGGAGCTGAACTCTAGGATCACACTGACTTGACACAAAACACAGCTTTGCCATTTTTAAGGGGTAAGACTGTGCAGATTTCTTAACCTTTCTGTCTTTAAATTTCCCCATCTAATGTTAAGAAAGAAGTACACAAAAATCAAAACAAACGGGAGCATTTCATGAGTTTCTAATGAAGAGTGAAAGTTGTTTTGAAGATTTTTATTACCTGACACATAGGACACCCCCATTAACGTTTGTCTGTTGTTACTATGAGCTAGCGAGTGAATGCTTATATCCCTCTTCACCTAAATTCATGTGTTAACACTCTAATTCCCCATGTGATGGTATTTGGAGGTGGGACCTTGGGAAGTGTAATTTGGTCATAAGGGTGGGGCCTTTATTAATAAGACTAGCACGCAAGTTTAGAACAAGTGTGTTTATGTTGATAAGAGAAAACAGACATGAGATCTCTCTCTCCCCCTACCATGTGAAGCTATAGTAAGAAGTTGCTACTAAGTCGCTTCAGTCGTATCTGACTCTGTGTGACCCCATAAATGGCAGCCCACCAGGCTCTCCCGTCCCTGGGATTCTCCAGGCAAGAACACTGGAGTGGGGTGCCATTTCCTTCTCCAATGCATGAAAGTGAAAAGTAAAAGTGAAGTTGCTCAGTCGTGCCCGACTCTTAGCGACCCCGTGGACTGCAGCCTACCAGGCTCCTCTGTCCATGGATTTTCCAGGCAAGAGTACTGGAGTGGGGTGCCATTGCCTTCTCCATAGTAAGAAGTTCAGTTCAGTTTAGTTCAGTCGCTCAGTAGTGTCCGACTCTTTGCGACCCCATGAATCGCAGCACGCCAGGCCTCCCTGTCCATCACCAACTCCCGGAGTTCACTCAGACTCATGTCCATTGAGTCAGTGATGACATCCAGCCATCTCATCCTTGGTCATCCCCTTCTTCTCCTGCCCCCAATCTCTCCCAGCATCAGAGTCTTTTCCAATGAGTCAACTCTTCGCATGAGGTGGCCAAAGTACTGGAGTTTCAGCTTTTGCATCATTCCTTCCAAAGAAATCCCAGGGTTGATCTCCTTCAGAATGGACTGGTTGGATCTCTTTGCAGTCCAAGGGACTCTCAAGAGACTTCTCCAACACCACAGTTCAAAAGCATCACAGTGCAACTCTTACATGGGAGGCCAGGGGCGGCGGCCGGGAGGAGCAACCCCAGTTCCAAAGAGTGGTGGCTGCATGGGCGCAGGAGGGCCTAGAGGAGCTATCCCACATTCAAGGTCAGAAAGGGCGGCGGTGAGGAGATACCCCTCATCCAAGGTAAGAGAAACCCAAGTAAGATGGTAGGTGTTGCAAAAGGGCATCAGAGGGCAGACACACTGAAACCATACTCACAGAAAACTAGTCAATCTAATCACACTAGGACCACAGCCTTGTCTAACTCAATGAAACTAAGCCATGCCTGCCGGACAACCCAAGACGGGCGGGTCATGGTGGAGAGGGCTGACAGAAGGTGGCCCACTGGAGAAGGAAATGGCAACTGACTTCAGTATTCTGGCCTTGAGAGCCCCACGAACAGTATGAAAAGGCAAAATGATAGCATACTGAAAGAGGAACTCCCCAGGTCAGTAGGTGCCCAATATGCTACTAGAGATCAGTGGAGAAATAACTCCAGAAAGAATGAAGGGATGGAGCCAAAGCAAAAACAATACCCAGCTGTGGATGTGACTGGTGATAGAAGCAAGGTCCCATGCTGTAAAGAGAAATATTGCATAGAAACCTGGAATATCAGGTCCACGAATCAAGGCAAATTGGAAGTGGTCAAACAAGAGATGGCAAGAGTGAACGTCGACATTCTAGGAATCAGCGAACTAAAATGGACTGGAATGGGTGAATTTAACTCAGATGACCATTATATCTACTACTGCGGGCAGGAATCCCTCAGAAGAAATGGAGTAGCCATCATGGTCAACAAAAGAGTCCGAAATGCAGTACTTGGATGCAATCTCAAAAATGACAGAATGATCTCTGTTCGTCTCCAAGGCAAACCATTCAATATCACAGTTATCCAAGTCTATGCCCCAACCAGTAATGCTGAAGAAGCTGAAGTTGAACGGTTTTATGAAGACCTACAAGACCTTTTAGAACTAACACCCAAAAAAGATGTCCTTTTCATTATAGGGGACTGGAATGCAAAAGTAGGAAGTCAAGAAACACCTGGAGTAACAGGTAAATTTGGCCTTGGAATGCGGAATGAAGCAGGGCAAAGACTAATAGAATTTTGCCAGGAAAATGCACTGGTCATAGCAAACACCCTCTTCCAACAGCACAAGCGAAGACTCTACACATGGACATCACCAGATGGTCAACACCAAAATCAGATTGATTATATTCTATGCAGCCAAAGATGGAGAAATTCTATACAGTCAACAAAAACAAGACCAGGAGCTGATTGTGGCTCAGATCATGAACTCCTTATTACCAAATTCAGTAAGAAGTTAGGTTTCTGCAAACCAGGAAGAGGACCCTCACCAGATACCAAATCTACTAGCATTTTAATCTTAGACTTCCATCCTTAAAACTGAGAAATAAGTATTTTTTGTTTAAACCATTCAGTCTTGGTATTTTTCTCATAGCATCCCAAACTAAGACACTGATTTCTTGGAGCATCTCTGAAGAGCAGTGTACAAAAGTACACACTCTGTTTGGGCATGTTTCATCAGTATTAGTTCCCTGGTGGCTCAGATGGTCAAGCATCTGCCTACAATGCGGGAGACCTGGGTTCAATCCCTGGGTCCGGAAGATCTCCTGAAGAAGGAAATGGCAACCCACTCCAGTACTCTTGCCTGGAAAATCCCATGGATGGAGGAGCCTGTAGGCTACAGTCCATGGGGTCACAAGGAGTCAGATGCAACTGAGCGACTTCACTTCACTCCATCAGTATAAAAACTGAAGCTGAATTCACTCAGGTGTGTCTGACTCTTTGTTACCCCATGGACACGAGGCCCCCTCATCAATGGAATTTTCCAGGCAAAAGTACTGGAGTGGGTTGCCATTTCCTTCTCCAGGAGATCTTCCAGACCAAGGGATTGAACCGGGTCTCCTGCATTGTAGGCAGATGCTTTACCGTCTGAGCAACCAGGGAAGCTGAAGATGATACCATCCTTATCACATGGCTCCAGATGAAGCATGGGACAAAATTCAAAGGGCAATGAGTAGGCTTCACACATTGAGGGAGGCTAAATTATTCTTTGAAATATTGTTAATTAGAGGCTAACAAGAAGAGAAGATTGTTAGGAACAGCAATGTGGTCTAACCTGGGACTTTCATAATTCATGCAATTAAGTTACATCTGTCCACTTGCCTCCCTCCATCCTCCAAGTCACAGTACCTTTACAGTGCTAAGTGTTGTTTTGACTGATTGGCTCTTCATGTCAAAATAACTCATTTTACATTGCAAGTATATTTAAATATAAAAATACAGTAAGTCTCTACTTATGAACCTTCAAGTTGCAAACTTTCTAAAACACGAAACTGTTCCATCAATGTCATTGCAGCTTGCCCTCCATCTCTTATCGCTGATGATCCTTCAGTTCTACTACCTCCCACCCCCTCTCCCTCCTCCAGTCAGTAACTCTTCTTCCTGTTCACCTGATGCCAACCCCTGTATGTCAGCTGTTGTATTGTACTACTGTAATTTCCAAGATACTGTTTTGTAAGGTTTAAATATTTTCTTTATTTTTGTGCTAGTTTATTGTATTTTTTGTGTGAAAAGTATTATAAACCTATTATAGTACAGTACTATAAAGCCAATAGGGTTAGTTGAGTACTTAGGCTAACTTAGTTGGACTTATGAGCAAATTAGACTTACAAGTTCTCGGAACGGAACTCATTCATATGTAGGAGACTTGTAAGTCACTTGCCATATCACCTATATTAGCAATATTAGAATTGCTTAATTTTAAAGGTTCTAAATCATCCAGAATTATGTTCTAACTTTGTTGATGTCCTACACAGTGTAATTATGTAGGAAGATAAGCCAAAATTATAATATTTTGTCATTGGAGTAATTACAGCAAAATTGCATGTGTCACGGTAATAACCAAGAGATCAAAAGTCAAACTTATGGAACACATGGAAGAATTCAATCAAAGGTATACATCGTATTCAGGGCCAAAGTTGAAGTTGGAAAAACTGGACAATTAAAGCCAGAAACCAATTTAGAGTCCATAATCTAATCTGAGAAGGTATTTCTTGAGCTGTTCTTTCAAAGGTTCTCAATATAATGCCAGTGGAGAGGACACAGAAATGTTATGATGCATTGTAAAACACAGGGAAAGAAGTTTAATAGCTTGTCAGAATCAACGAAAAGGCCTACTTAAAGATTAAGCTTGAGATTAAAAAATAAGTATGTAGAGATATTGCTTATGTTAAAAAAAAAAAAAGTGAAAAGTGCTTTTAAGAAAGGAAGTTTTAGGGGAGAAAATAAAGTACAATATACAACTTGGCAGCTAGGTGAAGCCAGCCCAGAATAATGGAGATGGAGCAGAAGTTACTTCATAAATGCCTGGCATTGAGCTTCAACTAGATTTTACAGTGTTGAAGACAATTGGCTGAGATTTCTAAACAGGAAGATTATTTGTATTCTCATTTTTCAAAATATCTTCAACATTTCTTAGTAGTTTTATTTTTCTTAAATGTTTAGTAGTACTTTTAAAACAATTTTCAAATTTTATAGACATTTAAATGGCAATG
>SJYT01075580.1:54642-67729 GCA_006410635.1 Cephalophus harveyi
AGAGATGGTGATGAACAGGGAGGCCTGGCGTGCTGCGATTCATGGGGTCGCAAAGAGTCGGACACGACTGAGCGACTGAACTGAACTGAAATGGCAATGATCACATAATACACCTGGAAATTGAATGTGAAACACTGTGTGTGTGTGTGTGTGTGTGTGTGTGTGTGTGTGTGTGTGTGTGTGTGCGCACGCGCGCGCGCGCGCATGTGCTTTCAACTAAAAGGGTCTGGGATCATAGGAACTTCTAAATTATTTCAATTCTCTTAAATAATTGGATATTAAGCTTGCAATGAAAATCCAAGAATAGCACATGACTTTTCTAATGGAGGAAAAAACCTTTTTTCTTTCAGAGCTTTCTAAAACTTCAGCATATTTTGAGCTAAATGGCATTTATTCCAAAATTAAATAACATCAACTTAGTAATCACAACAGCCTTTGCTACATAATTTTTGTGTCTATTGATGAGAACCTTTTTTACTGCTATATCTATTGATGGAAAACTTTTACCTATTTACTTTCCTGAATATATTTAATTTTCAATAAAATTGTTGCTTCATAAAATGCTTGGATTTTGACTTTTGAGAGGAAATTCCTTGAATAATTACTTTGCTCCTCACATTCTTAAGGCTTCTGTCTCTTATACACATCTTCAGTAGGTGCCCAATATGCTACTAGAGATCAGTGGAGAAATAACTCCAGAAAGAATGAAGGGATGGAGCCAAAGCAAAAACAATACTCAGCTGTGGATGTGACTGGTGATAGAAGCAAGCTCCAATGCTGTANTATCACCCTTTGAATTCTAACATTTAAAAGTTTGAAATATCATTGTATTAATTAAATTATGTTAGGGTATTGTAACAAAAACGTGATGGCAAATAATTTTTAAAATGTAAATAGCAATTTTCTTTAAAAGACATTGGAAATTCCTTAATTCCATTAAAATGCTGGATAGTTAAACTTTTACTCTATTAGGGTATATTTTTAAAGCGGGGAGAAATATCTCCTGATGCTTTTCAAAACCTCTCAGTAATACAAAGGAGCAAACCATTTACAAAAGTTTACCAGAATTTCTTCTGCATTGTCTACTATTTCAAGTAATATCAATTGACAGAAATATTTTCTAACTTAAAAAAATATAGTAGAAAGCATTTTGGAAGATAAAGATTGCAGGAAATCATATATTGCATTATCTCCCATTGTATTCCAGGCAGAACACTAATGGAAACAGTGAGAGAAGAAAAAAAAGAAATCTAAATTACCTTTAAGAAATTTTTGGGATTCTTGGGATTCAAATAGAAGTATTTTAAGGATTATTTCCAACATACAACAATCTAATACTATGCATATACATACATACACACATACATACTAATTTTAATTTTAAAAATAGGCAATAGCTCTTCAACAAACCCCTTAACCCATTTTCCTTTTTTTTTTTTTTAACCCTGAAATCACAAATGTGTGAAGTTTTCAAACTTCCTGTAGTGGTTGTGGCTGTGTAACAGCTGATGGGAAATGAACACATGTGTTTATGGTGATTTTAGTCAGTCAGTCAGTTCGGTCGCTCAGTTGTGTCCAACTCGTGTCCAACCCCATGGATTGCAGCAAGCCAGGCCTCCCTGTCCATCGCCAGCTCCCGGAGTTTACTCAAACTCATGACCATTGAGTTGGTGATGCTATCCAACCATCTCATCCTCTGTCGTCCCCTTCTCCTCCCACCTTCAATCTTTCCCAGCATCAGGGTCTTTTCTAATGAGTCAGTTCTTCGCATCAGGTGACCAAAGTATTGCAATTTCAGCTTCATCATGAGTCCTTCCAATGAACACTCAGGACTGATCTCCTTTAGGATGGACTGGTTGGTTCTTGCAGTCCAAGGGACTCTCAAGAGTCTTCTGCAACACCACAGTTCAAAAGCATCAATTCTTTGGCACTCAGCTTTCTTTATATTCCAACTCTCACATCCATACATGACTACTGGAAAAACCATAGCCTTGACAAAAGGACCTTTGTTGCAAAGTAATGTCTCCACTTTTTAATATGCTGTCTAAGTTGGTCATAACTTAAAGTTGCCCCGGGTGGTCCCCATTGTGTGTTATTTTCATGGACTGAATGCTCGTGAAAAGGGCTCACTTTGAAGTCCTGTTGAAGATAATGAAGCATTAAGATGGAAGAAATTCCAGTCCTTGAATTGCCACTGGGAGGAAGATAAGTGAGTAGTCCTTCAAAACATGTTTTTGCTTTAATATAACCATGAAAAATATATCTACCATATTTAAAACACCATGTTTTTTGTTATAATACCTTAGCATCATTTAATTAATACAGTGGTATTCTGAAGGCTCTTAATTGTTAGAATTCAAAGGGTGGTATACAAAAAAAGCAATAGCTTTGCAAGTGAAAAATGCATATATTTGTAAACTCAATATTTTATTAAACACACGTTTAATTAGAGTACAATGAATAACTAGATGATGAATATTTCTTAGATTCTATTGGCATGTTAAGATTCATGTTTGCTTTAAAAAGAGATATTTATTTGGAAGAAAAGCATTTTTTTTAACTATAAAAATGGACATTGATTTTTTAGAAGTTGTCTGACAATTTTAGAATCTATAATTTCTTCTGTTAGATTGTGTTTTCTTTGAGGGTAATATCATATATCCTTAATCTTTCTGCTGCTGCTGCTGCTAAGTTACATCAGTTGTGTCCGACTCTGTGCGACCCCATAGACTGCAGCCCACCAGGCTCCCATCCCTGGGATTTTCCAGGCAAGAATACTAGAGTGGGTTGCCGTTTCCTTCTCCAGTGCATGAAAGTGAAAAGTGATAGTGAAGTCACTCAGTCATGTCCGACTCTTTGTGACCCCATGGACTGCAGCCTACCAGGCTCCTCCGTCCATGGGATTTCCCAGGCGAGAGTGCTAGAGTGGGTTGCCATTAATCTTTCTAGACTAGAGTTATGTTATATTTAGCAACTGATTGTGAAGCAGGATGATCCCTGGTTCAGGAAGATCCCCTGGAGAATGAAATGGCAACCCATTTCAGTGTTCTTGCCTGGAAAATCTCATGGACAGAGGAACCTGGCAGGCTACAGTCCATGGGGTTGCAGAGGGTCAGACATGATTTAGTGACTATATAGTGGCAGCCACAGAACATCTGCAAATATTTTTTATTGAATAATTGAAAAATTTTATACCTAATTCTACTTTAGCAGTTATGATATTTATTGTGAATCATCAGTACATGCTTACTAGATTGTATAGTGTCTTATACACATGATGTGTATTCAAACAGAAAGGAAGGTCAATAGAGAGACAGAGATTTTGATCTGGCCTAGCTATGGACAGGAGCCTGTTCCAATAAACTAAAGATTAAGTTAGAAGCTGAAGCTCTGTCCTCCACCAGGTCTCAGGTGAAGAGCACAGTGATGAGGAGAATGGACTTTTGAAACTCTGCACATTGTACATGTTACTGGTAGAAAGTTTAGGTTGCTTGAAAAATATCAATAGAGTAACTCCAAAGAGGAAAAATTGGGAAGTTTAAAGGTTTCAATCACCTTAGGCATTACGAGAAGGAGACAAATGGATTGCACCTCCAGGAAGACAGTCTTTGTGAATTTTAGATTATCTCTTTGCCAATAAAACTTCTGAATAATGCATTAATGAAAAAATCTTTATAATATAGATATGCATTACATATATTGTACCTACAATATTATACATTATATATGTAAAACTTGCATATAAGTGTGTATTCAATGTGAATTCTGGTATTTAAAAGCAAAATCTCTCCAAAATGTTAATTCTAACTCAACAACAATCAGGAAAATATTACAATTTTCCATATTGTGATTGAGAGCTAAAGGAAAAAAAGAATTATATAATCATTTTCAAGACTGTCAGTATGTAGAAAGCACTCAGCTTAAACAATAGCAAATCAAAAGATAAACCCCGAGAGTACTAGATTTTATGCTGAAAATCAACACAAATCACATTATGATGAATGTCTACAATTATGATAGTATGTAATCCAAATTGATACAGATTTTTCTTCAAAATTAGCTCACTTTAAGCATTTCTTATGAATGGAAAATAACTTCCAGTTTTGTTTTGAGCCATCAAATAACAAACACCTTGTAAATGAGACAGAAACAAGAATCCATTTGGCTACTGTGCCAGGAGGGACCCTAACAGCAGGTGATTACAATCAAAAAACACCTTATTGTTATATAGTTAACATCTGTGCTTTCTAAATGGTAAAGCAAATGAACATAATGGATATAGTTTTGGTTTCACACTTTGCCACCTGCCTTTACACAAGCGTATGTAGTGTCTTCAAATCACACATCCAAAATCTCAGATGCATCCTGCCAATTTTCCCTTAAATGATTTTATGTATCAATGGCAAGGAATAAACATGTTTTGCAATTTTGCTCACAAAGAGAAAGCAATAATTAAGTTTATAACAGTGAGAGACTAGAATCCTAAGTGGTTTTTGAGAAGGCAAAGATACAGTAGAATTCTAGAGTCAGCTTATTGTGTTAAATGTTTTTAAACTATATATGATACAAAGATAACAAGTTTGAATGACAAAAAATATCTGTGGACCTTTTGGCTGATATAACAACATTCATAAGGATTTAACTTAAGGAAAAATATTTACTATTGTGCTATTTCCTATTTACTACTATTTACTATTGCACTCTTCTGCAAGCAGAATTATCTTTGTGGTTGCAGCTATAGGATAGAGAAAAATTGGTCACTCATTTTCAGACACATTTTTTCTTTTTTAAAAAATAATTTACTTATTTTAATTGGGGGATAATTACTTAAAACCTTGTGATGGATTTTGCCATCCATCAACATGAATCGGCCACAGGTATACATGTGTCCCCCCATCCTGAACTCCCCTTGCATCACCCTCTTCACCCTATCCCTCTGGGATGTTAGAAAGCATCTGCTTTGGGTGCCTTTTTTGGCACTTTTGGAGCATTTTTTGGAGCATCCCTAAGATACTCCAAGTTGTCTTCTTTGAAAGTAAGTAAACATGCTGCCAACTATTTCCACAGACTTTGTTGCCTGCTAGGATATATCTTACTAGTTCTTAATGAATAGTAAGACTTAATAAAAATATCCATTAGATATTTTAAATTTGAGTGTTTACTGATTTTGTTAATAACATTGAACTTGATCAAAATTACTTTACCTTTCTTAAATTAAAGGTTTTGATAGAACTGAAATTGTGTTTACAGTCATACTTTTGTAGAGGCAGAACATTTGATTATAAGGGAATAATACTCTGTCTTCTCTGTTCACTTGTTTTGTGACCTAGAGATAGTCTTAAAGTCTCTGGTCTCGAGATTCTCTGTCTACAAAATGAAGGTAGTAGTCAGTCTCAAACTCAAGATGATCCTGTGTACGTCAAACACAAAAATAAATGAAAAGTAATCCTTGATAAAATGTTCGGAAAATAGTCATTCTCTAGCCTCTCAAAACAGAGATCTTAAAACCTCAGAATATTAAGGACTTCAAGCAACCTTGAAAAAAATCCTAAATAAATAAACAATAAGTCTGCATTTTCTCAAAATGACAAGAGTACCTCCATAAATTGAGATAGGGTAGTAGAATTTGAACACATATTAACGTCTCTCTGACCCTAAGGATAATGAGCTATTATTTTGAGGAGAAAAGTGGTATAGGATGACATATGGGTTCCCATCAACAATAAATTACAAGATGCTTAACTTGTTTGAAAAATCACAGTGCATATACATACATGTTCTCCAGAAGTCAAATAGAGATTTTCATGACTTGGCATAATGAAGCATTTTCCTTCTTTGTGTCATTCCCAAAGATTTAATCAATACTTATTATTATATACCTTATTTGTAAATTCTTATTTGGACATTTAAATTCAATTTTTCCTTTCTGAAATATACCTCACATCATACATCTGATAAAAAAGCACGTAGCATATATATAGTTTTAAAACTGACATATTCATCACCTGAATGCCTTCTTTTGTATACTTTTGTGAAGGAAATAATACAGACCTTAGAAATAAAAGGGAAAGGTTTAAATTTCCAACATTACTCTTTGTTCCTTTAGGAAGTACACATGAAAGATGTGTATAAGAGACAGATTGTGTCCGACTCTTTGCAGCTCCCTGGACTACAGCACGCCAGGCTCCTCTGTCCTCCAACATCTCCTGGAGTTTGCTCACATTAGATATGCTCAGAAATCTCAAATAACATGAAAAAATATATCCAACAAATCCTGGAAAATGCTTATTTCATATGGTAACTAAGCAGGATGACTTTGAAGTTAAGCAAAGAAGTCAGTGGATTTGGGGAAGCAGAAGTCATTGTATTTGTTCTGTTTCTTATACACATCTTATAGTATACATGAGATTAACAAATGATCAAATATAATTAAATATCTTTCTTACATGTTCTAATTCAATATACTATTTTATTCTAATGTATATTTCCACAAGACTTTCATTTGTAAAGTAAAAGTTGTTTAGAAATCTCTTAAAGCATTGAAATTCACAGAGTAGCTTCTATTTTATTTTTAATATGTATACTTATGAATAGATACCAGTGCATTATATATACTTACATATAGTGTAAATGTATATACATTATATACAAATAATGCAATTCTGAAAAAAACATTTAAAAATATTTCTGGAGCTTTAGAGACAATTTGCTGAAAAACATATTATAAAAGACTGATAAAATTAATGACTTGTGACTTTCTTAACCTATTATGTGATTTGAATAATAGCAAGGGACATTGTCCAATTAAGACCATTTATTCAATCAACAGATTCTTACTGTGTCCAGCTTGGTATGTGCACAGAAAGTTAATATAGAATTGAAAGGTGTTTGATAGTAAAGCTAGTACAGAATTCCCTCACATCAACAAACCACTATAATACAATCTGGGGAGTGTTTGACAGTTTTATGCATGGTATACATCTGCAAGCCTTGAGGAGACTTCATGTGAGGGGATGACTAACCAATCATTGCCTCAGTACAAGGACAAATGAAGAATTTATAGATGGTATGAAAACTCACCTTAAAAATGAGCTATACAATAGGACAAGGTGATGGTGAATTTTGTGATGAGAGCTGATTATTCCAGAGAGTCAGAACACAAGTAGAGATGCACAGAGTTGGTAATGAGTATGAACTATTTCTACACCTGCATTTAGCGCAATATCCCTGAGGATGTCTAGTAGGAAATGAGCTGTTCATGAACACATTTTTATGTTCCTCTGAGGAGTTTGGACTATATCAGGGAGTCTACTTTAAGCAAAGCTACTGTATAATAAAACTTGTATATTAGAAAGAGCACCCTAAAGCATCTTTTGGAATAGACTATTGAGAAATAATTTGGGATATTGTGAAATTTGGGATTTTTAAAAACTTATTTTTCAGATATTAAAATAAAGAATGAGTATGAACATATAGTGGAGAAGGGCATAGCAACCCTCTCCAGTATTCTTGCCTGGAGAATCCCCATGCACAGAGAAGCCTGACGGGCTACAGGCCATGGGATTGTAAAGAATCAGATGTGACTGAACGACTAAGCACATGCACATATAAGAAAAGGAGATATAGTGGAGATATATTGCAAAGATCATGTTTTTAAAAAATAAAGTTCAAGTATCTTTCTATTTCTTGATATATGAATAATAGAGTAGTTGTTGATTCCATTTTTTGAGATAGAAAAAAATGAGGGGCAGTTTGTTTATGAAACAGTGATAAGTCAGTCTGGATCCTTTGATTTGAAGACACATCTGTGTAACCACCAACAGCAGGTGCTACAAGTGTAGTTATACCTGTGGATTTGGAAGCTCAGGAAACGTTTCCAACTTAAGAATTCATTCAAATGTATGTGATGCTTGAAGCCATGGAGAATACTATTTATTTGATAATAGGGTGCAAAACAGGTAAAAAAAATTTTTTGGAATTCAACAGATGATGATGAGATCATCCTAAGAGAGCATATTGTGAAAAAGAAAAAGCAATAAATAACAGATTCGAGAAAGACCCTTACTCTTCATCAAAAGAGCAGAAAGGTGGCTTCTTAAAGAGACTAAGAAGTGCTGAGGAAAATTTAGAAAATAATGCTAGAATTTGTGAGAATTTCTAGCTATATGATATGCTCAGAAATCTCAAATAACATGAAAAAATATATCCAACAAATCCTGGAAAATGCTTATTTCATATGGTAACTAAGCAGGATGACTTTGAAGTTAAGCAAAGAAGTCAGTGGATTTGGGGAAGCAGAAGTCATTGTATTTGTTTGAGGTGAAGAGATAGAAGGATTTGAAATAATGAAATTGGATAAGATATTTTAAACTAAATGAAGTACTTGAATATCACTAGTCAAATAAAAAGATTGCGCTATTGTACCTGCGAGATCTCATTTATCTCTGTATATCTATGATTCATGAAGAAAAAAAATCCCAATCACAAAACAAATACTAATATTTAAAATACCATAAAGAAAAGCAAAAGCGCTTTGTACGAGTTAACTTTTAATACAGACTTGAGTAAGGTTAAATATATTCTATGGCTTATGAAGTGAATGCATTTTCTTTATTATGCATTTAATATCCTTTTATCTACCCATATAAGCAATGCTGACTCATTTTAAATTATGGATACCACTTCATCTATAAAATACATTTACTTTTGACTTTGAGGGTCAATAAAATAAATACTAATATATCATTATGGAAGCCACAGATAATCAACCATTTGGTATGATCATTTTATATGCTTAAAAGATTTGTCTTTTTTAACATGATTTTAATATTATATGTAAAATTTCTTATTTTGGCAAGTAGGGGTAAGTTCAAGAAAGTCTATATAAGATTTACACACAGACAGACAGACACACACACACACAATAGTAAATAATCTTGTGTAGGTTTTGGATCCACTGTCACAGTCAAGATAAGGAACAGATCCAGTCCTACAAGGAATTTTATATTCACTTTTGAATACACAGGACTGGAAAAGGTCAGTTTTCATTCCAATCCCAAAGAAAGGCAATGCCAAAGAATGCTCCAACTACCACACAATTGCATTCATCTCACATGCTAGTAAAGTAATGCTCAAAATTCTCCAAGCCAGGCTTCAGCAATATGTGAACCATGAACTCCCTGATGTTCAAGCTGGCTTTAGAAAAGGCAGAGGAACCAGAGATCAAATTGCCAACATCTGCTGGATCATGGAAAAAGCAAGAGAGTTCCAGAAAAACATCTATTTCTTCTTTATTGACTATGCCAAAGCCTTTGACTGTGTGGATCACAACAAACTGTGGAAAATTCTGAAAGAGATGGGAATACCAGCAGGTGTACCTAACCTGCCTCTTGAGAAATCTGTATGCAGGTCAGGAAGCAACAGTTAGAACTGGACATGGAATAACAGACTGGTTCCAAATAGGAAAAGGAGTCCGTCAAGGCTGTATATTGTCACCCTGCTTATTTAACTTCTATGCAGAGTACTTCATGAGAAACGCTGGACTGGAAGAAACACAAGCTGGAATCAAGATTGCCGGGAGAAATATCAATAACCTCAGATATGCAGATGACACCACCCTTATGGCAGAAAGTGAAGAGGAGCTAAAAAGCCCCTTGATGAAAGTGAAAGAGGAGAGCGAAAAAGTTGGCTTAAAGCTCAACATTCAGAAAACGAAGATCATGGCATCTGGTCCCATCACTTCATGGGAAATAGATGGGGAAACAGTGGAAATAGTGTGACTTTATTTTTTGGGGCTCCAAAATCACTGCTGATGGTGACTACAGCCATGAAATTAGAAGACGCTTACTCCTTGGAAGAAAAGTTATGTCCATTTTCAAAAGCAGAGACACTACTTTGCCGACTAAGGTCCGTCTAGTCAAGGCTATGGTTTTTCCTGTGGTCATGTATGGATGTGAGAGTTGGACTGTGAAGAAGGCTGAGCGCCGAAGAATTGATGCTTTTGAACTGTGGTGTTGGAGAAGACTCTTGAGAGTCCCTTGGGCTGCAAGGAGATCCAACCAGTCCATTCTGAAGGAGATCAACCCTGGGATTTCTTTGGAAGGAAAGATGCTAAAGCTGAAACTCCAGTACTTTGGCCACCTCATGTGAAGAGTTGACTCATTGGAAAAGACTCTGATGCTGGGAGGGATTGGAGGCAGGAGAAGGGGACGACCAAGGATGAGATGGCTGGATGGCATCACTGACTCGATGGACGTGAGTCTGAGTGAACTCCGGGAGATGGTGATGAACAGGGAGGCCTGGCGTGCTGCGATTCATGGGGTCGCAAAGAGTCGGACACGACTGAGCGACTGAACTTTGAATATACGTTGCACTTTTGTATTCACATCCCACTCCCTCCAGCTTCCCCTGGCACCAACCTGACCTCTGGAAACCGTACTCTAAGCTTTCTTCCATTTCAAAATATCATACTTTTAAGCATGTTGTATAAACAGAATCATGCAGTATGTAACATTTTGATTTTTTTAAACTTGGAGATTAAATGAAAACTTTTTTTTTATTGCTGAATAGTGGTCCATAGTATGTAGAGACCACACTTGGTTTCCCCATTCACCTGTTGAAGGACAAATGATTCCAGTTGTGAATTACTATAAATAAAGCTGCAATAAATATTTGTGCATAACTTTTTGTGTAAGCATAAGTTTTCATTTCTCTATAATAAATGACAAACAATACAGTTTTTGGATTATATGGTATGTTTGTTGGCAAGAGTTGTCATAAGAAAAAGCCATAAATTCTGTGGCTTAAATACAAAAATATAACTACTCACATGCCTGGAGTCTGAAAGTCCAAAGTCAAAGTAAAGAAGGTTTGGTGTCTGTTGAGAGCTCACACTGTGTTGCAAAGGGTCATCTTCTCACCATGTGCTCACAACTTGTGTGTGTAGAAATAGTAAGCTGTCTCATGTCTCTTCTTATACAGACAGTGAGTCTACTGGGTCAGGGCCCCATTCTTGTGACTTAATTGAATATTATTGGCTACTTTAGGGACATCGTCTCCAAAGACAGCTAACCTAAGGATTAGGACTAACAAAGGACTTTGGGAAGTACAAAATTTTTCAGTCCATAACACACAGTAATTGGATATTTTATTTCACAAGAAACTGACAAGCCGCTTTCTAGAAAGGCTGTACTGTAACATTTTACATTCCAACCAGTGATGCATAAGTGATCCAGTTTTCCTGCTTTCTCGCCAGAATTTGATGTTGTCACTATTTTTAATTTTAGTTATTCTAATATATGTGGAGTGACATCTTCTTGTTTTAGCTTGCATTCTCCTGATGATTGATGATGTTGAAGATTTTTTCATGGATTTGACAGTTGTATATCCTGTTTTGTGAAAGTACTCAGGTCTGCCCACTTTAAAATTTGATTTGATTGTTTGCTTTTACTGTTAAGTTTTGAACTTTTTTATATTTCTAAATGCAAATCCTTCCTTGAATATGTAATTTGCAAACATATTCTTCTACTCCATATTTTGTCTTTTCATTCTCATCCAGTAAGATTTTCTAGAACAAGTGTTTATAATTTTGATGATACTCATTTTATCACTTTTTTTCTTTTATGAATCATGATTTTGTTCAGATTGTAAGAAATCTTTATCAAGTCCAAAATCCTAAAGATTTTAGTTTAAAGGTTTGAAGTTTGTCATCTTACATTTAGCTGTAAGGTTTAGATTGAAGTTCTATTTTTCACTTTTTGTTTTCCTTGCCTATGGCTGTCCAATTGCTGCAGCACCATTTGTTGAAGAGGTTGTCTTTCCTGTATTACCTCTGCCTTTTTCTGGCTCTATTTATGGATTCCCTTTTCTGTTCCATTGGTCTATGTGTCTATCCCCCTACCAATATCACACTGTCTTAATTTCAAGTAAAATAATCTTCCCAATTTATTCATTTTATAAAGATTGTTTTACCTATTATAAGATCAGTTACCCAGGAAGATCATGCACTCCTAGTTATTGAGAAAATGGATATTTGAATGTTTACATGAGGAGAACAACAGGTTTAAATTCAATGATATAACTTCATATTAAGAAATTAGAAATAAAAAATAGCAAAGTACATGAATAAATTAAATAATAAAGATAAAAGTAAATATCAAAAAAATATAATGCAATTTAAAAGCCAATAAAAAAGTAAATAAAATTTCACAGAAACAGAAAGCAGATTGGTGTTTGCCAGAGGCAGGGGGTGGTAGATGGGCAAAGTGGGTGAAGGAATGAAAAGTACAAACTTCCAGTTATAAAATAAACCATCCATAGGATATAATGTACAACATGGTGACTGTAGTTATAATTAATCATTATACATGTGAAAGTTGCTAACGATGTGGATCTCATTAGTCCTCAGAACAAGGAAAATTGTTGTCCCTGTATGGTGATAGATGGCAACTAGACTTATTGTGATCATTTCACAATACATACAAATATTGATGTACCCTTGAAACTAATTTAATGTTATTAACCAATTGTACTTCAATTAAAAAGCCAGAAGTTGTTTCTTTTGAAACATAAACAAAATAATTAAACCCCTAACACAATTCATCAGCAGGAGAGACTCACTAATATTTAGGAATGCAAGATAACATTGTCTCAGAAAGGAGGCTTAACTAGAGAAGAGTGTAGTGGGCATATACTATGCTTTGATTGGAATGGTGATTACACAGTATATGCATTTTTCAAAGAGGTAACCACTAAAGTTAGTGTACGTTCAGTTCAGTTCAGTTCAGTCGCTCAGTCGTGTCTGACTCTTTGTGACCCCATGAATCGCAGCACGCCAGGCCTCCCTGTCCATCACCATCTCTCGGAGTTCACTCAGACTCATGGCCATTGAGTCCGTGATGCCATCCAGCCATCTCATCCTCGGTCGTCCCCTTCTCCTCCGGCCCCCAATCCCTCCCAGTATCAGAGTCTTTTCCAATGAGTCAACTCTTCGCATGAGGTGGCCAAAGTACTGGAGTTTCAGCTTTAGCATCATTCCTTCCAAAGAAATCCCAGGGTTGATCTCCTTCAGAATGGACTGGTTGGACCT
>SJYT01075580.1:68053-81035 GCA_006410635.1 Cephalophus harveyi
GTGATGGGACCAGATGCCATGATCTTCGTTTTCTGAATGTTGAGCTTTAAGCCAACTGTTTCTCTCTCCTCTTTCACTTTCATCAAGTAGTGTATGTTACTGTATGTAAATTTTACATCAATAACAAACATTTTAAAACAAAACATAAGGATGAATGAGCTTGCCTCGGGAACATTTAGAGAGAAAAGCAATGGACAAAGGCTGTAATTTTGAAAAGCAAATAGGCTACTTGGAAATTTTTAAAATTTAGATTGTAGATATATGAAAAATGCACTATTATGATACATAAGTTAAGGGGTAGCATAATTTTTAATATCGTTGATAATATTTATCTATTTATTTTTTATTGTTCAGGAGTATTATTTATAGAAGTATCTTTAGGTAATGACTGAAAAGTACCCACTGAACTAAGGGAAAGTGGTTCCATGTATTCTTGGGTGCCCAAGCCAGATAACAAAGGACTGAGGCTGAGTAAGGATAATAAAGGGATGTTTTTATTTTCAAGATGCTTGAATGACATGTATAGGAAGCAGAAATTTAAAATCAACAATAATACTTGGGCTTTTAAAAACATTCAGAAAATATTGTGTTTGATTCTTTATCAACATATCCAAGATAACTGTTATATTCTGTTCAGAATGTATGTGATAATGTTACTTTCTTCAATGTGTAATGAAGATTTTTTTTATTTATGAATGGAAATGGAGCAGAATAAATATC
Source organism: Cephalophus harveyi (assembly GCA_006410635.1). Lineage (NCBI taxonomy): Eukaryota > Metazoa > Chordata > Mammalia > Artiodactyla > Bovidae > Cephalophus > Cephalophus harveyi. The sequence continues at coordinate 68,774 of SJYT01075580.1, forward strand.
ACTGGTAACTCAAATAGTAAAGAATCTGCCTGCAAGGCAGGAGATCTGGGTTCCATTCCTGGGTCAGGAAGATCCTCTGGAGAAGGGAATGACCACCCACTCCAGTATTCTTGCCTGGAGAATTCCATGACACAGAAGCCAGAGTCAGATATGACTGAAAGACTAACACACACACACACACACACTCATTCTGGTCAGTATTCTCAAGCCAAGTTGATATCAGCAGAAAAAAAAAAACAATAGTAAATAGGACTATCTGGTTAATCCTTAAACTCAATTTTAGTTACTCTATTTCCTCCTAGGTATTTCCCTTACAGGAATCTCACTACTACCTAATCCGTTTTATCTGGCCAACCACATTTTATCAATTACCCCACAAACATTGCTAAAGTTATTGTGCAAGACAAAGTGGGCAACTGATTTCTTAGTTCCCCATTCGGATTATCCCATGCGCATTCTCTATTTTCCTGTCCAAATTTTTTCTACACTTGTTTTTGTGACTTCAAGAAGCTGCTTTAACTTTTGGTTTCTGAGAGGGTTCCAAAAATGAGGAACACAGGCAAGAAATCAAAGAAGGAGGGACATTGAGGTTCAGAATAGGTAAATAACTATCCAGCCAGAAAGTAGATTTAGATACAGATATAGAAGTAGATGTGGACATAGCTGTAGATATAGGTGTAGATACAAATATAGATGTGGGTGTAGATGCAGGTATAGATGTAACTATAGATGTAGGTGTAGGCATAGGTATAGATAGAGGTAGGTGTAGATACAAATATAGTTGTGGATATAGATGTAGATGTAAATATGTTAGATGCAAATGTGTTATAGATATAGGTGTAGGTGTTAAGTATAGATGTAGGTGTAGGTATAGGTATAGATAGATGTAGGTATAGATACAGATGTAGATGTGGATGTAGGTTTAAATGGACGTGTAGATGTGGATACAGCTGTCGATGTAGGTCTAGATGTAGATGTTCAGTTCAGTTCAGTTCAGTCACTCAGTCATGTCCGACTCTTTGCGACCTCATGGACTACAGCATGCCAGGCCTCCCTGTCCATCACTAAGTCCCAGAGTTCACTCAAACTCATGTTCATTGAGTCGGTGATGCCATCCAACCATATCATCCTCTGTCATCCCCTTCTCTCACCTTCAATCTTTCCCAGCATCAGGGTCTTTTCTAATGAGTCAGTTCTTCTCATCAGGTGGCCAAAGTATTGGAGTTTCAGCTTCAGCATTAGTCCTTCCAAAGAATATTCAGGATTGATTTCCTTTAGGATGGACTGGTTGGATCTCCTTGCAGTCCAAGGGACTCTCAAGTGTCTTCTCCAACACCACAGTTCAAAAGCATCAACTTTTTGGAGCTCAGCTTTCTTTATAGTCCAACTCTCACATCCATACATGACTACTGGAAAAACCATAGCTTTGATTAGATGGACCTTTGTTGGCAAAGTAATGTCTTTGTTTTTTAATATGCTGTCTAGGTTGGTCATAACTTTTCTTCCAAGGAGTAAGTGTCTTTTACTTTCATGGCTGCAGTTACCATCTGCAGTGATTTTGGAGCCCAAGAAAATAAAGTCTGTCACTGTTTCTATTGTTTCCCCATCTATTTGCCATGAAGTGAAGGGACCAGATACCATAGTGTTAGTTTTCTGAATATTGAGTTTTAAGTCAACTTTTTCACTCTCCTCTTTCACTTTCAAGAGGCTCTTTAGTTCTTCTTCGCCTTTCCCATAAGGGTGGTGTCATCAGCATATCTGAGGTTATTGATATTTCTCCCTGCAGTCTTGATTCCAGCTTGTGCTTCCATCCAGCCCAGCATTTCACTTGATGTACTCTGCATATAAGTTAAATAAGCAGGGTGACAATATACAGCCTTGATGTATTCCTTTCCCGATTTGGAACCAGTCTGTTTTTCCATGTACAGTTCTAACTTGCTTCCTGACCTGCATACAGATTTTTCAGGAAGGAGGTCAGGTGGTCTGGTGTTCCCATAAGATGTGATGTAGGTGTAGATATGATGTAGGTTCGGATGTAGATAGTATTTCCTTCTCCTCCCCACCACTTGTAAAATCACTGAAATTCATTTACATCCTAACATCACAGCTCTTGTCAGAAGCATTCTACAAGTGGCTCTTTTTCTGGTAACAGCCATCTTCTCTTTACATTTTCAGTCCTAAAATTGGAAATAAGACCTTGTTCTAACTAGGTCCTTCCAAACTTCTAAAATCCAAAGTTCGTGCATTATTTGTTTCCTGCCAGGATTCTGATTGTTTTGTCTCTTTTATTCGTAAATAATAAATAAAAAGGAAAGGAAATTGATAGCACCATGGTTAGGTTTTCACTAGTGTCTTCTATAAAATTCTGTATAAAATATATTGATACCATATATTTGTAGGGCCCAAGTGGCTCAGGAATTTGAAGTGGGCATTAACAGATTCCAGTTTCTTCCATAAACAAATTGTGAAGGCTGGATATGTTATCTGAACATATATTCAAGTCTTTTAAGAATAAATAGTTTCAAAGTTTTAGTTAGCAGAAAATCACCTAATTATTCTAAGAAAAATACAGGAAATACAGTAGAATGTATACATTTTCATCTGATGATATTAATTTTTTTCTTTAAAATCAGTTTTATCTTAATATACCAAATATGTCCTAAAGCATTTTTATATAATATCTGGGGTCAAAATTCCATAAACATGTGAGATGTTTTTTATTGACTCAATAGATATTTATCAGTCAGCTTTCTGGTAGATGGAGATACTTTGTTAAACAGCAGAAATAAGATTGTTGCAATCATAGGGTTTATATTTAGGTGAGAGTATATATACAATAAGTAAATAAAGAGATATGTAGTTTAACTGCTGTTTCTATTTCTTTAAGGTTATTCTTTGTGAATAAAAAAGTGACCAGTGTAGCAGAAGCATAGTAAGAAAATGTTTAATATTTTAAAATTTATTCCTCTAGTTGGCTCTTCAATAACTGTTTTTATGGCCACAACACTTTGGCATCCACTCTATGGGCCAAAAGATCCTTTCCCAGCTGGATGGCAGGTTGGTTCAGATTCCAGTCTATATTGGTTCAGATTTCAAGTTCTATTTACATTGAACTTCAGGAAAATACTAAGGGACTTTTGCATGGGTCTTGACTGAAAGACTCCAGCAGAGCTAGGACACCTTGTGACATAAATGTAGATAGCTGCAAATAGGCATCTGGTACCAAGTAACAAAAGCAGATGGCTAAATGTAAACTGAAACACAATGGTGATTATTGTATTCTGAAGATACAGTCTGTAACTCTTCCTGTGCACAAGCAGGATGGCTACTTGCATTATAAATGCTATTGGCTTATTCCGACACCTATCTATGATTTCAACACATCAGATTTCATATTTGCTTATACAGTGTCAAACACTTGATCTTTTATAAATTTCATTTTTACCAATATAGAAAACCAACTCTAAGCCTGAAAGTGGTCACTTTAAATGGAGCATCACTATAATTGTTCTTTCAGGTTATTTCTGGAATTACAAATGATCCAAAATAAAACAGATATATCCTGACCTAAAATCAAATTGATAAATGGGCTGTATAAGTATATTCCACTTAATAACTGCCATCTGTTTATCTCAAATTTATCACCTGTTTTAAAGTCTAATTTCAAACTTAATCCTAGTTAGTGTTACTAAGATAAACAATATTTCTTTATTGATATAAAAAAAACAACTCTTTGACATTTTCTCTGTTATCCTATCAAAGAGAAACAACAATCAGCTTTTATTGATTTGTGACAAACCCAAGCGGTTTCTTTATGTCGTTTGTTTTTTCCACTAAGCAATTACAACTAGTCATTCTATTACGTTTCTTCTAACTTGTCCTGCTTCAAAGATCAAATATTATCATGAAACATAGCTATATGTCATAAAACATGATGATCTTTTGGGAACTTAGTCAGTTTGATCTATCGTGAGTTCTTCATCAGAATCAAAAGTGTTCTTAGCTATTCTTTATCTACTACCCTAAGGTGAGCAGAATGATTTGAGTACATGTCTATTACCTTGATTGTGTTCTACTGTATATTTTAACAGTTTTTATTATTTCATGTGATTGAATATTTCTTTCTTACATTATTAAAATATTGAAATATAAACACAACTCTTTTTTCCAGATTTATTGAGATATTCCATGTTAAGGTGTACAGTGCAATAATTTGATACATGTGTATACTGAGAAATGGTCATCACAATAGTTAACACCTTCACTCCCTCACTTAATTACCAGGTGTGTGCATGTGTGTCTGTGTGTATGTATGTGGTGATATTATTTAATATTCATCATCTTAGTAACTTTAAAGTATCTAATAGAGAACTGTTAACTATAGTCACCATGATATACATAGTTCTCCAGAACTTATTCATCTTCCAACTGGAAATTTGTACCTTTTGCACATCATCCCTCTCTTTCCTCCATCTCCCTTCTCCTAGGAACCATGATTCTATTTTCCATTTCTATGATTTTTGGATGTTTTTAGATTACACAAACAAGTGAGGACATAAAGCATTTGTTGTTGTATGACTTCTTTTACTTAGTATAATGTCCTCAAGATCCATTCATGTTGTTGTAAAAGACATGCTTTTCTGCTTTATTTATGGCCAAATAATATTTGTTATATATTTATATCAATAGATGATAGGCATAGGTACAGATATATAGTTATAGATCTCAAATTTTTTCATCGATTTATCCATAGATGGGCACTTGGGTTGTTCCCATGTCTTGCCTATTGTGGATAATGCTGCAATGAACATGAAGGTGCAGATCTCTCTCCAGATAGTGATTTCATTTTCTTCACATGAATGACAAGGAGTAGGATAACTGAATCATATGGCAGTTCTATTTTCAATTTTTTTAGTAATCTCCAAACTGTTTTCCATTGTGACTATACCAATTTACATTTCCACTAATAGTTTCGAAGGTTTCTTTTTTCTACATTCTCACCAACTCTGTTAACTCTTGTTTCTTAGTAATAGCTCTTCTAACAAATATGAAGTTATATCTCATTGCTGTTTTGGTTTGGATTTCTATGGTTATTAGTGATATTGAAATATTTTCAGGTATTTTGGGGGCATTTATATGTCTTCTTTAGAAAAATGTCTATTGAAATCCTCTGCCCATTTTTTAATCAAATTTTTAAAAAATTGCTGCTGAGTTGTTTGAGTTCTAATTTGGATATTAATCCTTTATTAAGTAGATAGTTTACAAATATTTTCTCTCATTCTATAGACTGACTTTATTTTGTTGATCATTATGTTGATTGTTTCCCTTAGTTGTGCAGGTTTTTTTTTTTTTTTTTTTGATGCAGTCCCTGTTTATTTTTCTTTTTTTTCTTGTGCTTTTGGTGTCATATCCAAAAAAATGTTCAAAGATCGATGGTAAAGAAATTTCTATATTTTCTTTTAGCAATTTTATGTCTTATATATGTGTTTAGTCTCTGCTGAGTTTATCTTGTGAGTAGTTTAAGATGGAGTTCTGATTTCATTGGATGCAAATAGCCAGCTTTCTCATTACCATTTATTTCCCTATTGAGTATTCCTGGCTCCCTCATCACATATTAGTTGATCATGCATAGGTTGGTTTATTTCTGGGTTCTCAATTCTGTCCCATTGGTCTATTTGTGTATTTTTGTTACAATACATACTATTTTGATTAATATAGCTTTGTAATAAAGTTTTAAATTAGGAAGTATGATTGATGCTTCCAGCTTTGCTCTTTTTTCTTAGGCTTGATGAGACCAATTCTTTATTTGCTGAGCAATACCATTTTCCCAGAAATCTCCTTTATTCATTTTGTGGATATTTGCTTAAGTGGTTGAATAACTGTCTTGTTATTTATATATACACAATTGTGCTGTTTATTCTCTTTGCCTTGGGTTATTAAGTTTTAGATAATAATAATGAACCTGGAAAGTTGTTTCTTGGTTTGTATTACAGAATATAATTAAAAAGAAAAAATAAAACAGAACAGAAAACAATTGCAAACACTGTTCTTAGGAGTTCAATCATGCTACATACATTATTTATTTCCTGAATTTAATGTGCAGATTTTCAAATTGCACAGCTGAGAAACTATTTAATGTATTTTAGTAATACAAGCTCTGAGATTAATATGCTTTTCAAATTATAATAATTGATTATTAAATATCTTTAAGGCCCATTTTTTTTAACTTTGAGTTTTGTTTTAACTAAGGCTGTTAATTTTCTTTATACATGCTCTTTCCTGATGCAAGAAGGTAATTGCCCTTAAAACAAATGAGACTATTGTGTGTGTTTTTTAAATTTCGGAGTATTCAGGAGCTGCCTCACACACTAGTTTTCAAGTCAGACTGGAAAATCAATCTCAGTGTTTAATAGACAAATTGCTTTTGTGACTGTAGATTATATTATCAAGGTTGATTACTCTTCTCATTCACCAGGCATGAAAGGGTTCTACTTTAAAGAAAACATATTTACCACCACTGATTATATTGGAAGCTTTTGCTTTAGAATACAAATGCAATTGCAAAAGAGAAACTCAAGACATGTTTTCAGAAATGTCAGTATCTTTAGATTTTCATTTGATAATTGAAATATATTATTCCATAATATGGTCCCTTGTGTCATTCTTTCAAAAATTTGCAATGTTATTCTTTGCAGATATCTTTAAGTATTTTATCTGATAAGAAGTACTGTGTGTGTGTGTGTGTGTGTGTGTGTGTGTGTGTGTGTGTGTGCTGAGAGAAAGAACAAGGATAGCCCAGTTGGTAAAGAATCTGCAATGCAGGAGACCCTGGTTAGATTCCTGGGTGGGGAAGATCCCCTGGAGAAGGGATAGGCTACCCACTCCAGTATTCTTGGGCTTCCCTTGTGACTCAGTGGGTAAAGAATCATCCTGCAAGACAGGAGACCCGGGTTAGAGTTCTAGGTTGGGAAGAACCCCTGGAGAAGAGAAAGGCTACCGACTCCAGTATCCTGGCCTGGAGAATTCTATGGACTGTATGGGTTGCAAAGAGTCAGACTAGACATGCCTCTTTCAAACTTTAGTCCACTGTGTTATTTTGGGAATAACCTTTAACTTATTTCCTACAATCAAGCAATAATTGAAAACATATAAGTATTTGTATTTATAGTCATATATCTGTATTTTCAAAGCACCTACTTTGTTCAAATTTTTGAGATTTTAGCATATATTAGAATGCTATAAATCTTATAAGTAAGGGTTTAGTGTTTAAGTTTGTGCTACATATTTTTTGTCATTGATCATATAATAAGCCGTATATCCTAAATTCATATTACTGAACTTATTTTAATTCACTAGTTCAGATGCAATGCATTTGTAAGTTTTCATTCAGTTCAGTTCAGTTCAGTCGCTCAGTTGTGTCTGACTCTTTGCGACCCCATGAATTGCAGCATGCCAGGCCTTCCTGTCCGTCACCAAGTCCTGGAGTTCACCCAAACTCATGTCTCGATGCTGGATGGCATCGAGCCGGTGATGCCATCCAGCCATCTCATCCTCTGTCATCCCCTTCTCCTCCTGCCCCGAATCCCTCCCAGCATCAGATCTTTTCAAATAAGTCAACTCTTGCATGAGGTGGCCAAAGTATTGGAGTTTCAGCTTTAGCATCATTCCTTCCAATGAACACCCAGGACTGATCTCCTTTAAAATGGACTGGTTGGATCTCCTTGTAGTCCAAGGGACTCTCAAGAGTCTTCTCCAACACCACAGTTCAAAAGCATCAATTCTTCAGCGCTCAGCTTTCTTCACAGTCCAACTCTCACTTCCATACATGATCACTGGAAAAACCATAGCCTTGACTAGACAGACCTTTGTTGGCAAAGTAATATCTCTGCTTTTGAATATGCTATCTAGATGTTCATAACTTTTCTTCCAAGGAGTAAGCGTCTTCCAATTTCATGGCTGCAGTCACCATCTGCAGTGATTTTGGAGCCCCCAAAAATAAAGTCTGACACTGTTTCCCCATCTATTTCCCATGAAGTGATGGGACCAGATGCCATGATCTTCGTTTTCTGAATGTGGAGCTTTAAGCCAACTTTTTCACTCTCACTTTCACCTTCATCAAGAGGCTTTTTAGCTCCTCTTCAGTTTCTGCCATAAGGGTGGTGTCATCTGCATATCTGAGGTTATTGATATTCTCCCGGCAATCTTGATTCCAGCTTGTGCTTCTTCCAGCCCAGCGTTTCTCACGATGTCCTCTGCATAGAAGTTAAATAAGCAGGGTGACAATATACAGCCTTGACGTCCTCCTTTTCCTATTTGGAACCAGTCTGTTGTTCCATGTCCATTTCTAACTGTTGCTTCTTGACCTGCATATAGGTTTCTCAAGAGGCAGGTGAGGTAGTCTGGTATTCCCATCTCTTTCAGAATTTTCTACAGTTTATTGTGATCCACACAGTCAAAGGCTTTGGCATAGTCAATAAAGCAGAAATAGATGCTTTTCTGGAACTCTCTTGCTTTTTTGATGATCCAGCAGATCATCAAATAACTTTGGCAATTTGATCTCTGGTTCCTCTGCCTTTTCTGAAACCAGCTTGAAGTGGTTAATCACCCACAATCTTTTCTGTTCAGCCTTTATTTTCACTATTTCATATTCTTCTTAAAACCATGACATCAGGTAGTTTTGTTGTTGTTATCATTGGAATATAGTTGATTTACAATATTGTGTCACTCTCTGTTGTATGTAATCATAGTGGACAGACAAAGAAAATGAGGTGTTGGAAATTTGACTATTCACCTAGGACAACCTTGTCAAAGTTGAATGGAGAGTTAGAACTAAGCATTCTTGTATTCAAAACCACTAACCAAACTGCTTCACTGTATATCATAGAGTCACGTATTATTGATTTCAGTGTCTAATGTGATTATAATTTAGGGTAACCAATTAAGAAAGACCTGAAATTTTTTTGATAAAAATAAGTTAAGGTGTGCATTTGATTATCACTTGGTACATATATTTAACCTTTAAACCTAGTTCTCCCATGATATTTGGGTGTTCTAATGATCTGCACTAGACTTTGCCATTATTTTAAGTAAATGACAGAAGGCATTTGTCAGCATCATAGAATTATCCATTTAAGATCATATAATCTTTAAAACAGTAAAATAAAAAAAGTTGAAATCAGGAAAGTTATATTACTTTTACTGGTGTTCACTTCAGATAATGTATATAAGGTAGAATATTTAGAAAACATCAATATCAGGGTTTAAAGAAGGTCAAAATGTTTTGTTAGAGGATGATTACAAAGGAAGGATGAATTGATAATCTTTTATATGGTTGCAATAAATAACTTTTGTTGAGTGATTCCAATGTGCACATGATTCTAATGTTCTGAGCATTTTTCATGGGTTAACTCAATACAACTTTTTTATGAGGGAGCTACTTTTAATATCCTCATTTCACAAACAAAGAAGCACACGCAGCATGGTTAAGTACCCTGCTCAAGGTCACATAGACATTAATGTGGGAGCTGAAAGTCCTACTGTAAATTTTAAACCTTCTGGATAAAAAATGCTTAATGAAGTCTTCGTATTTAATAGGCTAGCAAGTATTATAGACTTCCAAGAAATTAATAGGCCACATATTTGGACACTATATACATTATTTCACCATGATGTAGTGAGAAATGGATAGAGTTTTCTTCAGTGCAAGATCATCAGCAAAGCCTTTGTTGCATGTTCACAGTGTGTTAGCTGAAGCTCTGCTCCTCATCATCACTATCTTAAGGCCCAATTTTTTGGTGCTGCCTCTTCTTGGAAATTTTCTAGCTCTTAAGACAGAGTGAAAGGGGAGTCTTGACAGCACAGATCAGTTCTTAATCTCTGAAAAGTGACACATATACCACTTGTGCTATGGTATAATTTACATAGAGTAAGAGTTACATAGTATTCTGAGTTACATAGTAAGATACAAAGCATTCTGAGTTCACTAAGGGTGGGATGTACAACTGTTTACCCTAAGAAGGCTTTCCAAGTTGGGTGGTGAAGGGAAACGGAGAATGAATGTGATCTCTGGAGAGGGGTTAGTGACAAACCTGGACTTAACTGAACATGAGTTCAGTTCAGTTCAGTCGCTCAGTCGTGTTTGACTCTTTGCAACCCCATGAATCGCAGCACGCCAGGCCTCCCTGTCCATCACCAACTCCCGGAGTTTACTCAAACAGCTTTCTTCACAGTCCAGCTTATGTAGGAGTTGCTAAATAAATGCTTTTGAACAAATGCCAAAGTAAATTTGTTTCTATATAGACGCATTTCTTGGGAAGATCTTTAGAAAGTCTAAGGACACTCAAGATAAAGCCAACTATTTCCTCAGGAGGAAGCCCTGATGACCACTAGCAGCAGAAATGCATTGCTTAGATCTGTCTCCTGGATCATCCAATAATGATGGGCTATCAGCTTGCATGTGCTCTGATCTCCTTGACTCCTTGGCTACACACTAAATAGTATTTCTTGGTTACCCACAGAATAGTATTGAAATTATCCTACTGGTTAAAGTCATAGTAGAGAAAAATGTTACTTCAGAGGCTTGGGTACATTTTCAAGGTTATGAGTGTCTGTGTCTGATGGACACAAAAGTACTTCCAAGTTTTATCACTGCCTTCAAAGCTGTACCATGAACACACACATGATTCTCAAACTACACTGGATATTTTCTATCTCCTCTCTTTATTTCCTTCTTTGCTAAGCAGGAATAACCTCTATTATATAATGCAAAATACTAATAAAAATTAGGTAAACATTTTTCTATACAGTATAGGAATAGAATGCATGGTCTAGAATAAGTGAGAGAATAGCAAAGATCAACTTTTAATAGTATAAAATATTAATGGTCAATGTCTTTAATGACACTGTCAACCTACTTATATTTAACTTATATTGCCTGCAAGTTTTCAGGACTTTTTTTTTTCTTTTCCTAGCCATAAAAACTGTTATTTCTATTTTCTTTGCTATAACCCCTGCTATCATAGATTATCCCTAGTCAAAGGCAGCCCTTCTAGGTCTTAAATGACAAAAATAAATTTCTGTGTCAAAAATATGTACTCGTTTTGTTTCATTAAAGTTGAATTATTTGATATGGCAAAGACCACAAAGGAAAGGTTAATTTTACATGAAATCTTCTATAGCATTTATACCTTATAATAACTGTTGAAAACATATATTGTAGAAAGCTAGACTGTGATTATGAGTATATTTCAGCATGTAAACTCTTTGACAGTTCAACAATGCCACAGGTATTATGTCAAAGTACTTTGTAACTGAGAGAAAAGGATAATATGGTTTCGGGAGATTTTAGCCAGAAAATGTTAGAAGTTGCTACTTCTACAGATTAATAGTAATGTGTTTCAGAATCAGCACCATGGGATAAAGATTGCAGTTTCTGAAGAGAAGAAATCTAAAGTGCATTTATTGTACTACTGTGCAATGTCATGGATTTTTAAAACATTAGCCCATTCACCTACCAGGATGAACACTCAGTGTGATGAAGCAAGATAGAATTGCTTTTTCTCAGAATTGAATTGTTTCATGATAATGAAGTGAGCATGTGTACTGTGGGGAGGGCAATGCTGGTGAGTCTATTGTATGCCTCTCAGTGGAGGAGAATCCTGGGTCTGGCTCGAAGTCATGTGGAAGGCTGTGAAGCAGGAGGCAAAGGTCACCCAGATAACAAAAAAGTATATTTGCATCTAGATCTGAGGAAGGGGATGATTATGCACCAAATAAAAATTAGAGATACCAAGGGAACATTTCATGCAAAGATGGGCTGGATAAAGGACAGAAAGGGTATGGACCTAACAGAAGCAGAAGATATTAAGAAGAGGTGGCAAGAATACACGGAAGAACTGTACAAAAGAGATCTTCACGACCCATGTAATCATGATGATGTGATCACTAATCTAGAGCCAGACATCTTGGAATGTGAAGTCACATGGGCCTTAGAAAACATCACTATGAACAAAGCTAGTGGAGGTGATGGAATTCCAGTTGAACTGTTTCAAATCCTGAAAGATGATGCTGTGAAAGTGCTGCACTCAATATGCCAGCAAATTTGGAAAACTCAGAAGTGGCTTCAGGACTGGAAAAAGTCAGTTTTCATTCCAATTCCAAAGAAAGGCAATGCAAAAGAATGCTCCAATTACTGCACAATTGCACTCATCTCACATGCTAGTAAAGTAATGCTCAAAATCCTCCAAGCCAGGCTTCAGCAATA
>SJYT01075580.1:85830-114394 GCA_006410635.1 Cephalophus harveyi
GACCGAGGATGAGATGGCTGGATGGCATCACTGACTCAATGGATGTGAGTCTGAGTGAACTCCAGGAGATGGTGATGAACAGGGAGGCCTGGCGTGCTGCGATTCATGGGGTCGCAAAGAGTCGGACACGACTGACGGACTGAACTGAACTGAACTGAACTACACATTTCAAGGCAGTTTATCCAGAGTTTGATAGAGAGCAGCCAGAGGACATTAAGATTCTGGAATAGATAAGACTATCCATTCACTTGCAGTGTGGCTTTAGATAAGTTGCAGTTAAGACTCACTTTCCTCATCAACACAATGAAAGTAGTAATCTATACTTTCCAGACTCAAGATGAGAAGTCAAAAAAATTGTCCACCTAGCAAAAGAGTAAATGAAAAACTAAGTACTGTAAAATGACATATTTATAAATACAGATCATAACTATATACAGTTCTTTTTAAGCACTAACTTTAGAGTTAAGCACAAACCTATGCTAGAATTCGTTTAGTTAGGGTGAGGCTGGTTAGTAGGAGAGAAGAAAGCCTTTTACTGGAATTCTAGGGTGTGTGATGGGAAGAAATTCAGGATTTGTTAGGCAGTTTTACTTTGAATTACAAAGAAAAAAATGACTAATATTCACTTCTCAGTTGAGAAGAACCATTGTTCAAAAGAGTGCATTCACTCTTTGGAAGGAGCTTCTGGTCTGGAATAAATCCTCCAATGGACAATCTCAGAACTCAAGACAGAGCCTGGTGACAGAGAAAGGAACAGTATTAGTTCTTTGGATGAGTGGGATGAGTGTCATGAATGACTGGGGAATTCCCATCCTACATGATCATTCCTCTAAACAAGGGTTTTGATTATAATCATTTGTGTCCATTGAGTGTGATTACAGTAAGTCCCCTACATACGAAGCTTCAAGTGCGAACTTTCAAAAGATGCAAATGTGCGTTCCCATGTCTCATTATGGTGTATGCTTTCTAATAGGCTTTGCCATCCATACAAACATCTTCCTAGTATATATTTTTACTTTCTATATATATATATATATACCAATAGATATAGAAATATATATAGATATATATCATGGACAGAAGAGCCTGGTGATCTACAGTTTATGTGGTTGCAAAGAAGTGGACATGACTTAGAGACTGAGCACACGCTTGTAGATATGCATCTTTTCTCTAGTTGTATTAATTTTCTATTGCTAGTGTAACAAATTACTATAAATCGAATGGTACAAAACAATGCAAGTTTATTTTCCTATAGTTCTATAGTTTAGAAGCCTAGTCTCACTGGGCTATCAGCAAGGTCTTGGCAAGGTTGCATTACTCTCTGGAAGTCTGTTTCTTTGCCTTTTCCATTTTCTAGAGGTTTCCACATTCCTTGGCCAGTAACCTCTTCTTCCTTCTTCAAATCCAGCAAGGTTTCATCCCTCTTACAGTCTTCCCACAGTTACAACTCCCTCTCAACCCAGCCAGAAAAGATTCTTTCCATTAAGAATTTCTGTGTTTAGATAGGGCCTACCCGAATGATACAGGGACAATTTTCCCATCTCAATGTCCTTAATCACATTTGCAGTGTCCTTCTTGACATGTACAGTAACATAATTTTAGGTTCCAGGAATTAGGACCAGGACATCTTTGGGGATAAAGGAGGTTTTAGTCTTCTTATCACAATCAGGAAGGAATAGATAACAGAATTCAGGAAAAAGGACAAAGTATCACTTACTTAATCACATAAGCTGGTTCACATGCATGGTGTACATTATTATGTGCATGCATCCTCTACAAGTGTTTGTGCTTTTGTGTACTTTACTGTACAAAATACTGTATTGAATACAGTGGTCAAGTACCTTTATTTCAAGCCCAGACGTCCAAAAGCAAAGGGTATATAACTGAAAGTGTTATTTAGGTATTTTGGCTAACTTTATTAGACTTATGAACAAATTGAACTTAAAAACACTCTTTCAGAATAGAACTAGTTCATATGTAGGGACTTACTGTACATGTCTGTTTGATGACTTAAGATAATGAAAGATATTTAATTTCATAGTGTGTGATGGCAATTTTCTTTCTTCATGGGAATTGTTAATGTTATGTCAACAAAAGCACCACATTTATAGACAAGCATGTACTTCTTGAGTCAGAGAGTGTGACTCAAAAGAGAAATGCTAGGAATAAATAAGTTAGGTTAAGCTATTGTGTAAATTAGTCTGGCTTTGGTGAGAATAGGAGTCATGATAAATATTTTATAAAATATGTAACAATGAACTATATAAACTGTAATATACAAAATAAATATTTACTATGTAGTATAAATGTTTATATTAAACATAATTTAAAAATAGACCCATATTTATCATACAGTATACATTTAAAGAAACAGCAGTTAGAACCAGACGTGGAACAATGAACTGGTTCAAAATTGGGAAAGGAGTACATCAAGGTTGTATATGTTCACCCTGCTTATTTTGCTTATATGCAGACTACATAATGTTAAATGCTGGGCTGGATGAAGCTCAAAATGGAATCAAGATTGCCAGGAGAAATATTAATAACCTCACATACCACCTTAATAGCAGAAAGCAAAGAGAAACTAAAAAACTTCTTGATGAGGTGAAAGAGGGGAGTGAAAAGGCTGGTTTAAAACTCAACATTCAAAACACTGAGATCATGGCATCTGGTCCCACCACTTCATGGAAAATAGATGGGAAAAATGGAAACAGTAACAGAGTTTATTTTCTTGGGCTTCAAAATCACTGTGGACAGTGACTGCAGCCATGAAATTAAAAGATGATTGCTCCTTGGAAGAAAAGCTATGACAAATTTAGACAGTATATTAAAAAGCACAGACATCACTTTGCTGACAAAGGTCTGTATAATCAAAGCTTTGGTTTTTCCAGTAGTTATATATATATACACATATATATGAGAGTTGGACCCTAAAGAAGGCTGAATGCCAAAGAATTGATGCTTTCAAACTACGGTGCTGGAAAAGGCTCTTGAGAGTCACTTTGATAGCAAGAAAATCAAACCAGTTAATCCTAAAGAAAATAAACCCTGAATATTCATTGGAAGAACTGATGCTGAAACAGAAGCTCCAATACTTTGGCCACCTGCTGTGAAGTGCTGACTCATTGGAAAGACCTTGATGTTGGGAAAGATTGAGGGCAGGAGGAGAAGTGGGCCACAGAGGATGAGATGGTTGGATGGCATCACCGACTCAATGGACATGAGTTTGAGTAAGCTCCAGGAGATGGTGATGGACAGGGAAGCCTGGTGTACTTCAGTCCATGGTGAGGCAAATAATCAGACATGCCTAAGAGACTGAGAACAGCAACACGGAAATTAAAACGGAATATTGAAACCCAGAGGCCATTTTTTTTTTAATTCCAAACAAAAACATGCCAAAGCATTTTCTGAAATCTAAGCCTGGTAACAATTAGCATGTAAATAGCAATGTGACTGTACCTGTCTTCTAAGGAATACAGTTACGGGTTCTCTTTTGTTATTGTTTTCCTTCTAGTTGTGTTACTGCTAAGTTCTTACAGCTTGGGAGGAAAGATTGAGAATGTTCTCAGGAATCTGACTCAAGGTGATAATATTAAAGAGAAGAGAGTCTTATTAAGCCCTAAGTGTGCTATTTAGAGTTAATTAATTATATTGCAATAAATATAAAGCTTAAGATTAGTAAAGTTTTATGCCGTGCGCTATGTAAACATAGGGCAACATTGCCATAAGTTGTCTTTGGAGAGCTTTCTAACTGGTATATTCAGAGCTATTCTATGTTCCCTTGAAATTTTTCAATTGAAGAGAATTATATATTCAAGTCTATAAGGAGTACACGGAAAAGAAACAAACCTTTCCTTTGAGCATAAGCAGACTCCTTGTTTTCAATGTAATGTCAGTGTGCAGTTTTACAGAATACTGACTCACATTTGTTTCAGGAGATATAGTTATATTGGAAATTCACAGAAACTCAGAGAAAACTGCTCCTAGTTATTCATTACATAAACATCAACAGATATAGGAAGTACAAGAAGAATATAGAAGGGTATGATATTTGGTCCTAGAGCTATATATTTGAAATTTATGAAAAAGGATAATACATCTCCTCTGAATATTGTTTACTAGTTTGCTTGTTTACTGGTCACATAGCAACTTATCATTTCACTAATAGAGACACCAATCATATTACATTGCAGTTAATTTAATAACGTTTAATTTTCTCACTTAGACTACTAAGATAAGCACCTCAAAATTAAATGTAATCTCAGTTCAATAGGTATTTTTTTCAACCTATGCATACTAAAGAGTGCATAATTTCAGCTGGATTGGGAAGAATAATTCAACACAAGGGAGGAGAAGACACTGAGGAAACAGAATCTGGGTCTGAACAATAATGCTCAACAAGAAGAATGAAAGCAAGATATTTCAAACTTGCTTCCTGTTTTTTTTGTTTCCTTATTTTGTTTTTAAATGCTTATATATATCATGCCATTAAATAGTTTGTTGTCTTATAGAAATACAATATAAACCACAAATCTATAATATATGGTCTTATAGGGATACAATGCAAACCACATATATGTAATACAGAATACTAAGTAGTGAAAGCAGGCTAAAATGTTTTGATGCTGAGGAAACAGTGAACTGCTTCACTTGGAAGATGAAAAAATTCTCATATATCACAAAGAATATAAATGTTCCTTAAAAGATAATTCAGACCTAATTTCTTGATCTGAAAAGAGCAGAAACAGAATGAAGAAAGGCTTGGAGAAAGGTAAATGTGTATACAAAGGGATGGAGAAAATTGCCAAATATTCAGCCAAACAGCTTGTTGTTTTCAAAGGGAAATATTTAATTTTATATTTTATAAATTTAAGTAATATTTGGGAGGTCTACATAGCATCAAAGTGTGGTCATTAAAAAATAAGTCATTTTGAATATGTGCATGTGTATAACTAAATCTCTTGGCTGTGCACCTGAAACTAACACTGCATTCTAAATCAACTACACACCAAAAAAATTCAAAAGCCAATTTTAAACACCAGCCTATGTTCGATACAGGATACAGGATGCTTGGGGCTGGTGCACAGGGATGATCCAGAGAGAGGATATGGGGTGGGATGTGGGAGGGGGATTCAGGATTGGGAGCTCATATACACCCGTGGTGGATTCATGTCAATGTATGGCAAAACCAATACGGTATTGTAAAGTAAAATAAAGAAAAAATTTAAAAATAAATAAATAAATAAACACCCTGTGGTTTACTTATATACAATCAGCAGTTATACATGATATCCAGATTAGATATTTTCTTGATCTAGAGAAAGAAGGGGCTTTCCCGCTGGCTCAAAGGTAAAGAATCTGCTTGCAGTGCAGGAGCCACAGAAGTTGCCCAGGTCAGGAAGATCCTGTGGAGGAGGGCATGTCAATCCATTCCAGTATTCTTGCCTGGAGAATCCCAAAGACAGAGGGGCCTGGCAGGCTATATACAGACCAAAGGGTCACAAAGAGACAGACACAACTGAAGCGCCTTAGCACACATGCATGCAGAAAAACAAGAGTGAACAAGACAACCAGATTTTTGTCTCTCTTTGTGGAATTTATATTCTAACAGGAAAGAAAGAGGATTTCTATTTATACCAGTCCCTCCATTGTTTGTTTGCCTGCTGATTTATGCATGCATGTGCATGTGTCTATACCTACTCAGAAAATAAGTAGGCAATGTGAATTCAAATATTAATAAAATATCCTTAAAAATAAAACTATTTACAATAGCCAAGACATGGAAGCAACCTCTATATCCATTGACAGAGAATGGATAAGGAAGATGTTGCACACATATACAATGATGCGAAAAGCTGACTCATTGGAAAACACACTGATGCTGGGAAAGATTGAAGGCAAAAGGGAAAGAAAACGGCAGAGGTTGAGACGGTTAGATAGCATCACCAACTCAATGGGCATGAATTTTAGCAAACTCCAGGAGACAGTGGAGGACAGGGAAGCCTGGCATACTATAGTCCATGAAGTCACAAGCAGATATGATTTAGTGACTTAACAACAACAAAATAATGAAATAATTGCATTTGCAGCAACATGGGTGGGCATAGAGATTGTCATATTGAGTAAAGTAGGTCAGACAAAGAGAAATATTGCATATTATCCCTTATATCAGAATCTGAAAAGAAATTATACAAGTGAATTTACCTACAAAACAGAAACAGACCCACAGACATACAGAACAAGGGATAAAGAGTTTGGGGTGGACACGTACACACTACAACCAACAAGGACCTATTATATAGCACAGGGAAGTCTGCTCAATGTTAGGTGGCAGCCTAGAGGGGAGGGGAGTTGGGGGAGAATGGATACATGTGTAAGTATGGCTGAGTTCCTTTGCTGTCCACCTGAAACTATGGCAACATTGTTTATCAGCTCTATTCCAGTATAAAATAAAAAATTAAAATAATAAAACAGAATAAAATCCAGGTGGATGCATAGAAAGTTTGGATAAGAGTTAAAGACTGAAGACATGAATGCATCTCGAGACTTGAATTATGAACAGAAATGAGGCTTTGGAAGACCTGAGGGGAGAGGACTTAGGCAGGGTAACCAAGAAACCTAGGTCCTGGGGCTACGAGGAGCTTTGTGTCCTGATAGAAGGGAAAAACAGGCGATGTGGACTCAAGCAGAGTAGACGTGGGTTACAGATGAGATGAGGGCCGAGATGGATGGAGAAGCCTGATGTACCATCCTGGTAGATTGTTTAGTGAAGTTTGGAATTCACCCTAAACACTATTGAGAATTCATTGACTGGCTTGTGGAATAAGCACTATTTTCTCATTAAATATATTTCGATCCATTTAGAATTATTTTTCTAACAAATCCTAAAAACAATGATTGGGGAGCAATTACTTATAATGTTAAGTCTTTCAAGTGAAGTTAACCTTAACTGCTGCATTTTACTCATCTGCCTGGAATGCCGCCCTCCCAGCCCATCATCAATCTAACTGCTATTCTGCTACCTGTTATTTATTACTCAACATCCTCTTAGAGATTATGTCTCTGCAAGACTATATATCTTTTAACATATTTATCTCAATTTTAATTACTTAATTTTTAGCTTAATAATTTAAGGTTTCCACCCCCAACAAGAAAGCTCCCGAAAAGCAGAAATTGTGTCAGTTACATTCACAGACTCTTCTTTGTCCTAGGACCTTGAAGACAGTGCAATGTCAATAAATATTTATTGAGTGAAAAGCAATTCTCTTTCCTGTCTCTCCTAATTTTTTCCAGTCCTCTGTATGGGAGCTCCTGCTGTCTTTTTCTATCACCTTTACCTCTTCTTTTTTCTGTCAACCACCAGTCAAGTGTTAGGGAGCAGGGGGCTTATAGCCTACTTTTAGTCAACTATTAAATTCAAAATCCTGGGCAATCATTCATACCCTTAACTTACTTGCATAAATCATTTTCATAAAAGGTATGTTTAGAGTGTGTGTGTGCATGTGCTCAGTTGCTCACGTATAGGCTCATGTCTGACTCTTGGCGACCCCATGGACTATAGCGCACCAGGCTCCACTGTCCATAGGATTTTTTAGTCCAGAATACTGAAGAGGGTTATCATTTCCTCCTCCAGGGGATTTTCCTGACCCAGGGATCAAACCTGTGTCTGTATTTAGAGAACGCGTCAGATAAATTAAGGTCTGAAGGAGGAGACAGATACTAATGAATCCCACAAAATTCACAATCCCATAAAAATTTACATAAATAAATCCCATAAAAATTTACAATCCCATAAAATTCCCTGACCTCCAGTCCATGTTAGCTACTCTCCCACAGACACTGCCCTGAGCTGCTCCACTTCTGAAATTATACTTCCAGTCCCAATTCCCAGACCGTAAACCTGAGCCCTGCACCATTTTTATTCCTCTGGTCATGCTCAGCCAATACATTGAGACATCTAGCTCTCGGCTTTGGCTTTTATTCTAAAAGACAGCTTTGCTCCTGGGTTTATTCCCTAGTTTTCCACTTGATAACCCCTGGAACTTCTCTGTTTCCTTAAGTTTTATCTCCTTCAACTCTGCTTTAGCCACACATGCTTGGTAAATCTTAATCTGGAATATATTTATGTATATTCTTCTCTAATTCTATGAGAGTATTTGAACTTTGCTAGAGACAATCCTAAAGGCTTTAATTAGTGGCTTTGCAAACTTGTGGCTTCCTATCTCCATTGGGAACAATGTTCAATGGACATGCTATGTGCCCCTTGTCAGGTTTCTCTCATTTACACTCTCTCCAGGAATCTTTCTTAACATCGTTTCTTTGTCTCTTAGCAGATGATATTGCTTTGCCTTTTTGGAACATTTGGTCTGTCAAAAGTAAAAGCCTTAACTTACTGCTCAGGTGCCAGCACATTCACTCAGAACCACAAACTGTCACTTCCCCTATATTTCGACCCTATAGGAATGAGTGGGAACTTCTCACTTCCTATTACCATTCTTATGATTTATACAAATGCTAATTTACAAACCTCGGGAATGTTTTCTCTGCTCTTGAACATTTCTCCTTGATTCATCGTACTTTGTATCGTGAGATTAATCTTAGGAAAATATATGTCATTGGGTGCCTTCCATGTAGCTTTCAGATATTTCTTCAAGACTTTAGTAACTTTCTCAATCTTCTCATCTGTTTACTTAAAACTCTGTAACCTAAATTCCTGGTAGTTTAGGTGGTAAAGAATCTGCTTGCAATGCAGGAGACCCCAGTTTGATTCCTGGGTCAGGAAGATCCCCTGGAGAAGGGATAGGCTACCCACTCCTGTATTCTTGGGCTTCCCTGATGGCTCAGCTGGTAAAGAATCTGCCTGCAATGCAGGAGACTGGAGTTCAGTCCCTGGGTTGGGAAGATCCCCTGGAGAAGGAAATGGCTACCCACTCCAGTATTCTGGGCTTGGAAAATTCCATGGATTGTATAGTCCATGGGGTTGCAAAGAGTCAAATACAACTGAGCGACTTTCACTTCACTTCAACCTAACTTTATGTTAACTATCTAATGTTGTTTTCTACATCTTTAACCTCAGTTCCGTTCAGTTCAGTCACTCAGTCTTGTCAGACTCTTTGTGAACCCATGGACTGCAGCACACCAGACCTCCTTGGCCATCACCAACTCTCGGAGTTTACTCAAACTCATGTCCATTGAGTTGGTGGTGCCATCCAACCATCTCATCTTCTCTCATCCCCTTCTCCTCCCACCTGCAATCTTTCCCAGCATCAGGGTTTTTCCAACGAGTCATTTCTTCACATAGATGGCCAAACTCCCAATTCATTGGGTCTTTGTTTTTTTCCCAAATACTTCGTATTTTTTAATGCAAAATTATACTTCTTCAATTTTCAAAACTTGGGAAATGAATTTCAATCAAGAAGTCAGCTATGTTAAGTGAAGTAAAAGTGTTAGCTGCTCAGTTGTGTATGATTCTTTGCTAGCTCATAGGCTAGAGCCCATCAGATTCCTCTGTCCATGGGATTTCTCAGGCAAGAATATTGGAGTGGGTTGCCATTTCCTTCTCCAGAGGATCTTCCAAACTCAAGGATGGAAACTTGGTCTCCCACATTGCAAGCAGATTCTTTATGTTCTAAGCAACTAAGGAAGATAGTCACTAGCTATTTTAAAGGCATAGATTAACTGTCTGGAATAAAACAATAAAAGAGGTGGCATGTTCCTTACCATTACTAGACTCACAGCCCATTTGAAGGAGCAGATACTTATATACCATCAATTAAATGTTATTATATACAATTGTGAAGACCATAGACAATGTAGAAGGAAATGGTACCCAGACTGAGGAGTTAAATGAGACGCTAAAGAAGGTTTCGTAGATGAAATACCAATTACATTAAGAGCTATAGGATGAGAAGGATATCTTAAACAAAAGAGAGATAGCAGTGAGGAAGCAACAATGTAGGTAATGCTATTTTGAGAGGTTAGTGAGTATGTATAGAATATAAAATCTGGTTTGATGAAGTGCAGATCGAGAGGTGGAGTTGTGATGACAGATGAGGTTGAACATGTAATTTGCTTATTGTCACCATGTTAAGAAGCCTATAAATTATAAAGAAAGCATGGGGAGATTTGAAGAATTAAGAAATAATAAGGTTAGATTTGACTTTTTATATCAGTCAGTCTCTACACTGACTTCAGGGAAGAGAGAAAGTCCAGGGGTGTAAAATGCAGGCAGAGAACTGAATTAAGAGGAATTCATGTAAAAAGTAATAGCAGCATAAATCAGAGTAGAGGCAATGGGCCTCTAAAATACTCTACCCTGTGGGTATATAAAAATTATCTTAGCCATTTCCCTAGTTTTGTGCATTTATATTCTGCCTGGTGAATCTCTAAGAAGTGAATAAAGTGTAAAACATTTCTTACATGTATTTGCCCTCATTTTTTTTTTTCCCAAAGAACATCTCATAACACTATATTTATGTGGTTCACACTACAAGAAATGCTGACAGAGTATTGTTTAGCAATGAATAAATGCTCAGCCACACACCCAGAATACAAGTTCTTACTTCAAGCCCAAGAGACCTTGATGGATATTATACATATTACTACCAAAAATCACAGTATATTTCTGAAAAATACATCTAAGTTAATATCACAACCAAATATGCTTAAGGATTATTTCTTCATTCAGTGTATCATCTGTTATATTTACAAATATTTGTGTTGCTAAGAAATCTTCCATTTTACTGGTTCTGCTAGAGTATATTCTCTTTTCTTGTAAGAAATGCTAAATGATACTTGGATGGCATTGCTCAAATTAGAATTATTCTCATTGATTCTCATTCAAGTATGGTACCAAAAATTCAGCACAACCAATTTTAGAAAAAAAAAATTCAGTTAGTGTTATATTTTTCATGGGTAGAGGTTGACTCTTCCTTCTGGACTCTTATTAGAGAAGCAGGTGAAGGATTTAGTGGGTAAACTTCAATTCATCTCAAGCAGTCTCTGAAAGTTGCTTTCTCACTTTAATTCTCTGATGATAAATGTGGTGTAATAATAGTTGACAGCAAGATGGAAAGAAAATATATAAATACATAGAATAAACTACTCACAGACAATCTGATCAATGCATGTGTCTGTGGCTAAGAAATCATTTCTCTCTTGATGCAAATTTAGTTCATTCTATCCCACTGGAAAGTAATCTAACATCATTAGTCTTTGCTCACCTGGTAAAACTGACACAGCATATGCAACAGAATTGAATTTTCTTCTTTAGGAGGAACTGTAATACAGAAACCATATTACCTCTCAAAGGGAATGAATTCTTTATGTAAATACTTCCCATTTGATAAATACTGTAGAAAACATTTTGAATAATTCACTTGATTATGTTTAGAAATGTGTCTTTGATAAACTTATAATATATATATATATTTTAAGTAGTGGCATTTCACCTTTGCTTTCAACTGGTTCTCAAATGTCATAATCCCTAAATGCACATAAAGCTTATTTTCTGAAAATCCCTACTCCTCATCTGTAACAAAGCAGTCTCTTGCTTTTCTGTCAATTATCACTTCAACATTCCTATTTTAATCCCATATATTGTTATATTGTTACAGGTATATAAGAGAACAATAAAAAGACAGCTGGGAAAAGGATGGTTCTGTTTAGGGATAAATAAATGATCTTGTTAGATGTAAGCAGTGAATAATGATTTATTCAACTTCATGACACAGTTTATGTCAGAAGATAGAAGACCTTGGATTGTAGACTGATTTTTACTCCCTGTGATATCAGATCGGGTTTGTTTTATCAAGAAGTTGCGTCATCAAACCTGCACAGGAGGATGAACATTTGTATTCAGGTGGTGGAGGGAGTCAACACAGATAAACTGAAGATGCAGGAGAACAAGTTAGAGGATGTTACAATAGGTACAAACAAAAATGAGAATTGTTGAGAGACTGAATGGATGTGAGAGGCAGGTAGCGAGTGGCAGCTGAGTGGGCAGACTGGATGTGATACAAGCAAAATAAACAGGATGTGGAAAAATTCAGCCCAGATACGTGGGATGAGAGAACATTTTCTGGTCCTTGATTTTAATAGAAGTCTTTCCTCATTCTCTCTCACTTTTACCTCTCTGGTCTTGAGGTATGATTTCTTTACCTTGTTTATGAATTTATCAAGTGTAACTCAACAACCTCCTCACAGCACCATTCATATTACAAAGAAAGCCTGCCCTCTCCCTCCTGCAGGAGCGTGGATTCTGCCAGTATGGGGCTGGCTCATTCTGTGGTGAGGATTTTTAAGACCTTGGGCTCACAAACATACACCCAGGTCTTTCACCCTTGATTTTATCAGTGGTGGGAAAAAACACTCTCTTTTTTTTTTTAATTGTTGAAATTTTTTATGACCCAAGTCAGGAAAGGGAGTCCTATCTGGGTGGACCCACTGAAGATCCCAAGAGCAATATCAACTTTTACATTTCTATAGGTCATCTTGATAGTGAACAAAGTACTTCATACTGTCTTTCAGAAATAGACCACTTCACTCTAAATCCTGAAATACCTTTAAAGTTATGTGGAATCCTGGGGGCACTCAATGAGTCACTGACCTATGTTATGAAGCGAAGCATCATGCATTTCGGGTTCATTCTGACAGCAGTATGTGGTGGCAACCAAGATTCAGAGTTATTCGCCAGCTTTGGAGTCATGTGAACCAGACCAAATCCCGTCCCTGACTCTTACTAAGATTGTGGCTACAGATAGGCCATTAGGCAGCCATTAGATCCCCAGCCTCTGGGATCTAATGACTGATGATCTGAAGTGGAAGTGATGTAATAATAATAGAAAGTGCACAATAAATGTAATGCATTTGAATCACTCCAAAATAATGCCCCCACTGGTCTGTGGAAAAATTGTCTTCTATGAAATTTGTCCCCAGTACCACAAAGTTGGGAACCAATAATCTAAGACATGTGAAGCTCAGTTTATCCATCTATATAATGGGGATCTTTGGCTTACAGGTTGCTGTGAGGGTTAAATGGCATAAGTGCAGCAGTCCAGGCATATAAATTAAATTAAAGAGAATGGCTAATAATGAGTAGAAGGTGTCATGCTTAATGTTGGAGCAAATTTAGGAAGCTTTTGAGATAAATAAGAGTGAAATATTTTAGAAGTTTTAGCAAGGGTAAATAGCAAGTTCAGTTTCAGTGGTACTGTTTGTAATATTGGTGAAATTGCTCAGAAAAAATTTCCAGCAATCAGACAAAGGGTAAATGATGTAATTTCACAGGAACCACAGATATCCAGAGATGATGGGAATAAAATCTATTGATTTACATAAGCAAACCAAGGAAAAGAGCATAAAATGAGATAATAATTAACATTGTTCCCTGGAGAAGACATATTTAGCATGTGAGAAGCAAGAAAGAGAAGTCAGAAACAATAGCAACAAACAGCTCAGAAGAGAACCCAGAACAACATATTCAAGCAAATCAAGATGAGTGAGTGTCGATATAATAAGGTGATCAGTGATACAAATGAACTTATATACAAAACAGAAACAGATTCATAGACATAGAAAACAAATTTATCATTACCAAAGGGGAAAGCTAGGGAAGAGGAATAAATTAAGACTTTGGAATTAGTATATATACACTATTCACACTACTATATATAAAATAAATAATCTATAGTGACCAACTGTATAGTACATGGAACTACATTTAAATTTTGTAATAACTTATAAAGAAAAATAGTCTAAAATATACATATATAATATAAATACCTGAATTATGTTGGTGTACACCTGAAACTAACACATTTATAAATCAACTATACTTCAATTATTTGAAAAAACGTGGTCAATAGCTTTTAAATATCTTAGCAAGAGCTATCATAGTAAGCACTGTGAGGGTTTAGTATCCTTCATAGAATTTAAAGTTAATTGTTGTTAAAGATTATCAGACAATTCGTAAGACAGCTACAAAATTATTTGGTGAAAACATAGGTTAAAGAATAACAACACTGTAAATTACGTATGAAAGTAAATAAAAGCATGCATTCACTGATATGTACAAAAGCACATTCTTTTCTTCATTCACTAATCTAATGATAACCTCAATAAATCATTTTAAAGCATATTTTATGATAATATATAAAGTTGTCAAGAGCCCTGATAAGACACAGAATTAATGGAAGATTACCTAATTATTGCAATGTTGCAATACCATAATTTGTTTTCTTGAGAAGCTATTTCCATTGTCTTTCAAGCATTATGAATCCATTTTGTTCTAATTTAAATCACAAGTGGAAAAAAGTGTCTTTTGACCTATAAGAATGCACTTTCTCTCTAGTTGCTATACTAAATTGAAACTTAACATCTCCCAACAGTAGTTTTTAAACTCAAGTTCTTTTGCTGCTATTGACTGAAACACATTGAACATGAATAGGAAAATTTTCCAAAGAACCGTTGATGGACCCTTACTTTTAACTATAGCATGTCTCTCTCTTCTAGCCCACCATGTGAAAGAGACTTTCTCCCACAATATATAATTCAGAGAAAATAATTTAGTTAAAAAAAGAGCATGAGCTGCTCACTAGGGCAAATTATTTTGGGTATTCTAAATACTTTCAGAAATGCTGGCTATTGGAATAAACGTGTCCTTCTAATTCATATAGAACCTAAAGAAGATTATGGAGTTAAGATTTGTTTATCCCTAGAATGATGGTTCCATTTTAAAAATTACATCCTGGACCATTTCAAGTTCCAAATCTAATATGACTCCAATATTCCCAACTCTATTTTCTCCAGGATGTTAGGTAATTTTTGTGGATTTTCTTTTTGAAATTTACCAGAACAGTTCATAAAAGAAAATAAATAAACACAAAACATCCTGCCTTCTGCTTAAAATTCATTCTTCTCTGACTTTTGTGACTCATGCCTTTTCTGATTTTTCTCTTCTCTCTCCAGACCTAGATGTTATAGCTGCTATTCCATTAGGATGTTACATAGTGTTCAAAACTGAACACTTGATATATTTCAATTTCAGTAAAAAACATCACATTCTTATCTGCACATAAGAGACGTTATGGAGTTTTACTTATTTTCTCCCCTTCTTATTTTTACCTAGAATCAAATTTCTGTCATCTCTGATCTCTATATGCAGTGTCAATATCTACTTCAAATCTCCATAATATCTTACTTTGTCTTTAACAGACTTTAACTAACCTCTTTTGCAACCTAATATTAGAGTGATCTTTCTTTAAAAAAAGAAAAAAAAATCAATTTTCTCATTGAAAATATTTTAGTCTTTGCTGATTGCACTTAGGATAATATTTTAAATTATTTCCCTGATCTATCAGGCTCTTTATGACTTTGTCCTTGCTCATTTCTACAACTTTAATGCAAACTTCTTAGCCCATTTCACTTACGTTGTCTTGAATGTGTTTTATTTCCATTTGTAAATCTGTTGCCTCATATTCTTTCTGTAGTATCAACTTAAGACAGAGCCTGGGACTGATCAAAATTTTGACACTCAGCACATATTATCTAAAAAATGAGTGCATTATTCAGAATAGCCTTAACATCAGTTGCAATTTAATGAAATAATATTTTGGATACTAAAATGTAGTGAATAAATTAGTATCTAAAATGTCTTTACTTACATATACATTTTTTTCCTATATATGAAAATGTTTTCTCTAACTTTCTAAGATCAAGTTGTTATTTTCTGCCATTTGGGCTAATACAGTATCAAGTCATTTTGCAAAGTAGTGCAGATGAGTAAATAAAGGAACAAAAAGAAGTCCAAGGAAATAATGAATTTTAGATTTAGCACTTTATCTTTAAGGTCTTTCTGGAAGAGATCATGAAAGCAGGTGTCAAATGTGATTTATAGGAGGCTAATAAAATGACTTCTTTCTCTTGCTTGCCTCTGGAAATATTTAAGTTTATATTTAATTCAGAAGAAGAAAGACAGAAATAGAACGTTGTACTCTGGGCTACAGTTTCAAATCTGACCCCTTGCTTTATTATTTGAGGGCATTTATCGAAGTTCCTCAGTTCCATACATGAACATTTGGTATTTGTGTACATATACACTGTGTATTCTATTCAATATAATTTATTTGCATGCGACTTGATATCTTGAAATTGTCTTTTAATTATAATACATTGCCTATGTAAATCATATACTTAAAAGTAACACCCTTAGTAATATAAAGTATTAATATATTTCTGTCTCTTATACACATAAAAAATGAAACTAAAACAGTTAATGTTTAACAATGTGAAAAGTAAATAGCATACTCAAATATTATTGTTTGAAAATAATTTAGCAAAATTGCTTATGAAAGAAAACAAGCAATATGTAATAGGAGCATCAGATGTCCACAAACTCTTGTTTAAAGCAAGTAATGAAACTATAACCTTAGGAATGAATTTAAAATACAGGAAAAAATAAATAGTCACACTATAAGATGTTTACTCCAGGAATTTTTAAGTGCAATACCTGTTGAACAACAAGTATTTTCATATAATATGATACAAAGTGAAAGAAACAGTATAAATTTCTGTTTATAGTGTGCTCACAACTGCATTATATAAATAAAAACTGCATCAAAAGAAGTTGAAGCTAACCAATCCAAAATTAAATCAAGTACATGTATTTTTAGAATAGCACAATTTTAATGCAAATAGGCTTTTTTCTTCAAGTTAGAGATACTTATATAAAGATAGTGTTTGAAATGAAACAAGGAAAACATGAAGCTAATCTTCCATTTTTCTTATCTATTCGTCAAGGACTTCCACCTTTGACCCCCACCTTCAACTCATCTTGTTCTTTCTCTCTCTCTCTCTTTTGTTTTTTCTTTTTCTGGTATTCATGTATCAATATCAATGAGGTGGTCAAGCCAAAAACATAAGCTCCACCTTTTCCTTCTTTTAATATTTCAAATCAGTTTATATCTCTTGTAGATTTAATTTGTAAATCTCTCTAGAACTTGACCTTTTCTTCAAAATCATGGATATTGTTTTAGTTTAGCTTCTTATCAGCTTTCACCCAGTTGTGTCTGAACCTGCTTATCATTCTTATGTAAGTTCCACCTTCTTCAAAAATTTAATTTCCATGATATTGTCAAAGTGATTTTCTAATAACTTGGTGTGATTATTAGTTTTTTGGTCATATTCTTTCAATGACCCTGTATCATTAACTGGGCAACTATATAAACCCATTAGCATGATATAAGTGGTTTATATTCTGCCTTTTCAAATACCTTACCTAAAATAAAACAAATTGATATAATTTCTCAATGCAGCACTCTCTACGAGTGTGTTCATTTGTAAACACTAGACTCCCTTATTGGTGTGCCCTCTATGGACAAGCCTGTAGTTCCATCCCAGGCATACTTATTCATCTGTTCTCAGAAACTGTCACCTCCTTTAGCAGTCTTCTTTGAGTTTCCTGGACAGATACTGACAGTGCTACACTTATTATGAGTCATCTCATGCAGAAACTATTTCACTGTGAAAAGACAATAAATGATGTTGATTTCACTGAGCAGCTCTGAGGGAGGATGTAGTAATGTGTGCAAATATTTTAAAACATAAAACAGATATTCAGTGAGTTAATTAAATATTACAGAAGAGAAGTATTAATATATAGAAGTTATTTGAATATTGGCTTGACATTCAGGCAGATCACAGATTACTTTTTGTATGATGACCACAAATTTCTTAATCTATGAGTCTCAGTTTTCATTAAACTTTTTTATCAGCAAAATAGGAACAATACCCCTGTTGTAACTATGGCTGATTCCCATCCCACCTAACTTCCCAGCTCTCAGTCCTGTGTATTTTAACAGCACAGGTTCTCAACCAAGGGTGATACTACCTTCTGGGAAATCATCAGCTATGTCTGAAGACCTTTGGTCTTCACAGCTTGAGAGTGTTGAAGGTGAAGTCACTCAGTTGTGTCCGACTCTTTGCGACCCTGTGGTCTATAGCCTACCAGGCTCCTTGGTCCATGGGATTCTCCAGGCAAGAATACTGGAGTGGGTTGCCATTTCCTTTTGGTGTTTAATAGATAGAAATCAAGAATGTGGATAAACATCCTACAATGCACAGGAAAGCCCTCCAGAACAAAGAATGATCTGACTCAAAGAATCAGTAGAGTCAAGCTGAGAAACTTTAGTCTAATAACCAGTCATGTATATCCCAGACACTGAGCCAATTTTAAGACATCAGCCTGTGGCATTCTCCCACAGGTAAGTATCAGTCTAGCATGTGCTTCCCAAAAGACTCAATGGTAAAGAATTTGCCTTCCAAAGCAGGAGATGCAAGTTTCATCCCTGGGTCTGGAAGATCCTCTAGAGAAGGAAATGGAAACCCAAACCAGTATTCTCACTTGAAAAATCTCATGGACAGAGGAGTCTGTCAGGCTATATAGTCCATGGAGTCACAAAAAGTTGGACACAACTGAGCACATGTGTACAGTGTATGGCTTAAGTTGATACAATTGTTCTTAAATGTAGAAAGTTATGTTTAAATGTGGGGTCTTCATCTCACCCTCTCCAACCCTCTCCACTCATCACTAGTCTCTTTCTTCCCCTTCTACTTATTTCTTTTCCTCCAGTTTCTACCCTGTCTCTAGAAGAGGCCATACAATGTGTTCAACAGCCACTGCATAGTGCAGTATCCGGCACATGCTAATTGACATATGAATGGCAATTAGCTGTTTAGTTGTCTTGGTTTTATGCTTGTCTTTTCACAAAACAATAAATAACACTTTTCCATTATAAATATAAAATATTATTTGCTCAATCATACATAAAATCTGATTAGAAGATATGCAAGCACACACTAACACACACAAACACACACAAGAATATCTGGCTTCCAATATTTGCTCTGTTTAATATTACATCACGGTGTTCAAGCATTATGGATTTTTTTTTTTTTTCCTGTTAAGCCATAGAGCAGTATATTCCAAGTGCCTGGAAGAAAAAAACATCTGGCATATACTTGACTCTCAATAAATTCTCAATGACTGAATAACTATCTCTAATCTTTCTGAGCCACAATGATTTCTATAAAACAGGGCTAAATAATACTTGGAGAAGGTGATGGCACCCCACTCCAGTTGTCTTGCCTGGCAAATCCTATGGACAGAGGAGCCTGGTGGGCTGCAGTCCATAGGGTCGCGAAGAGTCTGACACGACTGAGCGACTTCCCTTTCACTTTTCCCTTTCACGCATTGGAGAAGGAAATGGCAACCCACTCCAGTGTTCTTGCCTGGAGAATCCCAGGGACGGCGGAGCCTGGTGGACTGCCGTCTATGGGGTCACACAGAGTCGGACACGACTGAAGTGACTTAACAAATAATACTTACCTATAGGTTTTATTAGGATGCAATCAAAATAAGTTAAATGTTGGTCACAGGTGTTCAATATATATTAATTCCTTTATATCTCTATTTTTTCAAACAATTATCTGGTAGAGAAACATCTCAGACAGCTGGATAGTAATCAATGGTCACATAACATAAACAAGCCTCAAAAGAATGACAGACACAGAAGAAAGTAAACTGTGAATCTGTTAAAATGCCTTAATAATGTGGAGATTTGTTTTAAATCAGAAATTTCACTTAAAAATAAATTATAATTTAATATATATTTTTTAAAATATAGCCAAAAATATGGTTTTCTTTGAAAACCATAGTCAAGTAATATTGTCTTCACATTACTTTTCCAAGTCAAGAATTGACTATTATGTAAATATCTGATTACTCTTTTAAACAAGTTATGCACAACTATCTGATCTATAAATGCAAATACTTTTGAATGAATTATAATTGTTTGGCCCTATAAAATTTTATAATGACATTAATTCACATATACTACAGGTATTAATACAGATTTACCTTACATAGTGAATATAAAACATAACATAGTTGCTAGCCATCTATCTGTATATCTTTGCGTTGTTATTAATTTTCCATAGATTTGTTTGCTGCTAAGTCGCTCCAGTCGTGTCCGACTCTGTGCGACCCCATAGACAGCAGCCCACCAGGCTCCCCCGTCCCTGGGATTCTCCAGGCAAGAATACTGGAGTGGGTTGCCATTTCCTTCTCTATAGACTTGTTTAATTACCTTCAATTTTCAAAACAAAAGAAAGCTTTGTTTTGTTTTACAGACTAGGAAATTCTTAATTTGTGGAAATTTTGGTATTAAAAATTTTTATTTGCAAATTATAAAATCTATTAGAAGAATAACTGAAATCAAGATTGTAAATTTGCCACAATTTTCAAAACATATCACAGTAAAAGCAACAGACAATTACCTAATATGTTGTGTAAAACAGTCATGCATATATTTCCAAATGTAATTGTCATGATATTTCACAGTGCAAGATACACAAGAATTAATATTCTACAATTGAAATAAAGAGATGGATATCAAATGTTTGTTTAACAAATGCTGGTTTAAGTCTTATTTGACCCTATGCAAGAAGTTCATGGGCTTCCCAGGTAGCTCAGCTGGTAAAGAATCTGCCTGTAATGCAGGAGAACCTGGTTTGATTCCTGGGTCAGGAAGTTTCCCTGGAGAAAGGATAGGTTACCCATTCCAATATTCTTGGGCTTCCCTGGTGGCTCAGATAGTAAAGAATCTGCCTTCAATGCAGGAGACCTGGGTTCAATCCCTGGGTTGGGAGGAGGGCATGGCAACCCACTCCGCTATTCTTGCCTGGAGAATCCCCATGGACATAGGAGCCTGGTGGGTTACAGTCCATTGAGTCTCAACGAGTTGGACACGACTGAGTGACTAAGCACAAGAGTTCATTTTCCAAACCAATTTATTGTTAATATAATGAATACGTAAATTGAAATTATGACCAAACAACAGGTTTGAATCATGGCTTTTGCTTCTAATAACAGTGCAAGTTTGGACAAGTTACTAGCATCACTGACATCATTTCTCAGGTGGTAGAATGAGGATAATCATATTGTCACCCAAAGTGTTTACATGAAACTAGTCCTTTGATCCAATGAAAGCACACAGAGAAGCATCTGGCATGTCATAAATACGCAGTCATGAAAACTATTAGTATTCCAATAATCATCATCTCAGTAATGATCATTTCATTAATGATCATATTAAAAATTAATTTTAACCACTAACCTGGTACGGTTTATACATTTTACAACTACATTATTTAATTCACACCTAGCTATATTGCTTAGTAGAAAAACAAAGTTCATTGATTTCCAGAAAAGTCTTTCATAGCCTAATGTGATGTCTTTAAGAATGTTTCCATTCAAGATCTTTATAAAATTCTACATACCTGATCTCCTTTTTCAAAAAAAAAAGATTCAGAAAGTCTAAGCAAGTCTATATACTACTCAATATATGTATATATGCATACTATTCAACCAGGCATACCTTGGAGATACTGTGGGTTTGATTCCAGACAACCACTTGCAGTAAAGTGAATACTGCAAATAAAGTAAGCCACACCAATTTTTGGGTTTCACAGTGCATATAAAAGTTATATATACACTGCACTCTAGCACATTGTCTGTAATAGCAGCCAATTCCAGGAGATAGTGAAGGACAGAAAAACCTGGCGTACTACAGTCCATGGGGTTGCAAAGAGTCAGACATGATTTAGTGACTGAATGATAACCAAGAAAGAAAAGGGTAGCTGTTCTTTGCGCCTTCGGCAAGTTGTAATCTCTTTACTAGTGGAAACTATTGCCTTGATGATGGTGCCTGCTGGCTGATCTGGTTAGTGGTTGCTGAAGGTTGAGGTGTCTGTGGCAAATTTCTAAAATAAAAAGAGAAGTTTGCTACATGGACTGATCTTTCTTTCAGAGACTTGTTCTCTGTAGCATGCAATGCTGTTTGATAGAATTTTACCCACAGCAGCATGTCTTTCAAAATGGGAGTCAGTTCCAAAACTTTGCCATAACTTTATTACTTTTAAAGTTTATATACTATTATAAATTCTTTGTTGTCATTTTCAATAATCTTCACAGCTTCTTTACCAGGAGTAGATTCTATCTCATGAAATCCACTTTCTTTGCTCATGCATAAAAAAAAAAAAACAAACCCTCATCCATTAAATTTTTATCAGTCAACTCTTTAGTCTTCTCTTCTAATTCTAGTTCTCTTGCTATTTCACTGCATCAGCAGTTATTTCCCCCATTGATGTCTTAAACCTATCAAGTCATTCACAAGGGATGGAGTCAAATTCCAACTAGTAAAGGTTGATATTTTTACCTTTTCCTATGAATCAGAAATGTTATTAATGGCAGCTAAAATGGTTAATTCTTTGCAGAAGGCTTTCAATTTTTTTTTTTTTTTTTGTCAGATCAACCTAAAGAATTACTATATGGCAGCTATTCAGCTCAGTTCAGTTCAGTCGCTTAGTCATATCCGACACTTTGCAACCCCATACAACCCCATGAAGCATGCCAGGCTTCTCTGTCCATCCCCAACTTCTCGATCTTACTCAAACTCATGTCCATTGAGTTGGTGATGCCATCCAACCATCTCATTTTCTGACGTCCCCTTCTTCTCCCACTTACAATCATTCCAGCATCAGGGTCTTTTCCAGTGAGTCAGTTCTTCTCATCAGGTGGCCAAAGTATTGGAGTTTCATCTTCAGCATCAATCCTTCTAATGAATATTCAGGACTGATGGCCTTTAGGATTGACTAGTTGGATCTCCTTGCAGTCTAAGGGACTCTCAAGAGTCTTCTCTAACAACACAGTTCAAAAGCATCAATTATTTGGTGCTCAGCTTTCTTTATAATCCAACTCTCACATCCATACATAACTACTGGAAAAACCATAGCTTTCACTAGATAGACCTTTGTTGGCAGAGTAATGTATTTGCTTTTTAATATGCTGTCTTAGGTTGGTCATAGCTTTTCTCCCAGGAGCAAGCTCTTTTAATTTCAGGGCTGCAATCACCATCTACAGTGATTTTAGAACACAAAAAAATAAAGTCTCTCACCATTTCCATTGTTTCCCCATCTATTTGCCATGAAGTGATGGGACCAGATGCCATGATCTTAGTTTTCTGAATGTTGAGTTTTAAGCCACCTTTTTCACTCTCCTTTTTCACTTTCATCAAGAGGCTCTTTATTCTTCTTCTCTTTCTGCCATAAGAGAGGTGTCATCTGCGTATCTGAAGCTATTGATATTTTTCCCAGCAATCTTGATTCCAGCTTGTGTTTCATCCACCCTGGAGTGTCTCATGATGTACTCTGCATATAAGTTGAATAAGCAGGGTGACAATATATAACTTTGATGTACTCCTTTCCTGATTTGGAACCAGTCTGTTGTTCCATGTCCAGCTCTGTTTCTCCCTCACCTGCATACAGATTTCTCAGGAGGCAGGTCAAGTGGTCTAATATTCCCATCTCTTTCAGAATTTTCCACATTTTGTTGTGATCCACACAGTCAAAGGCTTTGGCACAGTCAATAAAGCAGAAATAGATGTTTTTCTGGAACTCTCATGCTTTTGCAGTGATTCACCGGATGTTGGCAATTTGATCTCTGGTTCTTCTGCCTTTTCTAAATGCAGCTTGAACATCTAGAAGTTAACAGTTTATGTACTGTTGAAACCTGGCTTGGAGAATTTTGAGCATTCCTTTGCTAGCATGTGAGATGAGTGTATTTGTGCGGTGGTTTGAGCATTCTTTGGCATTGTCTTTCTTTGGATTGGAATGAAAACTGACCTTTTTTCAGTCCTGTGGCCACTGTTGTTTTCCAAATTTGCTGGCATATTGAGAGAAGCACTTTCACAGCATCATCTTTCAGGATTTGAAATAGCTCAACTGAAATTTCATCACCTCCACCATCTTTGTTCGTCACAATGATTCCTCAGGCCACTTGACTTCGCATTCCAGAATGTCTGGCTCTAGGTGAGTAATCACACCATCGTGGTTATCTGGGTCATGAAGATCTTTTTTGTGTAATTCTATGTTCTTGCGACCTCTTTTTAATATCTTCTACTTCTGTTAGATCCATTCCATTTCTGTCCTTTATTGTGCCCACCTTTGCATGAAATGTTTCCTTGGTATTTCTAATTTTCTTGAAGAGGTATCTAGTCTTTCCCATTCTATCGTGTTTCTCTATTTCTTTGCATTGATCACTGAGGAAGGCTTTATCTCACCTTGCTACTCTTTGGAACTCTGGATTCAAATGGGTATATCTTTCCTTTTCTCCTTTGCTTTTTGGTTTTCTTCTTTTCTCAGCTATTTGTAAGGCCTCTGCAGACAACCATTTTGCCTGTTTGCATTTCTTTTTCTTGGGGATGGTCTTGACCACTGCCTCCTGTACAATGTCACGAACCTCCATCCACAGTTCTTTAGGAACTCTATCAGATCTTATCCCTTGAATCTATTTCTCACTTCCACTGTATAATCATAAGGGATTTGATTTAGGTCATACCTGAATGGTCTAGTGGTTTTCCCCACTTTCTTCAATTTAAGTCTGAATTTGGCAAAAAGGAGTTCATGATCTGAGCCAAAATCAGCTCCCAGTCTTGTTTTTGCTGACTATATACAGCCTCTCCATCTTTGGATGCAAAGAATATAATCAATATGATTTCAGGACATCTGGTGATGTTCATGTGTAGAGTCTTCTCTTGTGTTCTTGGAAGAGGGAGTTTGCTATGTCTAGTACATTCTCTTAGCAAATCCCTGTTAGCTTTTGACCTGCTATATTTTGTAGTCCAAGGCCAAATTTTCCTGTTACTCCAGGTATCTATTGACTTCCTACTTTTGCATTCTAATCCTCTATAATGAAAACGACATCTTTTTTTGGGAGTTAGTTTTAGGTCTTCATAGACCCATTCAATTTTAGCTTCTTCAGCATTACTGGTCAGGGCCTAGACTTGGATTACTGTGATATTGAATGATTTGCTTTGGAAATAAACAGAGATCATTCTGTTGTTTTTGAGATTGCATGCAAGTACTGCATCTTGGACTTTTTGTTGACTATGATGGCCACTCCATTTCTTCTAAGGGATTCTTGCCCATAGTCGTAGATATAATTGTCATCTGAGTTAAATTCACCCATTCCAGTCCGTTTTAGTTCGCTGATTCCTAAAATGTCGATGTTCACTCTTGCCATCTCCTGTTTGACCACTTCCAGTTTGCCTTGATTCATGGGCATAACATTCCAGGTTCCTATGCAATATTGCTCTTTATAGCATCGGACATTACTTGCATCACCAGTTACATCCACAACTGGGTGTTGTTTTTGCTTTGGCTCCATCTCTTCATTCTTTCTGGAGTTATTTCTCCAGTGATCTCCAGTAGCATATTGGGCACCTATTGACCTGGGAAATTCATCTTTCAATGTCCTATCTTTCTACCTTTTCATACTGTTCATGGGGTTTCACGGCAAGAGTACTGAAGTGGTTTGCCATCTTCAGCAGACCACGTTTTATCAGAACTCTCCACCATGAACTGTCCATCTTGGGTGGCCCTACACAGCATGAGTTTTATGAAATATATTTCTTAAATAATAAAACCTGACTTTTGAAGTTATTCATTTAGTCATAGACTGCAGAATGGATGTTTTAGTAACAGGCATGAAAACAATGCTAATCTTGTCATATGTTTTCATAAGAGCTCTTGGGTGACTAAGTGCACTGTCAAAGAGCACCAATAT
This sequence comes from Cephalophus harveyi, assembly GCA_006410635.1. Taxonomy (NCBI): domain Eukaryota; kingdom Metazoa; phylum Chordata; class Mammalia; order Artiodactyla; family Bovidae; genus Cephalophus; species Cephalophus harveyi. The sequence continues at coordinate 111,512 of SJYT01075580.1, forward strand.
TTTGAAAAAAGTCTTTTTTTGCTGAGCAGTAGGTCTCAGTAGTGGGCTTTAAATCTTTAGTAAACCTTGTTGTTAACAGATGGGCTGGTATCGTTAAAATATTGAGCACAGACGGAGTAGAGTTAGCATGAATCTTAAGATCCCTAGGATTTTCAGAATGGAAAAAGTATTGACTTCAAATTAAAGTCACCAGCTGCGTTAGCTCTTAACAATAGCCAGCCCACCCTTTGAAGTTTTGAAGCCAGGAACTGACTCTTCTTCTCTTGCTATGAAAGTCCTGTCTTATTCCAATAGAAGGCTGTTTCGTCTGCAATAAGAATTTGTTGTTCAATGTAGCCACCATCATCAATTATCACAGATAGATAATCTGGGTAACTTGCTGCAGCATTTACATCAGCACTTGCTGCTTCATCTTGCTCTTTTTGGTTATAGAGATGACTTCTTTGCTTAAACCTCATGGGCCCACTTCTGGTACTTTCAAAAGTTTCTTCAGCACAACTTCCTCACCACTCTCAGCTGTCATAGAATTGACAGTTTTGCTCTGGGTGAAGCTTTGGCTTCAGGGAATGTTAATGAGAACTGGCTTAAGTTAATGAGAACTGACTCATTGGTAAAGACTCTGATGCTGGTAAACATTGAAGGCAGGAGAAGAATGGAATGACAGAGGGTGACATGGTTGGATGGCATCACAGACTCAATGGACATGAGCTTGAGCAAGCTCCGGGAGTTGGTGATGGACAGGGAATCCTGGAGTGCTGCAGTCCATGGGGTCGCAAAGAGTTGGACATGACTGAGTGACTGAACTAAGGGAATGTTGCTGCTGGTGTGAATTTATATTCAGACCACTAAACCTTCTCCTTATCTGCAATAACAATATTTTTCTTTGTTACCATTTGTATGTTCACTGGAGTAATAATTTTAATTTCTTTATTGTTTGGCACAAGAGGCTTAGCTTTTTGCCTATCTTGGATTTCGATATGCCTCTTTCACTAATTGCAATTGTTCCTATCTTTTGATGTAAAGTGAGAGACATGCAATTCTTTCACTTGACTACTTAGGGGCAAGGTTAGAGTTACTAATTGGGTTAATTTCAATATTGCTTTATCTTAGGAAATAGGGAGGCCTGAGGTGAAGGGGAGGGATGGAGTAAGAGCTGGTTGGTGGAGAATTCAGAATACACCAAACATTTATTGGTTGCATTTTCCAACTTATATAGGTGTAGTCATTGGTGCCTCTAAAACAAACACAATAGTAAATAAGAAATCACTGATATCAGGATCACCATAACACATATAATAATAATGAAATATCTGTAAATATGGGAAGAATTACCAAAAAGTGACACAGAGACTTAAAGTGAGTAAATGCTGCTAGTAAAATGGTGTTAATAGATTTTCTTGATGAAGGGTTACCACAAACCTTCAGTTTATACAAAATGCAGTATCTGTGAAGCACAACAAAGTGAAGTGCAATGACATAAGCAATGAATGTATATAAATGCTGTATCAGTTTTATAATTTCTATTTAATTTTAACGACTGCATGTTTAGTGTATAGATTGTTTTATCACATGTTTAATAACATATTTCTTTTATATATAAAAGAAATGATCAATATAATGATTAATAAATGTCATACATTAAAAATATTTATATATATGAAAAACACTTATTTAATATATCTATTATTGTGATTATTCTCTCTTATTTTCTTGGTTCTCACTCATTTCTCTTGTCATTATGTAAAAATACATATATTTTTATTTGGAGCTGTATTTGATGAAAAAATTTTTCTTCTTTCCGGTGGGACATAAGACTTAAGATTAACCTTTATGCTGCTTGCCTTTTCCTGGTGTCTGGTGGCATGCTATCACACACATACCATTTTAAATAAAATCACTGTGTGAGGTTTTACATATTGTGAGTATCATGTTAACTAAAGCCACTATCTCAGGAGAGATATTTGCAATTATTATTTTTAAGAGTATTTTCTTCTTACCCTCCTACTGCCAAGATTGAGATGGATAGTTATGGTTTCCTCTAGCAGTGGGCTTTCCTGGTGGCTCAGAGAGTAAGGAATCTGCCAGCAATGCAAGAGACCCGGGTTTGACCCTGAGTCAGGAAGATCCCCTGGAAAAGGGCACGGCAACCCACTCTAGTATTCTCGCCTGGAGAATTCCATGAACAGAGGAGCCTAGCAGGCTACAGTCCATAGGTTGCAAAGAGTTGGACATGACCAAGTGACTAACACTTTCACTTTCCTCTAGAAGTAGACTTATTTCTATTTCATGGAAGACTTATTTCTTATTTCTATTTCTATTATGCATTTGAAAGTCTCAGTGTTGGGTAAGGCTGTTCTATCAGGCTCTCCTTTTATATAAAATTTTTGCTGAAAATATTCAAGCTCAATTACGTTTGTCCAGTTCTTGCTGATCAGCTGTTAGTTTCAAGGTGTTTTTTGTGTATTTGTTATATAATTTTGGATTCCCATTATTAATTTGTTTTTGACTTATGAAGATTTTCCCCCCCATTTAACTGATTGATTTACTAAAGTGTTTCAAGCTTTATGTGACATTTTGTGACATTCTGTTTCCATCTGGATAATGGTTTATGGTTTATGTTATTTATTGCATCATCCAATTACAACTGGAAGTCATTCTTTTTCTATTTTAGAACATGTTCAGTTTATGCATATCTTCTTATTTCTAGTATAGCATTACTCATAAAACTGTGAAGATATGAAATTTATGATAAATTTGTTGTAAATTAAATGTTTTAATAAAAGAGACAAAATTGTATACATAAATTCAAGCAAAAATGTGCTAATCCTTGAGTGATATATAAAATGTAAAAATTGGGCTTTGTATTATTAAGATGTCAAAAAC
>SJYT01075580.1:114574-137509 GCA_006410635.1 Cephalophus harveyi
CTCTAGGGTAGCTATAGTTCATATCTTAAGATAAATCCTAATTAAAACCAAAAATATGTTATGCTACAATACAGAGTTAAATTTTATTGTTTTTGTTTAAATGGCTAGTAATCAGATGTTCATTTCTGGTAATTTAAATATTTTCCAAACTGGAGTTATTTATTGTATTAATTTTTTACAATAAAACCATCACCACTCCTTCTGTATGCTACTGCAAAAGCAGCAATATGTATTATAAATAAGAAATGTGATGCTTTTTTTTTTTTTTTGGCTTAAACAACATAGGTTTATTTTCTCATGGTTCTGGAGACTGGAAGTGCAATATCAAGGTGCAGGAAGACTAGGGCCTCTCTCCTTGGCATGCACATAGTCACCTTCTTACCTTTTCTTCACATGGCCATCGCGCAGTATATCCCTGGTGTCTCCTTTTGTGTTCTAATTTTATAAGGATACCAGTAATAATTGGACTCAGTTCAGTTCAGTGGCTCATATATAATTATACTTTTAAAATATTAGATAAATATATATTTACTCAATTAGTGAAATGCTGTATACCCCACTACTTTTTTAAAAAATGTATAAATAGCATTTTTGTGTAACTTATCAAAAATTTAATCTGAAGGTCATTTTTAAGTGCACATATATTTTTATTTAAACATTGCTATACATCTTTATACTGACTTATCAATCTATTTATAATTCTATAATCAACAGTAACATGAGTTATTTTCTTCCCCTTCCCTTTCTAGCTTGGTTGACATTGCGATGAATACTATCATAGTGGTTTAATACAGCAAAATCTGTCACTTCGTTTCTAACTACTTATATCCTTCTACCTGGATCCCTCTCTTCTGTACAGGAGCTAGAGTGATTATTTTAAAATATAAGTCTGATATTATACATGTTTCAATGCCAGGAGGGAGGGGGTTTCAGGATGGGGAACACGTGTATACCTGTGGCAAATTCATGTTGATGTATGGCAAAACCAATACAATATTATAAAATAATTAACCTCCAATTAAAATAAATAAATTTATTAAAAAATAAAAAAGTTAAAAAAAATAAAATATAAGTCTGTTCATAATAGTACACTGAGCAGTGCTGCAGTGCCTCCCATTATGGATAATGCCAGACTTTTAAACAAAGTGTATAAGTCTCTGCAAAAACTCATCTCTGGCTGCCTCCAACACCATCTCAGAAATACAGTGAATAAACTCCTAAAGACATGCAGTCTGCTTCTGTCTGAGTACCTTTCCAATCCCTTTACATCTGTATTGTCACATGGCTAGCACACCTCACTCCATTCAGTTCTCTGCTCAAATATGATCCTATTAGAGAAAACATCCAGAAAACTTCTTAAAGTTACATTCTTCCTCCAATCTTGAGATACTCATTTGTCTGTCATTCTTGCTTACACTTATTACTATTATATTTTAAATTTATTTATTCCCTTATACTCTGCTCTCTCTAACTAGAATGTTAATCTCATGGAAGCAATAGAACTGTTTCTCCTGTCTGGTTCTCTAATTATGAATACAGCAATTTCTTAAGTGTTAATTTTCATTAGCCTTAAAGATTATTAACCCATGCCACCAGACATCCTTCTCAAGATCATTAATCACATCAGCAAAAACTATGTTTCTGCCTACAGTAAAGTCACACTTTTCATAGATTAGGTTCTGAATATCTTGTGGAGGGCCATTATTCTTTCTACTACCTTAATTAAACACAAAAACATAAATATTAAATATAGTGAAAGTGAAAGCTGCTCAGTTGTGTCTGACTCCAGGCCAGAATACTGGAGTGGGTAGCCTTTCTCTTCTCCAGAGGATCTTCCCAACCGAGCGATCAAACCCAGGTCTCCTACATTGCAGGCGGATTCTTTACCAGTTGAGCCACAAGGGAAGCCCAAGAGTACTGGAGTGGGTAATATTTCCCTCCTCCAGTGGCTCTTCCAACCCAGGAATCGAACTGGGATATCCTGCATTGCAGGCAGATTCTTTAACTGAGGTATCAGGGAAGCCCAGAACTGTCTTAAAAAAATTTTTTTTTAATGCATATTAAGTTAACACCTATAAATTGTTAAATTGTAAAATGGCACAATCACTCTGGGAAACAATTTGGCTTTTTTCTTAATAATTTAAACACATACTTATAATATGACCTAACAAATACATTCCTAGGTATTTATCTTGGAGACCTAAAAAGTCATGTATTCACTCAATCTGAGCACAGATGTTTCAGTTCAATTCAGTCACTCAGTAATGTCCAACTCTTTGCGACCCCATGAATTGCACCACGCCAGGCCTCCCTGTCCATCACCAACTCCGGAGTTCACTCAAACTCACGTCCATCAAGTTGGTGATGCCATCCAGTCATCTAATCCTATGTCATCCCCTTTTCCCCTTGCCCCCAATCCCTCCCAGCATCAGAGATTTTTCCAATAAGTCAACTCTTCGCATGAGGTGGACAAAGTATTGGAGTTTCACCCTTAGCATCATTCTTTCCAAAGAACACCCAGGACCGATCTCCTTTAGGATGAACTGGTTGAATCTCCTTGCAGTCCAAGGGACTCTCAAGAGTCTTCTCCAACACCACAGTTCAAAAGCATCAATTCTTCAGCACTCAGCTTTCTTCACAGTCCAACTCTCACATCTGTACATGACCAGTGGAAAAACCATAGCCTTGACTAGATGGACCTTTGCTGGCAAAATAATGTCTCTGCTTTTCAATATGCTATCTAGGTTGGTCATAACTTTTCTTCCAAGGAGTAAGCGTCTTTTAATTTCATGGTTGCAATCACCATCTGCAGTGATTTTGGAGCCCCCCAAAATAAAGTCTGACACTGTTTCCACTGTTTCCCCAAATTATAGGGGACTGGAATGCAAAAGTAGGAAGTCAAGAAACACCTGGAGTAACAGGCAAATTTGGCCTTGGAATGCGGAATGAAGCAGGGCAAAGGCTAATAGAGTTTTGCCAAGATAACGCACTAGTCGTAGCAAACACCCTCTTCCAACAACACAAGAGAAGACTCTACACATGGACATCACCAGATGGTCTACACCAAAATCAGATTGATTATATTCTTCGCAGCCAAAGATGGAGAAGCTCTATACAGTCAGCAAAAACAAGACTCGGAGCTGGCTGTGGCTCAGATCATGAACTCCTTATTGCCAAATTCAGACTTAAATTGAAGAAAGTAGGGAAAACTGCTAGACTTTTCAGGTATGACATAAATCAAATCCATTATTATTATACAGTGAAATTGAGAAATAGATTTAAGGGACTAGATCTGATAGAGTGTCTGATGAACTATGCATGGAGGTTTGTGACATTGTACAGAAGACAGGGATCAAGACCATCCCATGGAAAAGAAATGCAAAAAAGCAAAATGGCTGTCTGGGGAGGCCTTACAAATAGCTGTGAAAAGAAGAGAAGCAAAAAGCAAAGGAGAAAAGGAAAGATATAAGCAATGAATGCAGAGTTCCAAAGAATGGCAAGGAGAGATAAGAAAGCCTTCCTCAGCGATCAATCCAAAGAAATACAGGAAAACAAGAGAATGGGAAAGACTAGAGGTCTCTTCAAGAAAATTAGAGATACTAAGGGAGTATTTCATGCAAGGATGGGCTCGATAAAGCACAGAAATTGTATGGACCTAACAGAAGCAGAAGATATTAAGAAGAGGTGGCAAGAATACACAGAAGAACTGTACAAAAAAGATCTTCACGACCCAGAGAATCACGATGGTGTGATCACTCACCTAGAGCCAGACATCCTGGAATGTGAAGTCAAGTGGGCCTTAGAAAGCATCACTACGAACAAAGCTAGTGGAGGTGATGGAACTCCAGTATAGCTATTTCAAATCCTGAAAGATGATGCTGTGAAAGTGCTTCTCTCAATATGCCAGCAAATTTGGAAAAACTCAGCAGTGGCCACAGGATTGGTAAAGGTCAGTCTTCATGCCAATCTCAAAGAAAAGCAATGCCAAAGAATGCTCAAACTACTACACAATTGCACTCATTTCATGCGTTGGTAAAGTAATGCTCAAAATTCTCCAATCCAGGCTTCAGCACAGATGTTTATAGCTGCATAATTATTATTTGCCCCAAACTGGAAACAATCTAACTCTCTTTTAAAGGTAAGTGGATAAACAAACTGAAGTAATCATGTGACAGAATACTACTCAGCAATAAAAAGAAATAAACAACCCATTGCCTAATATAAGTGAACTACAAAAGTATTATGCTGAGAGAAATAAGCCAGTTTCAAATGGTCTGATACAGTATGATCCCATAAATATGACATTGTGGAAAAGGCAAAACTACAGAGAAAAATATGAATTACGTGGCTGTTCTCTGGTAGAAATAGGGAGCATATATTACTGCAAATATTCAACAGAGGGAATTTTGAGGGAGGTAAGATAACGTCTATTTACCTTGACTGTGAAGGTGTTACACAGTCTGCCCATGTGTTAAAACTCATGGCACTGTGCACCAAAGAGAAGATAAAGGCAACTAAAACTCTGCAAATTTTTAGATTATTACCTTACAGTGTTCCATAATGTAGTAATTGGTGATATTGCTAAGGGACATAACTTAATTTTAACAACTGATTGTTTACAAGTGAATGATTTAACAACTTAACTTATTCAGTTCACAGTTTGATAACTGTATTTCAAATCAACATTTTGTCATCTATTCACTACATACACATAAAGTTTTCGTATTTTTTCATAGTAGGGTAATATGCATACTAAAGTGTTATCATTAAACATTAAGACTTAGGGATTCAAGATACAGGTATACAAACAACTATACTACTCAATCCCATTTACATTTTAGAAATCACTATTTGAACTAATGATAAAATTTTCTGCTCCTGACATTTGAACTCTGGCATATTTCTCGCTGATTATCAATCACTTTTTGGGACAACCTGTCCCATTGCTCTAAATACACTAGTGGGGAAAAACAATGCACAAGTCCTGTCATTCTACTAATAGCAGGAATGGACTTAGATGACTGCCTTTGGGGAAGGGGTTGCTTTCATTTTATTTAAAAAAAAAAAAACCCAGAAATAAAAAAACATATCCTCTTACACAGGCTTATCTCTGGCCATCTGGCTTCATTACAGTAATGATGTGCATGATTCCTCAATTCTGAATACAGGAATTTCCTAAATGCTAACTTTAATTAACTGTCAAAGACTATTTATTATACACTTGATCAGGCACCTAGAGAATTTTATAAAATGGCCTCAAGCTAATAATTGATGCTATTTCTTATATAGGTCAGACATTTTCTTTTCTGATCATTTAAAATTCCTATTTGATCAGGAAATTTTAAGACAGAAATATATTGATAAAATGGCCTTACAAATGATCAAAATAGTACCTGAATATTTTTTTTATATTTGATTAAATGTATTAAGTTAGATAAAAGTCCTTCTTTTACAGCTTTCCTTTACCCTCATCCTCTGTCCAACCTTTTCCAGATTCTGTGAGCACCAGTAATATTTTTTTCCTCTTAAAAGACCTAAGCCAACAGTAAAGGACTTTAAGCTGATCACCTGACTTATCTTCAATTGCTTCTTTCTAATTCAGAATTTCTCAAATCGCCAGTGACTTACTACTTGAAAACCATAAATCCTTAACTAATACTTGACATTGGATTATCCGGAAACTTCATCTGTTGTACCAAGGCAAAATTGTATTACTTAGGAAATGGAAAACATTCATACAGCTTTTGGCATCTCTTTTAACTAAGGAATTTCTTTTCTTATCCTTTTGCTATTTTATACTTGTTCATACTAACAGTATTATTAAAAAATAAGAATAAACATTTTAACCCAATGATATCTATAAATCCAAAGTGATCATGACAGTTCTTTATTAAAGAAATATAAAAACTTTAAATAATGGTGAAAAAGAATACTACTTCCTATTTAGATAAATTAAAAAATGCTAATTGAAAATAAAAATGATTTTAAAATATGTTTTATCTTTATTTAATTCCTCTACACACTTCCATTTCCATTTAGAGTGGAATAATCATTTTACAAAACCCAAATCATATTTCCAGTTGAAGAAAGAGTCATAGCAACTTTACATGGTAGAACAGGCAGCAGTATCAGTAGAATTCTCTGCTCATCCAAGTCTGAGGCTTATTGCTAAATGGTTCGTTGAAATGTATAAATGGCTTGGTTTCTTTTTAACCTCCAAAAGACATTCCACTAAAATACCCATTTGGGTCAATAGTGAATTATTGATTTTCAATGAGATCATTGCTGAGGGATATATCTCCTCTATTTAAGAGTAAAGTCCATTAAAGTTATACTTTAGATGTTTAAAGAAGTATATAATATTTAGGGGAGGTTGATTTCTTTCCTGTCTAAAACATAGTATTGCAGTTTGAAAACAAGAATGAAAAAATAAATTTTAAACCAGTGTATATGGACTTCTGGCTTCTAGTTCCTCATGTAAAAGTTACCACTCTGTTTTAATGACAAGTAAAAAGCTGAATGGATTAAAAAAAAAAAAAGAAACTCTTCCTCAATCCATCAGAGATACAGAGCAAACTGCTGCACTGCTGCCTCCGGGTGGGAGAGACAGGTAAAGACTAGGAGATAGAGTTTACCAAGCAGAGACTGACCTCCACTGGGAACTGCCTTGGGGACCAGTGCTGGAAAGAAAAACCTGAACTCTAACTATGAATTACCAAGGCTCAGTGTGGACAAGTCTGAGAGTTGAAAACTTCAGAGATACCCAATTATAGGGGAACCCCCCACACTTTTGTGAGTTTTACTTCCAGGAGTTTTACCAGATTCTTGCAGTAACTATCAGATAAAATTCCCTTCATGCTTCCAGCTGGGGGAAGGGAAAATAAATGGCAACCCACTCCAGCATTCTTGCCTGGAGAATCCCAGGGACAGAGGAACCTGGTGGGCTGCCATCTATGGGGTCGCACAGAGTCAGACACGACTGAAGCAACTTAGCAGTAGCAGCAGCAGCAGCAGCACTTTTTCTTAAGAAGACCTGCCACAGGGACAATTTTTAAGAAGAACCTAACCTGCTGGTGCTTTATCAGAGCTTAATTGACCTGGAGGAAAGGAAATGCCCAACTCTAGTCAGTTATAGTCATCCTATTCCAAATAAAGAAGAGGAAAGGATACAGAAAGACACGTGAAGTTTACAGTTGAGATGCAGGTGCATTAAAAAACCAAGACTCAATCAGAGGACAATAGAATATTTTCTTCCCTCCAGACCTCATTACCGTATTACTAAAAACCTAATTGCAGCAATTCCTTTCACCTGGTATATCATGTCTGGTTATCAAGAAAAAAATTACATGATTCTAAAATACAAAATATACCCACTATTTTATGAAATAGAGCAAGTATTATAATCACACATGGCAGGAATGTTGGAATTATCAGAACAGGAATTTCAAATATGTATGGTGAATATGCCAAAGATACTAATGGATAAAGTAGATGGCATGCAAGAAGAGATAGGTAATGTAAACAGAGAGATGAAAATTATAAGAAAGAAACTGAACTAAATTCTGAAGATGAAAAGCACTAACAAAAATAAAGACTGGCTTTGTTGTGTTTATTATTGTGCTGGTCAAGGCCGGGAAAAGAATCTCTAAGTTAGAGAGTTTGTCCAAGACTGTGGGACAACTGCAAAAGGTGTAATGTCCATGCAATGGGAATACCAGATATAGAAGAAAGAGAAAGGAATAGAATATTTGAAATAATGACTGAAATCTCACCAAACCAATGACAGATACAAAGTTACAGAAACTCAGAGAACACCAAGGAAGATAACTCATAAACAAAAGCTAAAACAAAACAAAAAGCAAAACACACACACACACACACACCCCTAAACATCATTTTCAAACTACAGGAAATCAAAGATAAAAGGAAAATCCTGAGAGAAGCCAGAGGGAGAATAAACAACTTACCTACAGAGAGACAAAGATAAGAATTACATGAGACAGTGACTCAGAAACCATGCAAGAAAGAAGAGATCAAAATGAGACATTTAACGAAGTGAGAAAAAATATAAACCAACCTAGAATTATGTACCTTGAAAAATTATCTTTCAAAAGTGAAGGAGAAATACAGAGTTTCTGACACAAACAAAATTTAAAGAAATTTGTTACCATTAGATCTGTTTTGCAAGAAATGTTACAATAAGTTATTTAGAGACAAGGAACATAATACAGGTCTAACTTGAATCTACAAAGAGAAAGAAAATTTTCAAAGAAAGAAAAAAACCACAAAATTTGAAAATGTGTTTTTATTATTATTTTATCTAACAGATAACAGTTTGTTCAAAAGAATAATACCAATAAGGCATTTGGTTGGGTATGTTTATATACATATATGCATATATATATCTGTCTCTTATACACATCTAAAGGGATTAAATGCACCAATTAAAAGATAGTAATTATTAGACAGGATCATAAAACGTTACCTGACTATATATTTCTTACAAGAAAATCATTTTAAATATAAAGATTCATAGATTAAACATAGATGGGTGGAGAAAAATGTACCATGCTAACATTAATTAAAGCAAAACATAAGAGAATTCTTTTATTTTTAAATAGTTCAGTCACTCAGTTGTGTCTGATTTTTTGTGACCCCATGAACTGAAGCATGCCAGGTTTCCCTGTCCATCTCCAACTTCCGGACCTTACTCAAAGTCATGTCCATTGCATCGATGATGCCATCCAACCATCTAATCCTCTGTCGTCCTCTTCTCCTCCCACCTTCACTCTTTCTCAGCATCAGGGTCTTTTCCAATGAGTCAGTTCTTTGCATCCAAAGTATTGGAGTTTCAGCTTCAGCATCAGTCCTTCCAATGAATATTCAGGACTGATTTCTTTTAGGATTGACAGGTTGGATCTCCTTGCAGTCCAAGGGATTCCCAAGAGTCTTCTCCAACACCACAGTTCAAAAGAATCAATTCTTCACTGCTCAGCTTTCTTTTTAGTCCATCTCTCACATCCATACATGACCACTGGAAAAACCATAGCTTTGACTAGATGGACCTTTGTTGGCAAAATAATGCCTCTGCTTTTTAATATGCTGTCTAGTTTGGTCATAGCTTTTCTTCCAGGGAGCAAGTGTCTTTTAATTTCATGGCTGCAGTCACCATCTGCAGTGATTTTTGAGCCCCAGAAAACAAAGTTTGTCACTGTTCGCATTGTTTCCCCATCTGGTTGCCATGAAGTGGAGGGACCAGATACCGTGATAGTTTTCTGAATGTTGAGTTTTAAGCCAACTTTTTCACTTTTCTCTTTCACTTTCATCAAGAGGCTCTTTAGTTCTTCTTTGCTTTCTGCCATAAATTCAAATAGAGCTGACTTCAAATCAAGGAAAGTGGTCAGGGATAAGAAAGGCATTACATAATAGGTGGGTAAATTCCCTAAGAAAACATAACAATCCTTAACATGTATGCATCTAACAACAGAGTATCAAATATTTGAGGCAAAACCTAATAGAACTGCAAGGAGAAACAGATAAGCACCCTATTATAGTTGGAGACTGCAGTACCCCACTGTCAGAAATGAACAGATCCAATGGGCAGACAAACAATAAGAACATAGCTGAACTCAGCAATATCATCAACTGGATACAAATTATAGCTATAAACTATTAAAATCCCAAACAACAGACTGCGCATTCATCTTAAGCCCATATGGCATGTTCATCAAGATAGATTACACTTAAACACACCAACTGAACTGAACTGAACAAATTTAATAGCACAGAAGTCATATCTTGTCAGCTCTCGGACCACAAGGGAAGTAAACTGCTTCTGCTGCTGCTGAGTCGCGTCAGTCGTGTCCGACTCTGTGCGACCCCATAGACGGCAGCCCACCAGGCTCCCCCGTCCCTGGGATTCTCCAGGCAAGAACACTGGAGTGGGTTGCCATTTCCTTCTCCAATGCATGAAAGTGAAAAGTCAAAGTGAAGTCGCTCAGGCGTGTCCGACCCTCAGCGACCCCATGGACTGCAGCCTTCCAGGCTCCTCCCTCCATGGGATTTTCCAGGCAAGAGTACTGGAGTGGGGTGTCATTGCTTTCTCCAGGAAGTAAACTAGAAATCCATAATAGAAAAGCAATTGGAAAAAAGCCTATATATATATATATATATAGAGAGAGAGAGAGAGAGAGAGAGAGATTAACAATGTAATGAACATATGAGTAAAAGTGCAAATCTCAAAACAAAGTGACAAATATTTTGCACTAAACAAAAATGAAAACACAATTTGCCAAAATGTTTGGGATGCAAATAAAGAAGTGCTTTGAGGGATCCTCTCCCAGCTTTATGGAGATATATTAGACATATAACATTGTATAAGCTTATGGGCGGTGTACAATGATGTTAGCTAAAGTCACCATGTTGTAAATTAGATCCACAGAACTAATCCATCTTATAGCTGGAAGTATGCAACACTTGACTATTATCTTCCAATTTACACTTCCCTGTTCCCAGCCCCTGGCAACCATCAATCTGCTCTGTTTTCTAAGACTTTTATTTTACATAGGTTCCACATATAAGTGATGTCACACATGTTTTTTTTTCTCTGACATTTCACTAAGCATAGTGTCATCAAGGTCCTTCCAGGTTGTCATAAATGGCAGGGTTTCTTTCCTTCTCATAGTTTAATACAAAAAAAATGTGTGTGTGTGTATATATATATATATATATATAATTAATTCATCTATTAATGCACGATAAGTTTGTTTCCATATTTTGATTATTTTAAATAGTTCTGCAATTAGCTTTGGAATGGAGATATCTCTTCAAGACGGTGATTTTATTTCCTTTTATACCCAGGAATAGGATTGCTGGATCATACAGTAGTTCTACTTGATTTTAATTATTTTTGAGGAACCTCCATATACTTTATAATGGCTGTAACAATTTACATTCCTACTAACAACGCAAGGTTTCTTTTCTCCATATCCTTGCAAACACTTGTTATCTCTTATCTTTTTGATGATATACATTCTAACAGGTGTGAGGTGAGATCTTGTGGTTTTGATTTTCATTTCCCCGATGATTAATGATGTTGAGAATGTTTTCATGTTGCCCTTCTGTATGTCTTCTTTGGAATAATGTCTGTTTAAATGTCTTGCCCATCTAAAGTTTCAACTATTAATTTTTCACTTTTAAGTTGTATAAGTTTCTTTTATATTTTGGATATTAATCAATTACCTGACAATTGACTTTCAAATATTTTCCCCATTCCTTAAGGTTCCTCTTCATCTTGTTGATTGTTTCATTTGCTGTGTAGAAGCTTTTTGATCTGATATACTTCCACTTGCTTATTTATTTATTTTCTTTTGTTTCTGCTTTTGTTGTCCTGTTCAAAAACTGTTGCAATGATGATGTCAAGGGGCTTCTTCCCTGTTTTCTTTTAAGTTTTGTGGTTTCATATCTTATATTTAAATCTTTATTCCAGTTTGAGTTTATTTTTGTGATTGGTGTAAGATAGGGGTCCAATTTCATTCTTCTGTGTGTGGATACCAGTTTTCCCAACAACATTTATTAAAGAAACTATCCTTCTCCCATTGAATATCCTTGGGCATCATAGCAAATATTACTTGAATTTTGTACATGGGTTTATTTCTGGGCTCTCAAATCTTTTCCATTAGCCAAAATTTCTGTTTTCATGGAAATACTAACTTCTTTTGACTCTTACAGCTTTACAAGATAGTTTAAAATCAGGAACTGTGATACCTCTAGCTATATCCCTCAGTTTTAAAGTTGCTTCTGGCTATTTGACATCTTTTCTAGTTCCATACAAATTTTAGATTTTTTTTTTCATTCCTGTGGGAAATATACTGGAACTTTGATGTGGATTGCATTGAATCTAGAAATGCCATTGGGTATTATGGATATGTTAACAATATTCTTTCTTTCGGTATGTGAACATGGGGAATTTTTACACTTATTTGTGTCCTCTTCCGTATTTTTTCATCCATGCTTTACATTTTTCAGCACACAGCTCTTCCTCCACCTTGGCTAAATTTAGTCTTAATCATTTTATTGTTTCCAATGCTATTACAAATTAGATTATTTTTCTTTCTGATAGTTCACTGTTTGTATATAGAAGTATAGCTTATTTTATATCCTGACATTTTACTACATTCATATATTACTTCTAACACCAGAAAACCTAGATGACCTTGGGTATGGCAATAACTATTAGTTATAACACAAAGGGCATGACCCATGAAATAAATAATTGAGAAGCAGTTTCATTAAAATTATAGACTTTTGCTCTGAAAATGCACTGTCAAAATAATAAGAGGTACAAACTGGGAGAAAATATTTGGAAAAAATATATCTGATAGACAACTATTATCCAAAATATACAAAAAATTTGTAAAACCTAACAATAAGAACACAAGAAATCTTGCTTTAAAAACTGGGCCAAATACCTTAACAACCATCTCACCAAAGAAGATATACTGATGGCAAATAATTATATGAAAAGATGCTCAACATCAGAGGTCATCAGTTCAGTTCAGTTGTTCACTTGTGTCCGACTCTTTGCGACCCCATGAATCGCAGCACGTCAGGCCTCCCTGTCCATCACCAACTCCTGGAGTTCACTAAGACTCACGTCCATCGAGTCAGTAATGCCATCCAGCCATCTCATCCTCGGTCGTCCCCTTTTCCTCCTGCCGCCAATCCCTCCCAGCATCAGAGTGTTTTCCAATGAGTCAACTCTTCACATGAGGTGGCCAAAGTACTGGAGTTTCAGCTTTAGCATCAGTCTTTCCAGAGAAATCCCAGGGCTGATCTCCTTCAGAATGGACTGGTTGGATCTCCTTGCAGTCCAAGGGACTCTCAAGAGTCTTCTCCAACACCACAGTTCAAAAGCATCAATTCTTCGGCGCTCAGCCTTCTTCACAGTACAACTCTCACATCCATACATGACCACAGGAAAAACCATACCCTTGACTAGATGGACCTTAGTCGGTAAAGTAATGTCTCTGCTTTTGAATATGCTGTCTAGGTTGGACATAACTTTTCTTCCAAGGAGTAAGCGTCTTTTAATTTCATGGCTGCAGTCACCATCTGCAGTGATTTTGGAGCCCCAAAAAATAAAGCCTATTTGCATAGAAGTTAAATAAGCAGGGTGACAATATACGGCCTTGATGTACTCCTTTTCCTATTTGGAACCAGTCTGTTGTTCCATGTCCAGTTCTAACTGTTGCTTCCTGACCTGCGTATAGGTTTCTCAAAAGGCAGGTCAGGTGGTCTGGTATTCCCATCTTTTTCAGAATTTTCCACAGTTTATTGTGATCCACACAATCAAAGGCTTTGGCATGGTCAATAAAGCAGAAATAGATGTTTTTCTGGAAATCTCTTGCTTTTTCCATGATCCAGCGGATGTTGGCAATTTGATCTCTGGTTCCTCTGCCTTTTCTAAAAGCAGCTTGAACATCAGAAAGTTCACAGTTCACGTATTGCTAAAGCCTGGCTTGGAGAATTTTGAGCATTACTTTACTAGCATGTGCAATTGTGCAGTAGTTTGTCATCAAAGAGACGCAAAATAAAAAACAGGACACATCAACCCTCTATTTGAAAACACTGACACCAACTCTGGTGAGGATGTGGAGCAACAGGAAGTGTCATTCAATGCTGGAAGGAATGCTAAATGGTGCAAGCACTTTGAAAGACAGTTCAATATTTCTCTTACAAATATCAATATATTCCTATCATACAATCCAGTCATTTCACTTGTTTTTATCCACCCAAAGGAGCTCAAAATTTAGGTCCACAGAAATCTTGCACATAGATATTTATACAACTTGATTTACAATTGTCAAAGCTTGTAAGCAACTAAGATATTATTCAGTAGGTGAATGGATCAGTATGTTGTGATAGATAAAGACAATGAAATATCATTTGGTGCTAAAAACATACCTGATGCATTCCTGTCACAGGATAGAATAAGAAAGAATTCCGCTAATAAAAATAAAAAAGTGAAGTGCAAAAATAATTGTGTTATCATCAAGCCATGAAAAAAGGAGAAATATTAAATGTGTATTACCAACTAAAAAAAGCAAATCTGACAAGGTTACTATACAGCATCCTGAAAAAGTCAAAACTATGGAGACAGAAAAAGGACCAGTGGTTGCTAGGGCTTGGGAGAGAGAAAACTAACCAGGCAGAGCAGAGGATTTTTAGGACAACGAAACTATTCTATATGATACTATAATGATGGATACAAGTTATTATTCATGTGTCAAAATCCATAAACTATAGAACACAGAGAGTACACCCTAAGGTCAACAATGGACTTTAGGTGATAAAGATGTTTCAATGTAGGTTCATGGATTGTAACAAATATACCATCAGATGAAATATATTGATAGTGAGGGAGGCCATGCATGTGTAGTGCCAAGAGGTACACTGACATTCTCTGTACTCTTGACTCAATTTTGCTGTGAAACTAAACATGTTCTGAAAAATACTGTTAAGAAAATACCAGCATTAAATGTAGTTACCAGCAGTATTTTAATCTCTAGTCCATAAATTCTTCAGCTTCCTAAGGAAACTGTCATTGATCTGAATACAATCAAGGACTGTCTGTTGAATGAGCCCCTATCACTTAACAGTCAGTAACAAAATATTCCTTAACTACCTAATTTAAATTATCCATCTAATTTCTCAATGTCACATTAATTGCCATTGCTATCGATTTTATATTAGTCTTGGGCAGCTGTTTGATAAATAATTTAAAATTTGAATTAAAAACTACCCTGATTTCTACTGTGATGAGTAGAGGAAGCAAAGGTAGCCCTCTGGGAAATTAAAATGTTTCAGTATGAGTGATCTCAGATTTAAAATCATGTTTTGTTGAAGTCAAACTTTATCAGGAACCAATTACTAATGACTGGAGTAAAGTGATATAAAATTAATTGACAGATCAAAAGCAGTTGCTGGGAGCACAGGGCATTATCAAGCTCATGAAGTCAGAGACAGAGTTTCATGTCCCTAAGATTCTCCCAGAAGTTAACTAATGCTGTTGCCAGTAAAGCAGGAGACTCCTAGATGACTTATTATTTGTTCTTAAATTTATCCTCACCTTTCTGAATATTTCACATTCACTGTCTTATCTCATCCTCAAAATATTCCTATCAATGCGTGTGGGATGGTTTGAATTCTGGAGGTCAATCCTTGCACTAAGTTCCTAAACTAATAAATATCAAGTTTAAACTAATATCCTTACCCACAGCCACTTAATCAGCATTTTTTCCCCATCTTTCCATTGTATTTGACACCATACTGTTTTCAATGGAGAAAGAAAATTTATCCTCACCTTTCTGAATGTTTTTCCGAGAGATTTGCTCAATATTTATAGAAGAAAATTTTACATATTTCTAGAATGCACTTAATTTTTCTGTAAAAATATGTGCAGAATATTATAAATTCATTTAAACTTCTGATTGTTTACCTCTATTTAAGCAACTCCAGTCAAGAGTAATTCTTTCTCCACTGAAACAGTATGGTATCAAATACAATGGAAAGATGGGGAAAAAATGCTGATTAAGTGGCTGTGGGTGAGGATATTAGTTTAAACTTGATATTTATTAGTTTAGGAACTTAGTGCAAGGATTGACCTCCAGAATTCAAACCATCCCACACACATTGATAGGAATATTTTGAGGATGAGATAAGGCAGTGAATGTGAAATATTCAAGTTAGAAAGCCACATTATATGACCGCCATGAGTTTCAAAGCTGTGTCTGCCTTCTTTCTTCCTCTACTCCATGTTTCCTAAGAAATTTGGATGTAGAGTGGAGTGAAGTGTAATATAAAGTTGAGCTTGCCTTTTATTCAGAGTAAAAAGAGGAGAGAAATATAATTTATATGCTTGCTTTGCTTAAATTTATAAAATGCCACCTAATTAAATTGGTATTTTATTTCTGTGATTTATCTAAATAAAGTTTAATATTTCAGAAATCAGATTTTTATTCATACATAAAATACATTTTAAATAAAAGTATCATTTTGGTATTCAGATAATGCTACATTTTTCCAAAGCTGCTGCTGGTGCTGCTAAGTTGCTTCAGTCGTGTCCGACTCTGTGCGACCCCAGAGATGGCAGCCCACCAGGCTCCCCCATCCCCGGGATTCTCCAGGCAAGAACACTGGAGTGGGTTGCCATTTCAGTTCATTATGTCACAATTACCTTAAGTCAACTCCATATCCTGTACTGTACAAATGTAGGAAATTATGATATCTATGATAAGAGCATCTGAAAATATTAAAATGTTAACAAGTCTTCCTCCTGTGACTCTTCAGGTTACTAACAACTTTTTTTTACTGAGAGAAAAATAGTACAATGTGAAAACTACACACTAAGCAATCATTCTACAAAACAAAAGTATAAAGACATGCGCTTTGCCTTTTAAATTATCAGGTAGAAATTGAAAGTAAAATTTGTGTTATGTTCCCTTTTGATTTTAAATTATTTTTATACTTGAGAGATGCAAAGATGAATGAAAACTGGAATTTAAATTTTACCAGGTGAAGTTAAGGTTAAGCTAGTCATAGTCACCTGTTTAGCTGTCATCTATCTATTTGTCTACCCTATACTATTGAGTCTGTTTATTTTCCCATTTAAATGTTGTTTCAGATTTTTCATCTTGTAATATGATATTCCTGGTATACCTATAACATCGTTTATAAAGTTTTTAGATTATTTTAATGTTTTCTAAGATTTACTCCAGTATTTTTTTCAGTTTTAACACACACATGAGCAAAATTGATGAGAACTCTTATTTTTGATTAAATATTCACCCATATTCAAATGTAAATCTAGTCCATTTCTCCTTAAGACTAGACTGATAAGACAGATTACATACAGTTGATCTTACACAGGTAAATGTTTAGTGGGAACCATACAGAGGAAGACACCCAAGTCTAGAAAGAATACTATCTTATCAAGCTATTAAAACTCATGTAGTTCCTATGCACCAATATCCACTCAAGTTTATTCTTTCTTTATCTCTGTTTTGCTCCCACTAACCCACTGACTTTACCAAAATCCAAATGGAAATTTTCCCACTACTGCTCCAGTAAAATATTCAGTAGATGATGCTGTATAGCTGTGACAGTGGAGATTAACCAGCATTCATCAAACCCACTTCTTTTTTCTCCTATACATACAACCATGCTGCTTTCCCACTCTCCCATGAAGCGAAGTACAGCCAAGTGACAGTTCTGGTCAATGCAAGGAGTCTGTTTCTCTCTCATCATGGCCCTTTAAAATCTTGCAGGTGTGGTTCTCATGTTTTTTTCACTCCCTGGCTGAGTGGAGAGAACCTAGAGACCTTGCTATAGAGCAAACCCTATGATGGAAAGAGCTAGTGTCTGATGACAGCATAGAGCAGACCTATCCAAACCTGAAGACAGACATTGAACTATAGCAAGTGGAAGAAATCACATTTCACCATGTTACATCACAACTGCTTTAGGGAATGTTTCTTACAGGAAGTAGCATATCTGACTAATAAACATGTATTGATATTGCATGTGGGTAACTTTTCAGTTTTGCCCTTGATTTTTAGAAGAGGATTTTGTCGATATTTTACCAAAGTCTGCGTTAAAGCAAATGCTCTCTTTATTAAAAAATAATAAATATTCTAATGGATGATGGGTGCCAGAAATGTGAAATGTATTTAATGTATATTTGGATTTTGGTAATCAATTTTTATGTTTTAAGCATGAGTATTAAGAAATAGTAGTGCTTTGATTCACTCTCTGACTCATTTTATGACTGTGGATAAACAACAATACACAAAATATCTAGACAGTTCTAGTAAATGCTTTTGATTTGACATGTTATGTCACTTTGCTATCTTCTATCTTGTTTATTCTGACTAAAATAGTCCTAAATATACATGAATAATACACATGCATTTTTCTGTAGATCTTATCTTTATATATTTCAAACATTGTATCCTTTATTGACAGAACACAGTAAGATAAAAGGTTAGCAAGCCATAAATACTAGGAAATAATTACTAATTTTATGACATTAGACCACTGATGGTTCATATTTTCTTTAAACATAAGTCAAGATTATTTTAGGAGTCTTCTATGTGTACAGCTGGTGGCTCAGAGGTTAAAGCGTCTGCCTCCAATGCGGGAGACCTGGGTTCGATCCCTGGGTCGGGAAGATCCCCTGGAGAAGGAAATGGCAACCCACTCCAGTGTTCTTGCCTGGAGAATCCTATGGACGGAGCAGCCTGGTAGGCTACAGTCCACGGGGTCACAAAGAGTCGGACACGACTGAGCGACTTCACCTATGTGTACAGCATATTATCTTATTTTTTAATCTTTTAAGAAACACTTCACGAAGAGAATTGTGCTTGTTATAACTGATAGGGTTATTTGGATTTCTGAAATTAGTTGCATTAGTAATTAAAATGTATTTATGGATGTGAATACAAAATGTCTGAAGATATTATAACTGAAAAGAATACAACTGTATTTTTAAATGTTTTTATCTACATTTAGCAAAACTTTATTTTTTTAAATTTTTAATGAAATACAGTTGATTTTCAAAGTTGTATTAATTCCTGCTGTACAGCAAACTGATTCAATTATACATGCATATACATTTATTTTTCATATTATTTTCCATGATAGTTTATCACAGAATATTTAATATATTTCCTTAGGGCCATACAGTAAGACCTTGTTGTTTATCCATTCTATACATAATAGCTTACATCTGCTAATTCCAAACTCCTGTTCTATCCCTCCTCCACCCTCTCCCCCTTGCCAACCACAAGTCTGATATTGTGTTTTTGAGTCTGTTTTCTGTCACGTAGATAGGTTCATTTGTGATATATTTTAGATTTCACAAATAAGTGATATCAGATGGTCCTTATCTTTCCATTTCTAACCTACTTTGCTTGGCATGATAATATCTGGGTCCATCTACAGTGCTGAAAATTAGCAAGATTTCAAATAGCAACTTATGATTATGCATCATAATTAATGAACTATGTTCTTCTGAGTGTTCTTCTCAAAGCAATATTTGGTTTCATTGAAAGAAGATTCTACCTTATTATAATACAACAGATTCATTTAGATATTATTTTGTTGGAGAAATCCAGGAGGATTATATGCTATTTCACACGCTTATCATGTAACGTCCTGGGGAAGCATGAAATAAACATGTATTTAAGAGGATAATAATAACCTTATTAAAGATGTAAATACAATTTTCCTGGTCCTGTTCATGATGTAAATAGTTGTAGTCCAGCCAGTAAAAAATATGATTTTCCATGCTTAATATTGATTTCTCTAATAGACTTTCCATGCTTCTACTCCAAATAATCATAAGATTTTTTCAACAAAAGGAAATTAAAAACTTAATTGGTTGTTTTCATTATAAAGAAGATTCATATTTTATAATCTGATATCATAATTTTGAAAAAAATAAAAACATTAGCACATCAAAAAATCAGCAAAAACACAGATCAGTAAGTTCAGTTCAGTCTCTCAGTTGTGTCTGACTCTTTGCAACCCCACAGACTGCAGAAAGCCAGGCCTCCCTGTCCATCACCAACTCTCGGAGTTTACTCAAATTCATGTCTGTTGAATCAGTGATGCCATCCAACGATTTCATCCTCTGTCATCCCCTTCTCCTCCTGCCTTCAATCTTTCCCAGCATCAGGGTCTTTTCAAATGAGTCAGTTCTTCACATCAGGTGGCCAAAATATTGGAGTTTCAACTTCAGCATCAGTCAGGACTGATTTCCTTTAGGATGGACTGATTGGATCTCCTTGTAGTCCAAGAGATACAGATATGGAAGGGGAAATTTCCATTTGTCTGATATTGTTCTGAATCATGTAAGATTTACCAAATTAATATTTCTCCATTTCCATTGTTCTTTGCTCTTTGTGTTAGTAAATGGAAATAAATTCATTTATATAATATATTTAAGTTCTGATGAATTTCATTAAGATATAAAACTAAGGAAGTTCATATGCCACAGTTTGCTCGATCAGCCTGATGGATGCCCCTTTTTAAGTAATAGATGTAAGATGATGTTGAACATCACAGATTCATGTTTGAATGGATCTTGGTATAAGTCCTATTTCTCTATTGATTATTAATGTGAGATAAACCATCTTTTAAGAATAATGTATCTGTTCTTTTATGTCATGTTATTTTTAGTGAAATGAGAAAAAATTAACTGTAGAAATATTTGGCAACAGTAAAATTATTTATATAATTTAGTTATGAAAATTAAGAAAGACTCATGTTACAAGAAACATTAATATGCACCCTCTGTGTCCCTCTGTCTTTTTTTCCTGTCTCTTTCCTTTGGTTAAACAATGAAATTATATGTTGTGTCTATAACTGCAAATCCATTGGTGTCAACTAGGAACTGTAATAATGTTGAGTTTATGGATAAAACAGCTGATGCTTCCTCTCTTAGAACCTAATATTTGTATCAGTCTAGAATACTATTGGAAGGCAATGGCACCCCACTCCAGTACTCTTGCCTGGAAAATCCCATGGACAGAGGAGCCTGGTAGGCTGCAGTCCATGGGGTCGCTAAGAGTCGGACACGACTGAGTGACTTCACTTTCATTTTTCACTTTCATGCACTGGAGAAGGAAATGGCAACCCACTCCAGTGTTCTTGCCTGGAGAATCCCAGGACAGGGGAGCCTGGTGGGCTGCCATCTCGGGTCGCACAGAGTCGGACATGACTAGAGTGACTTAGCAGCAGCAGCAGAATACTATAGCTTCCAAACTACTCTAATCAATTTATTTCTTATCTTTATAACTATGAATCTATCAGTTTTTGCATTTCCTGATGGTCAATTCTGTTCCTTGCTGCTTCTGAAATACTTAGTATTCACTTTTTATTTGTTCTTTTTTGATCCTTATTTGTTTAATTTAGCTAACAATCTTTCTTTTCAACCCATTTATTGTTTCTTTGCATCATTGCTGAACATTTCATTCCTTACTTAATAATTTTATTTCCTTACTTTT
This sequence comes from Cephalophus harveyi, assembly GCA_006410635.1. NCBI lineage: Eukaryota > Metazoa > Chordata > Mammalia > Artiodactyla > Bovidae > Cephalophus > Cephalophus harveyi. The sequence goes on from SJYT01075580.1 coordinate 135,643, forward strand.
GCTATTGTTCTTTTACACACCCAGAATAGAATTAAGAACATTCAGAAAGTTCTGCTCTTTTCTTTAAAGATAAAATGCTATTCTATTTGCAGGAATATCAGGGCAAGATCAGAAGAGAAAATTTAGTTGCAAAGATAGAAGATCTGCTACCAGCAATAATAATAATAATTATAAAAGATGGCTTACAAATTTGGCCTCAAATGTCCATTTCTCTATTTAGTTACTACCTTGTGACTTTTTCTAAGTAATTGATGTTTTACAAATGGAATATAGCTTTTCATAAGTAAAAATATCCCTATCTTATGATGATGTTTTGACTTTTAGACAAAGTCACATTTGATGGCATATATCTAAAAATCAACAAATTATAGATGTGTTTTCAAGTTTCGGGGGTAAAAGTTTGGAAAAAAAAAAAAGCCTTACTTATACTACTCATGTTATGATTGAAATAGCAGGATAGAGGCTTCCTAGGTGACTCAGCAGTAAAGAATCCACCTGCAATGCAAGAGATGCAGGTTTGATCCATGGGTCAGGAAGATACCGTGGAGAAAGAAATGGCAACCCACTCCAGCGTTTTTGTCCAGGAAATCCCAGAGACAGAGGAGTCTGGCGAGCTGCAATCCACACGGTCACAAAGAGTCAGACATGACTTATGGACTAAACAACAAATATTGCACAGCTTATCCAATCTGTGATTTAATTATGTCCAACTTTTAAAACAATACTTTTGGGGCTTCCCTGGTGGCTCAGAGGTTAAAGCATCTGCCTGCAATGTGGGAGACCTGGGTTCAATCTTTGGGTCAGGAAGATCCCCTGGAGAAGGAAATGGCAACCCACTCCAGTATTCTTGCCTGGAGAATCCCATGGACGGAGGAGCCTGGTGGGCTATAGTCCATGGGGTCACAAAGAGTTGGACATGACTGAGCGACTTAATTTTAACTTTAACTTTGGTAATGTTACAGATGTATATTAATGATAATGGACCTTTTTATTTCCAGCAAGAAGGAAACAGGGATTACACCTTCTCCTGTTTACCTACAAGGAGAAGGGTTATGTTATCAGTCTTAGCCTTCCTCACAAGTTCCTGTCATTAGAGAAGCTTATGTGAAAAGCCAGCTATAAATGACAGTGTAGCTTCAATTTTCTTTGACCTTTACATATCTGCAAAGTTTTACTTTTGGGTCAAACCAGCTTTCCGTGTTCATGGGTACATCTAGAATTTTGTTGTCCTTGTGTAGGCTTGTTCTCAAATATCTTGCACTCCAGTAGCATGTGCGTATAATCCCTCTATTTTCATTTCAATTATGTCATTGTTTGAACAACTACGAGCTTAGACCATTATGTGACCAGTAACTTTCTCATTTTCTAATAACTTTTCAACTTAAATCTGCTTTCATTTGCTTCCCTTCCTAGTGAGAGTCCTATCAGTTCAGTTCAGTTCAGTCGCTAAGTCGTGTCCAACTCTTTGCGACCCCATGAATCGTAGCACGCCAGGCCTCCCTGTTCATCACCATCTCCTGGAGTTCACTCAGACTCACGTCCATCGAGTCTGTTATACAAGCTGAATATTCATTTTGCTGTACAAGAATAAAAATCACTAGTCACATTATTTCAGTCTCTAAAATAATTCAAAATACATTGATTTTTTTCCCCAGTATTCTATATTTTTATTTGTCCTGGCTTCAAAAAACTGGAACAAAATTTTGCAAGTTTGTTGACTATTTTATAATTCTCAGTTTATACTCATTATCCTAGGGATACTACCAAAGTATGTTTTTCTTTGCCACAGAAATTTAGGTCTGTCTTTGAATATATATATCTTATATAAATCTATAGGTTCAAATTTATTGAATATATGTAAATATTC
>SJYT01075580.1:138007-161119 GCA_006410635.1 Cephalophus harveyi
TTGCATAATATTTTGCCAATATTTTATGCATTGATTAAATTTTAATTATCAGTATTAATCATGTATTTAAGTTCAGTTCAGTTGAGTTGCTCAGTCGTGTCCGACTCTTTGCGACCCCATGAATGGCAACATGCCAGAATTCCCTGTCCATCACCAGTTCTCGGAGTTTACCCAAACCCATGTCCATCCAGTCGGTGATGCCATCCAACCATCTCTTCCTCTGTCATCCCCTTCTCCTCCTGCCCTCAATCTTTCCCAGCATCAGGGTCTTTTCCAGTGAGTAAGCTCTTCAAATAAGGTGGCCAAAGTATTGGAGTTTCAGCTTCAGCATCAGTCCTTCCAATGAACACCCAGGACTAATCTCCTTTAGAATGTACTGGTTGGATCTCCTTGCAGTCCAAGGGACTCTCAAGAGTCTAATCCAACACCACCGTTCAAAAGCATTTTTGTATTTAAGTACATATTATAAAAATGTTTGCCATAATGTTGTGTTCTCATGCTGCATGTATTTTATCTGTCTCTTGCGATAAACAAAGACAAACTATTTTTAATCTTATGCAAGTCTATGTTTTCTCACCCTAGCTAACGTTTCTGTTTTAACACTTAGTCACACAGTAACAAAGATGGATGTAATCCCTGTACAGCCATTTGCCATCTGGTTAAGAAAATATACTTAAAGATACTCCTGCAATTGTGATCAAGCGACAGCAGATCTAAGAGCAGGCAGTGCTTGGACTCTAAAATGATGATTGTACAGCTGTAGTTGGCATCATTAGAGACTAATAAAATCTTTATATTCTGTTTGCATGGCACAGACCTTTATCAAAGAGGAGCTCAAATAGCTAAATAACAAAGAAATGATCCATTTAGCAGTTGTTTTAAATTTAAGACAGATAATAGAACTCCTAAGTCATAATTGGTTTTAAACATTGGAAAGATTGTTTTCAAGTTCTGTCTCCCATTCTAACAGTTTTAACTTCTCATCTTACTATAATTCTTTGATTATGATTTTGCTTCTAATGTTGCTATCAATATAAGTTAAAGGCATCGCATAATCCTCAACAGTTAATGATTATCAGAATGCTTTCATACTATTTCCAATTAAATGCACAATAAAAAAATCACCAAATATATTTGGCTTAGCACAAAGGATGAGCAGACATATGCTTTTGTTTTCTTGCATAATTTGAAACTATTTCTAACATTGGATATCTATTATGTGTTCTGTTAACAGGGTAATTCCTAAGTAGCTTTATAAGGTCTATTAAAGTAGAACACATGAGCATAATATACTTTTGACTGATTTGTAGTAGCAGTAATTCCTTGGATATCATCACTAAGAATTTTCAGAACTCATATTGAAATCAGCAGTTTTTATTAATTGGCATTTTTTCTTATCTCTAAAGATTCAATAATCTTGACGCCAAAATATTTTAATCATGTTCCAGATTGGAGGGGAAACTTAGCTTTTTATTTCTACAAACTTAAACATTAGCCAGACTTGGCTAGAGAATGCCTGCAGAGAGTAAAGTCTATCTGTTGTGGAAAAATAGAGATGTGTTTTACTCATATCTCAAGGCTATATTATAAAATCATCCAGGCTAGGGGCTAATATACAGTTTTTAGCTTCAGAATTTTACATGAAGAAGATATAACTATTCCTTTAACTCAACCTTGTGTTCATGCATGAAGAAATGTAAGTCTGAGATTGTAAGGCTCGGAGAACGGAATTAGATAATAAACTTTGTCAGTCCACTAGAGGCTGTCCCTGAGTGTCCTTTTCAGAGTGCGGTTCTCCGAGCCTTACATGAGATGAGTGTTTGGATAAAGTTGCACAGTAAGAGTTGAAACATAGGTTACTGTCAAGCCTCCTTAACACCAGAGTCCCACTTCCTTTCCGTTACACTATGAACCTATTAGTCTTAGCTTTAGAAAAAAATCAGGTCTCTTTGACACATTCCTGTAACTACCAGACCACCACCTACACCCATTTAATATATTATTTGATCGATTCATACAAAGAACTGTTTTGTTGATTTTAATGTATCTGCCGGAGAACAAAGAAATATGTGATATTTCCAAATGGAATCGTGTGTGGATCACAATAAACTGTAGAAAATTCTGAAAGAGATGGGAATACCAGACCACCTGACCTGCCTCTTGAGAAACCTATATGCAGGTCAGGAAGCAACAGTTAGAACTGGACATGGAACAACAGACTGGTTCCAAATAGGAAAAGGAGTATGTCAAGGCTGTATATTGTCACCCTGCTTATTTAACTTCTATGCAGAGTACATCGTGAGAAATGCTGGGCTGGATGAAGCACAAGCTGGAATCAAGATTGCCGGGAGAAATATCAATAACCTCAGATATGCAGATGACACCACCCTTATGGCAGAAAGTGAAGAGGAACTCAAAAGCCTCTTGATGAAAGTGAAAGAGGAGAGTGAAAAAGTTGGCTTAAAGCTCAACATTCAGAAAACGAAGATCATGGCATCTGGTCCCATCACTTCATGGGAAATAGATGGGGAAACAGTGGAAAGAGTGTCAGACTTTATTTTTTTGGGCTCCAAAATCACTGCAGATGGTGACTGCAGCCATGAAATTAAAAGATGCTTACTCCTTGAAAGGAAACTTACACCAACCTAGACAGCATATTAAAAAGCAGAGACATTACTTTGCCAACAAAGGTCCATCTAGTCAAGGCTGTGGTTTTTTTCAGTAGTCATGTATGGATGTGAGAGTTGGACTACAAATAAAACTGAGCACCAAAGAATTGATGCTTTGAACTGTGGTGTTGGAGAAGACTCTTGAGAGTCCCTTGGACTGCAAGGAGATCCAACCAGTCCATCCTAAAGGAGATCAGTCCTGGATGTTAATTGGAAGGACTGATTTTGAAGCTGAAACTCCAATACTTTGGCCACCTCATGCGGAGAGCTGACTTATTTGAAAAGACCCTGATGCTGGGAAAGATTGAGGGCAGGAGGAGAAGGGGATGACAGAGGATGAGATGGTTGGATGGCATCACCAGCTTGATGGACATGTGTTTGGGTAGACTCCGGGAGTTGGTGATGGACAGGGAGGCCTGGCGTGCTGCAGTTCATGGGGTCGCAAAGAGTCAGACATGACTGAGTGATTGAACTGAACTGAACTGATGCTGGGAAAAATTGAAGGCGGGAGGAGAAGGGGATGACAGAGGATGAGATGGTTGAATGGTATCATCGACACAATTGAGCTGAGTTTGAGTATACTCCAGGAGTTGGTGATGGACAGGTAGGTCTGGTGTGCTGTGATCCATAGGGTTGTGAAGAGTAGGACATGACTGAGTGACTGAACTGAGACACACATGTATGGTGTATTCAGTTCAGTTCAGTCGCTCAGTCGTGTCCTATGGTGTATATTTATACTATATCTCATATTGAATGTGAAGTTTCTATAAGCCAGAAATTCATTTTCAAGAGTGTGCTCATTATTTAGGAAAGCTCTTTTGGCTCTATCAGTGCCTGTTAAAACTAAATCAGAGCTTAGAGGACTCAATCATAATACTAGCTCAAATGCACAGGGCATTTACTAAGTGATAGGTGTAACAGGGAAGAACCTTTCTATATAATTAAAAGTTATTATATGACCATATCAGCCTGAATGCACCCAATCTCATTTGATCTATTACAAGCTATTCACTAAAGGGAAGTTGTCTGTAAGCGCCTGTTATGACCCACCTTTGGGAACCCTGCTTCTAGGTAGTGAGCATTAAGCTAAATAACTGTTATTTAACTCATAGGACAACAGGACTCTCCTCTTAACATAAAAGAAGCCTGAATTCTAACCAGGGGATGATGTTTCTTTGGAACACTAACCCACCGTCTTCTTGGTCCACTGGCTTTCCAAATAAAATGGCTATTCCTTGTGGCCACATCTTGTCTCTTGACATATAGGCCTGTAGTGCAGGGAGCAGTAAAAGTTTGGATTCCATAAGAAAGGCATCATGCTTTGAGAGTTACAGTTATGCTCTTCATAGTGTTCAATATGCACAATAACCCTCCTGGGTAGGTATTGTTTTTATGTCCTTTTTGCAGATAAGAAAATTCAGACTTGAATGTTTGACTAACATTTCCAAGGTCTCATAGATAAAAGTTGCAGAAGCAAATATGCAGATATAATCTAACTCCAATGACTCTTCTTTAAACCACTTGGCCACACTGCATTATTACATTAGAAATGCCATTTCTTCTGCATGAATAAGAAAAAATCTGTTGCTATAGCTCTTTCTACCTTTCAAAGAAGCATTAATTTAAAGAAAAAGGCTATTATACCTCATGTCCTTTTATTTGGAAACAGCTTTAAATGAGACATGATTCACAGTTAACTGAGGAGCTCAATTAAATAGGAAGATTTTCCACACATTAGTGAGTAGCAAAGACAGAAATTAAGCCAAGCTTCTGATTTTAAGTCCAGAGCTATTTCATCTAGAGATATATGAAGCTGTACTTATACAGATTTTTTTGATTTGCCTGAGCATCTATCCATAGCTGTTGTAAATGTGATATTATACACAATAGTTTAGAGCAGCAAGAAGCAGCAAATAACATAATAGAGTTAATTATTTTAACTTACTTTGAAGTACACTTACATTTGTGCAAGTCACTGTGATAAAGAAAAAGGTTTTTACAAATCATGTTGTTTAATTCTCACTTAAGGCTGTAAGGATTACTTTCACATGTCACAGTATTTTTTGTACATCCTAGTCATTGACCAGAGAACCATTGGCTTTTAGGTGGCAGTGGTGGGATTTATAGCAACTATTCTGGACTTCAGAGGTTGTACTTTCTAGTAAGTGCAAACAAGAATACAGAGGAGAATTTCTGCTGCTTTCCTTTTTATGCTATTTTCCCTCAGATATATGACACTAGTGGGTTTTACCAATGCCACCTAGACCACAGAGAGTAATACTTTCTTCTTCCACCTATATGGTTATGGAAATATACAGTTGAAATATAGTACTTGTCTAGGTAATTAATTCATCAAGCATTAGTTTAGCCTTAATCTTTTTGATTAAAGACTTCCCTGGTGGCTCAGATGGTAAAGTGTCTGCCTATTTGCAGGAGACTCAGGTTCAATTCCCTGGGTTGGGAAGATCCTCTGGAGAAGGAAATGGGAACCCTCTCCAGTACCCTTGCCTGGAAAATCCCGTGGAAGTAGGAGTGTGGTAGGTAGGCTACTGTCCATGGGGTCACAAAGAGTCGGACATGACTAATTAACTTAAGGACATAAGGGATCTTTTTGATATGTTTTCATGACTTCTGAATTCCATGATGATGCTAAATTTTTAAAAATACTGCCAATAAAAATATAAGCATTCTTTGATATCTTCATTGTTTTGCTACCTGAATTGTTTCTTTCCTTGATTAATGGTAAAATTTATAGATAACATGTTTTGTAATTATTGAATTACATGCAAATCTATTTTGATTTTCAATGATTGAAATAAATGAAACTATTTTATAGGTAAAATGATGAAATATTAGAAATTTCTAATGCTTCAAACTGATAATATTTTATTTTCCAAAATATTTATGCTAAACTTTGCTATCAGGTAATACTTTCTCTAATTTTCCTCCACCAATGTATTAGTGCTTTGTGAAATTTTTAATATACCTGCTGGAGAAATGTTTACCTCTCCACCACAAACACACACACATACAACTGTCTCTTATACACATCTAATGTTTTTATCTACATTTAGCAAAACTTTATTTTTTTAAATTTTTAATGAAATACAGTTGATTTTCAAAGTTGTATTAATTCCTGCTGTATAGCAAACTGATTCAATTATACATGCATATACATTTATTTTTCATATTATTTTCCATGATAGTTTATCACAGAATATTTAATAAGGTTCCTTGGGGCCATACAGTAAGACCTTGTTGTTTATCCATTCTATACATAATAGCTTACATCTGCTAATTCCAAACTCCTGTTCTATCCCTCCTCCACCCTCTCCCCCTTGCCAACCACAAGTCTGATATTGTGTTTTTGAGTCTGTTTTCTGTCACGTAGATAGGTTCATTTGTGATATATTTTAGATTTCACAAATAAGTGATATCAGATGGTCCTTATCTTTCCATTTCTAACCTACTTTGCTTGGCATGATAATATCTGGGTCCATCTACAGTGCTGAAAATTAGCAAGATTTCAAATAGCAACTTATGATTATGCATCATAATTAATGAACTATGTTCTTCTGAGTGTTCTTCTCAAAGCAATATTTGGTTTCATTGAAAGAAGATTCTACCTTATTATAATACAACAGATTCATTTAGATATTATTTTGTTGGAGAAATCCAGGAGGATTATATGCTATTTCACACGCTTATCATGTAACGTCCTGGGGAAGCATGAAATAAACATGTATTTAAGAGGATAATAATAACCTTATTAAAGATGTAAATACAATTTTCCTGGTCCTGTTCATGATGTAAATAGTTGTAGTCCAGCCAGTAAAAAATATGATTTTCCATGCTTAATATTGATTTCTCTAATAGACTTTCCATGCTTCTACTCCAAATAATCATAAGATTTTTTCAACAAAAGGAAATTAAAAACTTAATTGGTTGTTTTCATTATAAAGAAGATTCATATTTTATAATCTGATATCATAATTTTGAAAAAAATAAAAACATTAGCACATCAAAAAATCAGCAAAAACACAGATCAGTAAGTTCAGTTCAGTCTCTCAGTTGTGTCTGACTCTTTGCAACCCCACAGACTGCAGAAAGCCAGGCCTCCCTGTCCATCACCAACTCTCGGAGTTTACTCAAATTCATGTCTGTTGAATCAGTGATGCCATCCAACGATTTCATCCTCTGTCATCCCCTTCTCCTCCTGCCTTCAATCTTTCCCAGCATCAGGGTCTTTTCAAATGAGTCAGTTCTTCACATCAGGTGGCCAAAATATTGGAGTTTCAACTTCAGCATCAGTCAGGACTGATTTCCTTTAGGATGGACTGATTGGATCTCCTTGTAGTCCAAGAGATACAGATATGGAAGGGGAAATTTCCATTTGTCTGATATTGTTCTGAATCATGTAAGATTTACCAAATTAATATTTCTCCATTTCCATTGTTCTTTGCTCTTTGTGTTAGTAAATGGAAATAAATTCATTTATATAATATATTTAAGTTCTGATGAATTTCATTAAGATATAAAACTAAGGAAGTTCATATGCCACAGTTTGCTCGATCAGCCTGATGGATGCCCCTTTTTAAGTAATAGATGATATGACTTAGAAGATGTGTATAAGAGACAGGCATTATACTGTTTATGAAATAAAAAAATTACTTAAAGAATAGATTACACTTTTCATTCTATATTTGCAAGGAATTCATTTATATTTTATAGCTATCCTTCAGATAGTTAAGCTTTCTAACTCGCAAGACTACCGTACTTGTTTTATGGAAAAACCTTTTCTTTTTCATACCACGCTAATATTTAGAAATTGTATATTCACAGAAAAAGTGAGCACATAGTGCAGAGAAGTTCATCTACCCACCATTTCCCACATTCTCTGTTATTAATAACACCTTGCCTTAGCATGGTGCAATATTATATACTAAAGTCTATACTTACATTAAGTTTTACTCTTTGTGTCGAACAGTTTTATGGGTAAATGACAATATCACACAGAATGAATAGCTTCAGAGCATTAAAAGTCCCTTACAATTCACTAATTCATCTCTAAAACCTTGACAAACCAAATCCTTATATTGTCTCAACAGTTTCTACCCTTCCAGAATATCAGATTGCCTTTCTTGTTTAACATGCATTTAAACTTTATTTATGTCTTTTTATAGCTTGATAACTTCTTTATACTGTTTTTATTTTATGTATATATATTTATTATATCAGATGGCTTCAGCAATACGTAAACCGTGAACTTAAAGATGTTCAAGCTGGTTTTAGAAAAGTCAGAGGAACCAGAGATCAAATTGCCAACATCAGCTGGATCATGGAAAAAGCAAAAGACTTCCAGAAAGACATCTATTTCTGCTTTATTGACTACGCCAAAGCCTTTGACTGTGTAGATCACAATAAACTGTGGAAAATTCTGAAAGAGATAGGAATACAGGACCGCCTGACCTGCCTCTTGAGAAACGTGTATACAGGTCAGGAAGCAACAGTTAGAACTGGACATGGAACAACAGACTGGTTCCAAATAGGAAAAGCAGTCCGTCAAGGCTGTATATTGTCACCCTGCTTATTTAACTTTTATGCAGAGTTCAGTTCAGTTCAATTCAGTTCAGTCGCTCAGTCGTGTCCGACTCTTTGCGACCCCATGAATCGCAGCACGCCAGGCCTCCCTGTTCACCATCATCTCTCGGAGTTCACTCAGACTCACATCCATCGAGTCAGTGATGCCATCCAGCCATCTCATCCTCGGTCGTCCCCTTCTCTTCCTGCCCCCAATCCCTCCCAGCATCAGAGTCTTTTCCAATGAGTCAACTCTTCGCATGAGGTGGCCAAAATATGCAGAGTACCTCATGAGAAATGCTGGGCTGGAGGAAGCACAAGCTGGAATCAAGATTGCCAGGAGAAATATCAATAACCTTAGATGTGCAGATGGCACCACCCTTATGGCAGAAAGTGAAGAGGAACTCAAAAGCCTCTTGATGAAAGTGAAAGAGGAGAGTGAAAAAGTTGGCTTAAAGCTCAACATTTAGAAAATGAAGATCATGGCATCTGGTCCCATCACTTTATGGCAAATAGATGGGGAAACAGTGGAAACAATGGCTGACTTTATTTTTCTGGGCTCCAAAATCACTGCAGATGGTGATTGCAGCCATGAAATTAAAAGATGCTCACTCCTTGGAAGGAAACTTATGACCAACCTAGACAGCATATTAAAAAACAGAGACATTACTTTGCCAACAAAGGTCCGTCTAGTCGAAGCTATGGTCTTTCCAGTGGTCATGTATGGATGTGAGAGTTGGACTATAAAGAAAGTTGAGCGCCGAAGAATTGATGCTTTTGAACTGTGGTGTTGGAGAAGACTCCTGAGAGTCCCTCGGACTGCAAGAAGTTCCAACCAGTCCATCCTAAAGGAGATAGGTTCTGGGTGTTCATTCGAAGGACTGATGTTGAATCTAAACTCCAATACTTTGGCCACCTCATGCAAAGAGCTGACTCACTTGAAAAGATGATACTGGGAAACATTGAGGGCAGGAGGTGAAGGGGACAACAGAGGATAAGATGGTTGGATGGCATCACCGACTCGACGGACATAGGTTTGGGTAGACTCCAGGAGTTGGTGATGGACAGGGAAGCCTGGCGTACTGCGGTTCACTGGGTCACAAAGAGTTGGAGCGACTGAGCAACTCAACTTAACTGAACTGATTATACATGTTATGGACTTCCCCGGTGGTGTTAGTGGTAAAGAACCTGCCTGTCAATGGAGGAGTCATAAGAGACCCAGATTCAATCGGGAAGTTCCCCTGAAGAAGAAAATGACTGTCCACTCCAGTATTCTTGCCTGGGGAATCCCATGGAATTGGGAACCTGGCAGGTTACAGTCCATGTGTTCACAAACAGCTGAACGTGACTGAGCAACTAATACACACACACACACACACATATACAAAATGGTGATCTCTTGAGGGCTCACACCAAGGGACACCTGCCAGGACTGCTGTTGCCAGTGGGCCAGTCCCTGTGGTGAGCCACTGCTGACCCACACCTCTGCAAGAGACCTTCCAACCCTAACAGGAAGATCTGGTTCAGTCTCCTGTGTGGCCACTGGTTCTTTCCCCTGGATCCTGGTGCACACAAGATTTTGTATGTGCTCCCCAAGAATGGAGTTTCTATTTTCCCCAGTCCTGCTAAGTCATTTCAGTCGTGTCTGACTCTGCGACCCCACGGACGGCAGCCCGCCAGGCTCCCCCATCCCTGGGATTCTCCAGGCAAGAACACTGGAGTGGGTTGCCATTTCCTTCTCCAATGCATGAAAGTGAAAAGTGGAAGTGAAGTCACTCAGTCGTGTCCGACCCTCAGCGACCCCATGAACTACAGCCCTCCAGGATCCTCCATCCATGGGATTTTCCAGGCAAGAGTACTGGAGTGGAGTACCATTGCCTTCTCCGTTCCCCAGTCCTATGGAAGTCTTATCAAAATAAGACTGGGCTTAAATCAAATCAAATCCTGCTGGGCTTAAAAGTTAGATTCCCTGCAGGTTCCTAGTCCCTTTGCTAGATCCCCCAGGCTGGGAAGCCTGATGTGGGGCTTAGAAACTTTACAACAGTGAGAAAACGTCTTTGGTATTTTTCTTCTCCAATTTGTAGGTAGCCCATCCGGTAGAACAGGATTAAATTTTATTGTGATTGTGCCCTTCCTACTGTCTCATGGCGCTACTTCTTGGTCTTTTGAAGTGGGGCATCTTTTTTTTTTTGTAAGACCTAGTATCCTCCTGTCGATGGTTGTTCAGCAGATAGTTGTGATTTTGGTGCACTAGCAGGATAAGATGAGCACACATCCTTCTATTCTGCATCTTTTTCTTTTTTTTCAATCGGAGGATAATTGCTTTACAATATTATGTCAGTTTCTGCCATACATCAACACTAATAATCCATAGGCACACATCTGTCCCCTTCTTCCTGTATCTCTCTCCCATCTCCCTCACCAACCCGTCCTCTAGGTTTCCACAGAGCACCAAATCTGAGCTCCTTGCATCATACAGCAGATACCCACTAGCTATCTCTTTTACATATGTTAATGTATGTTTTCATTGCTGCTCTCTCTCTTCCCCGACTGTGTCCACAAGTCTATGTCTCTATTGCTGGCTTCCAAATAAGTACAGCAGTTACCACTTTTCTAGATTCCATATATATGCATTAATATATGGTATTTGTTTTTTCTCGGTCTGACTTACTTCACTCTGAGTAAGAGGCTATAGGTTCATCCACCTCATGAGAACTGACTCAAATGCATTCCTTTTTATGGCTGCTACTCCACCATCTTGAACCAATCACCCACTGACCTGTTTAATATACTAATAATCTGTAGCCAGAGCATTTTTTTTCTCTTTACAGTTATAAAGAAAGCGTTTTGCATTTTTAATACATAATATTGTAAATAATCAGGCAAGGAAAACTACACATATTTAAATAATAGACAAAATAGGCAATAGGGCTAAATTTGAATAAAGCCGTGTTTTTTCTTTATTTTTCATCTTCAGTGAGTTTATGTCATTAGTTAATTTGAGGATGAAAGGATTAAGATACAAAGCTTTATTTAATTTCCAAAAGGATATTTTTGTGGATTTATTTAATCCTTGCTATTCTCATATCTACCTTATCTTCTGCTAGCTTGTTCACTAATATTGGTTTTGATAGCTGCTTTTAGATGTTTGAAGGGTGAGGTCTAATTAATCATCAAAGTCAGGACCCTCACACTTGCAAGAGTTGACAGTAGACTATATTAAACGCCTCTGGGAATTTTATTGTTGGATTTTTTAATAGGTGTTATTCCTACAAGATGTCATATCCCAAGATCTAACACTTTATTTTTCATAAATGTCATTTTGTTTGATCAGGTTATTGTTATCTATAGTTTTCTCTCAATCTATGTGCCATCACTTTTAATGAAGTTTAAAAAATGCTATTGATGTGACTAGCCCCAAGTGTTATATTCAAATATAATTTTCATTGCCTTTAGCATAAAGAGATAATTAAACAAAAAAACTTCTTTTCTAGACCCCTCAAAAGCATTACACCTTTGTCTCATAAAAATAAGAAAAATGAGAAACACTTTTTTCATTTATTTCATTTTTAATTACTTGAAAAGTCATTTCAGTCTTTTCTCCACCACTACTCTTTTGAAAGTATAAATTATTAAAACATCCTTGTTATAATTGTATTAGAATTTTAGTGAAATGTATGTTTTCACAGTTGCTGTCCTACAACACAAACCTTAGGTATCTCAAGACTTATTTTAAAAAATAATTCTTATCAAAATCCAAATAGTTCAATTATTGAAGTCACATAGGATTTTCCTAGAAATTAGAGTCAACATTTACTGAGGGTCCCTGGAGCATTTTTAGTGCTTAGTTATAAACAATAATTCCCTTTTGGGGATATATTATGTGGATTTTCCAAAGTATATTTAGTCTTTTTCTTTCCTCCAGATGTATATAATGCATAGATCAATCACTAATTAACAGAAATTCAGATACTGCCTGTTCTTAGCCACCAAAACATTTCTGTGTTACTCTGATACCCTCATATATGTTCCAAGTCTCCAGTCCTTCCCTCAACCATGTAAAATTAGAAGAAGGTGAAAGGCAACATTATAACAATAAATTACTAGAAAAAAAATCAAGAAACAAATTTGTGGGGAAAAAAATCAGGAAAAAGAAAAATTTCCTTGTATATTCTAAAACACATTCAAATAGTCCCATGATGAAAAAAAATTCCACTCCTTTTTCTTTAATCTCAAATTCTAAAACTTGAAGATATATATTTTTCTCAACTGGCACTAGGACTTCCAGACTGTTTCCTTAGGTACTCACAAGCAAACACAATTCTCATGAATTCTGTCACTTCCAGACTCACAAACCTTGGCACATGGACATCAACCCTAGGGTGGATTTACAGGTGCGCAATATGAATGTGGCAATGCCGTGGCTTCAGACAGTTAAGGAATCAAGAGCAATAACAGGTTTATTCAAATGCTTCAAGATTGGATAATTAGAAATAGGAACCTGTTTCCTCAAAATCCAATCCATCCTTGATTAGTAATGAGAGCCACTTACTTTAAATATCCCATTCAATTTTTTTGCAGAAAACAAAATTTTTTGTTGAAGCTTTTGTTTTGTCTGAATTATTTATGCAAAAATACTGATAGTGTTCAATTTATATATGTTTTTCTTTTTAAAGAGTAAGGATATATTAGGTATTCACCAGAAACTAGGCCATAAAAGATGCTCTTCATAGTATCCTAAGAAAAACCTCCCCCAAAAAAACCACAAAACACACACATTTTCACTTAATACAGAAAATGTTAAAGTTATAATGATTTTATACCAATATTAATATATCTGTATATTTTGTATTTTATATTAAAAATTGATGGATTCTCAGCTAGTTAAGTATTGAGGCATATCTATGCATACTAATGCCAATCTTTTTTTTTTTAAAGCATTGTTTTATTATTAAAATATGTGGGAAAATATAGATTAGTTAATAATTATAAATGTTATGTATATTAACATGTGCATGTATTATTCTTTAGTTGCTCACTCAAGTCCAGCTCTTTGCAAACCCATGGACTACAGCATGCCAAGCTTCCCTGTCCTTCACCCTGTCTTGGAGCTTGCTCAAACTCATGTCCATTGAGTTGGTGATGGCATCCAACCATCTCATCCTCTGTCATCCCTTCTCCTCCAGACTTCAATCCTTCCCAGCATCAGGGTATTTTCTAATCAGTTGGCTCTTCACATCAGGTGACAAAAGAATTAGAGCTTCAGCTTCAGCCTCAGTCCTTCATATGAGGTTGATTTCTCTAGGATGGACTGCTTGGATCTCCTTGCAGTCCAAAGGACTCTCAAGGGTCTTCTCAAACACCACAGTTCAAAAGCATCAGTTCTTCAGTGCTCAGCTTTCTTCACAGTCCAACTCTCACATCCATACATAACAAGTGGAAAAACCATAGCTTTGACTAGATGGAGATGTGTCAGCAAAGTAATGTCTCTGCTTTTTAATATGCTGTCTAGGTTTGTTATAGCTTTTCTTCCAAGGAGTGTCTTTTAATTTCATGGCTGCAGTCACCATCTGCAATGATTTTTGGAGCTTCCCCCCAAAAAATAAAGTCTGTCACTGTTTCCATTGTTTGCCGATCTATTTCCAATTAAGTGATGGGACCAGATGCCATGATCTCAGTTTTTTGAATACTGGGTTTTAACCCAGCTTATTCACTCTCTTCTTTCACCTTCATCAAGAGGCTCTTTTGTTCCTCTTTGCTTTCTGCCATAAGGGTAAGAGTGGTATATCTGAGGTTATTGATATTTGTCCCAGCAATCTTGATTCCAGCTTTTTCTTCATCCAGCCTGGCATTTTGCATGATGTACTCTGCATATAAATTAAATAAGCAGGGTGACAATATACAGCCTTGACATACTCCTTTCCCACTTCTGAACCAGTCCATTTTCCATGTCTTGTTCTAACTGTTACTTCTTGACCTACATACAGGTTTCTCAGAAGGCAGGTAAGATGGTCTGGTATTCCCAACTCTTGAAGAATTTTCCCGTTTGTTGTGATCCACACAGTCAAAGGCTTTGGTATACCAGAAGTAGATATTTTTCTGGAATTCTCTTGCTTTTTCTATGATCCAACAGATGTTGGCAGTTTTATCTCTGGTTCCTCTGCCTTTTCTGAATTCAGCTTGAACAACTGGAAGTTCTTGGTTCACATTCTATTGAAGCCTAGCTTGGAAAATTTTGTGCATTA
Source organism: Cephalophus harveyi (assembly GCA_006410635.1). NCBI lineage: Eukaryota > Metazoa > Chordata > Mammalia > Artiodactyla > Bovidae > Cephalophus > Cephalophus harveyi. The sequence goes on from SJYT01075580.1 coordinate 152,502, forward strand.
ATTTGTAAGCATGTGAAATGAATGGTTGTGCAGCAGTTTGAACATTATTTGTCATTGCCCTTCTTTGGGACTGGAATGAAAGCTGACTTTTTCCAGTCTTGTGGCTACTGTTGAGTTTTTCAAATTTGCTGGTATATTGAGTGCAGCACTTTCACAGCATCATCTTTTAGGATTTGAAATAGCTCAGCTGGAATTCTATCACCTCCTCTAGTTTTGTTCATAGTGATGCTTCTATATGTATGTATGTATACATATATATTAATATCTCAAATGTGCAGCTTAATTACTTAGTTCTTTTACCTACTATTATGAAATTATCATAGGCCTATGACAGGAATGGGCTTCCCTGATAGCTCAGTTGGTAAAGAATCCGCCTGCAATGCAGGAGGCCCCAGTTCAATTTCTGGGTTAGGAAGATCCCCTGGAAAAGGGAAATGCTACCCACTCTAGTATTATGGCCTGGAGAATTCCATGGACTGTATAGTCCAGGGGGTCACAAAGAGTCGGACACGACTGAGTGACTTTCACTCACGCTTATGACAGGAACAGGCAGTAAAGTGGTATTGTGATTTAAGAAACCCAATATACAAAAATTCATTTTTTTAATTGTGAAAAAAATTACCCTTTTCTTAAGAGAATTTCATTTACAGGATATGTTTCTTCACATTGTAGTTCCTTATAAATTATTTAATAATTTATATTAGACATAAACATGGAAATTTTGATGGACAATAAAATATACCTACAATGAATCTATTTGTGTTCATGAAGTGCTTGGTCAGGAATAACTGAAATCTGCATGTTTTCCTGGAGATATTATTCCAAATCCCAGATGTTCCATGCCCTGGAAAGAGTCCCTTGAATGACCTCTTTGTAGAATATGAGTATGAAGCAAATAAGACACGTTTACTTTGAGAGAAGATTATGATGAAAATTCATAAATATGTATGACTTAGATAAGCAGAAAAACCGACAAGATGCTATTTTTTGTATTGATGTGAAGGCTCTGGGGATGCACTGGTAGGTAGAAATGAAGCCTTTAATTTTTGCCCCAATGCTCAAAATGAAGAAAACATGGTGGAGTGGGCTGGCAGAGTCCTGGCTAAGATTCACTAACCGGAGGAAACACTGAGCAACCAAAGTGCAACCAAACAGAAAAGAAGGAGAATGGACAAGTTTCTTCAGGCACAGAATGTAGCTCAGCCTGGAATATTCTGGGAGACCCACTTTTGGACAATGTTTTAACCTATGATTTTGGCACATGAACTCTGAAATCAGAGCCCAACCTGTGTAACCTGTGGTAAGATCAAAGAGTCACAATTTCTAGATTTCTAGTTTCATATAAAAGATTTTATTATAGGAGAATGGAAAAGAGATCTGAGTGTTCTGATTATGAGACATATCTAAGTACCCAAAGAAATGGCAAGAAACCAACCAGAGCAAAATCTTATGAATGCTCACTGATATCATTAATAACAATCAGGGTTCCTTCTTTATTACTAGCTGCTGATGTCTCCATGAGAGGACTGCCCAGCTTTCAAAAGTGGGAAAAGGATAGCGGGAGAAGACAAAGACAAAGCCATTTGGGTCAAGTGCTTTAGTGAAAAGAAGATGAGTTTATGATGAAGTAAAAGGCTCTAGCTCAGGTTGATTTATTCACCTAGTTTGATTGGAAATAGGTTGAAACAGAGCCTGCTTCTTATGCACTTGACAGTTTGGTCCTCTTGGGCTTTTCTTAAGAATCAGACATAGAGAATGAACTTGTGGACACAGCAGAGGAAAAAGAGGATGGGATGAATTGAGACAGTAGCATTGAAACATATATATTGTCATATGTAAAATAGGTAGCTAGCGGGAAGTTGCTGTATGATTCAGGGAGCTCAACTTGAAACTTTGTGACAACCTAGAGAGGTGGGGGGGAGGAGGAGGGGAGGGAGGCTAAAGCAGGAAGGGACATATATATATATATAATTACGACTGAATGACTGATTCCCGTTGTTGTATGGCAGAAACCAGCACAAAATTGTAAAGCAATTTTCCTACGATTAAAAACAATAAAATGAATTTTAAAAAAAGAAAGAAAGAAACAGGATCAAGAGGTTCTCGGGTTGCCAATGGGGACAATGCCTTGGCCTCTTCTGAAAGCCACAAGGTAACAACTTATTTCTATTAAGTCCATTGCTATCAGATCTCAGAGAAAAATGGGCTGGTCTGTGCTGGGGCAGGGGACAGAGGAGGACTAGGAGAGGGGTGAGGTGAAAACAGACTTTGCCTCTGAGTAGCAAACCTTTTCCTATATCTGCAAGTAAAATGCCTAAAAGTTTAGAATGGCCTGGAGTCAAATACACCAACATTCTGCTTTCTACTGCTTGTGAGATAATGTCTGGATGTCCAGATAAGATTTTCGATTAGTTATTAATTTATTTTGCATAGTATTCTGATGATGAAATAATTGGAATGCCATAGAAGGGCATGACATCATCCTGTTCTCATATATTTAAAGATATGCTTAAATGAAACTCCACACCTGCTGCTTCCTGTAGATGTAGACGCAACAGTGACATATTTACACGGGAGTCGGTGTGCAGGTTTACTGCGGAATTAACAAACAAAGCTGTTGCTATGTTGTGTTCGGGCTGTTTCTGAGCTCTTGGAGATTGTGCCAATGTGTCATGTAAATGTTTCTACTTGCTAAGATTTTTAAAGGCCAAAATATGTGCTATATTATTCAAGCATATTTTTCTCTGGGATTTGAAAGTAATTTTGACATAAATTTAATTAAATCCTACACCCCAGCATAAGCTTTGTATACTGTCATAATAGTTAAATGCCATAGTTATTATTCTGAGTACTGGAAAACACACCCCACATCAACTTACATGTTTGTCTTTATATCACCAAAAGTGCAGTCAGTCGATGTGGATCAGTTAGTATCTCTCAAGTGAAAATTAAGCAATGGTAAGTTTTATTGTCTATATATTAGCTTACACGTATATATTTGTTTTGAAAATAAGTAAATCTGGGGATCTAAAAATAAATTATGGATTTTGATAAGGCATAAAAACTCCACTCAAAGATAGAGCTCTAAGGCAAATGTCCTGTGCTTGTTGTGGGGTAGATAGATGTCCAATGACCAGATAGATACAATGCACGTGAGTAGATCCAAATATTATTCTCCTCCTTGTAATATTCCTTCAGTGAAAACAGGTCATGCAATACACAGAGGACATTAGATTGTCTGGGTTTGTGCATACATGAATGAGCTTCAGCACGTGATACATCACTACACTTGTACTGGTACTCATCTGAAACTGAAGTGAATGACCAGTATCTCCAAGGATGAAGAAGGGGACAGAATAAGGCTGAAGATGGTGAATTCTTACAAAGGACCACTCCATCTTCATTAAAACCATAGGCAATAACTTTCAAAGCTGAATGAATTAACATGCTGGATGAGAAGGTGGAATTAGTTCTTAAAACATGTCTTCTGAGATATAACCTCCCTGTTATTGTTTTCTAAATGTTATTGTCATTTCTTTTTGAACATTGTTCTAAGCATCCTCCCTGTCCTCTTAATTTGGACCCCACACCCAGGAACAATCAACTACCAATAGAAAATAATATATATGTCCATAAATAATGTTTGGATGTAAGGTAACACATGTATAAAAATTGAATCATTTAAAAGTTAGATAGGTTTATTTTGACACAGAATGATTTCAATGTATCTGACTATCAAGTACAGATGCTAATCTAACATAATATGATGAGATTTTTTTGCCAATTGGGAAAAATATTGCTAGGCATTTAATGAATAACCTAGCCACTCAGCTCAGCTCAGTTGGCAAAAGTAACAACTGTGTCATCTTCATCTTTGCATAGTGCCTTTAAAATGGGTCAGCCACAGGATTAGGTGATAATAAATGGTCATCAGCAAATGGTCCAAAAATGGTATTTGCTCATGCAAACCTATCCAGATATAGGCATGTATCTTATTTCTGTAGATATTTTCATTAATTATTATCTGAAGCCTTTTGACAAACATTTGACACTGTGAACATTTATAAATTCAACCAAGCATATGTAATATTGTTCCATCAATTAATTACACTAAAGTTTAATTAGATTAATCAAATGCTTGTGCATCTTTCTCTATTTTTATTAGTCCTTTCTTCAGGAAAAAATTGTTTCAAAAAATGAGTTAAATGCCAAAAATCCTAGAAACATCCACACTGAGTCAAGCTATGAAGAAGGCTGAGCGCCAAAGAATTGATGCTTTTGAACTGTGGTGTTGGAGAAGACTCTTGAGAGTCCCTTGGACTGCAAGGAGATCCAACCAGTCCATTCTGAAGGAGATCAGCCCTGGGATTTCTTTGGAAGGACTGATGCTAAAGCTGAAACTGCAGTACTTTGGCCACCTGATGCGAAGAGTTGACTCACTGGAAAAGACTCTGATGCTAGGAGGGATTGGGAGCAGGAGGAGAAGGGGACGACAGAGGATGAGATGGCTGGATGGTATCACGGACTCAATGGATGAGTCTGAGTGAACTCCGGGAGTTGGTGATGGACAGGGAGGCCTGGCGCGCTGCGATTCATGGGGTTGCAAAGAGTCAGATATGACTGAGCGACTGAACTGAACTGATATTCCAACATGATTGGGAGCCAGATTGATTAAAACATATAGAATAAAGGAAATGTTTAAATAAAGGCATAATAAATAGAAAATGTTTACATTGTCTAAAACTTTGAAATAATTTGCTTAACCATATAAAGCAATTTCATTTGTCAAAGTTCATCCTCGGCACAATGTACCATTCTCAATAACATTCACTCACAGCTTGCCTATGGAATTAATAATAAAATATTATTATCTTAAAGATATGTCAAGATGATTGCCCACTATTATCTATTTTTAAGAGTTATCTGTCAATAGTTCTTTTTTTCCCAAGTAAAAATATTTTGTTTAATGTTTCCATCCTGGTGGCTGTTAATTATCAGAAAGATGGAAAGCCATTGAAGTAAAATAGCTGTTGTAGACTTATATGCTTTCCAAATACTTTGGAAAGCTGTATCTTGGCTAACTAGTCTACACAGATTCAATCACTGGAAGTTTTAACTAAGAGGCACAAATATATACCGAATGTTAGCATTAGGAAGTTAACTCAAAGTATGTAATGCATTTTCCAGGATGTAGAGATAGTTGAGAATCCATTTTGGTCCAAACATAAGGTGAGGCAAAAGACACTGGGAGAGCTCTGGATACTAGAGTGGGTATGTACAATAAAGCACAGATAATATTATCATATTGCCCCTAAGAGAGACAAAAATATGGCTTCAGACTCTTCCCTCCTATATAATTCTTTCCCTGGAAAATTAAAATAATGCTTTAATCCAATTCCTTATCTTCTCAGTGCCCACTCTAACAGTTGGATATATCTGCAGAAAAGTGCACAGCCATGAAAGAGTAATCTCACTTTAAATTTATGAGCAAATATATCACAAGAGTTGTCAGCACTACTGGACATCCTCTGATTTCCCCTGGTCTTTTCTCTCTTTCCTTGTTTATTCACATTTTTTCCTTTGTTCTGAAATCTCTAAAACTTTCTTCCTTTTCAATTTTAATTGATGCTTCACTTCTTATCTCATTAAGAAATTATAAGCAACCAGATGAGACCCACATACTTCTGTAGTATGAAATAAGTCCAGCTACATGCCCCAGAAAGGGTCTGTTCTTCCGTTCATTCTGGTTAATGGATAAAGAATCCATGTTTTCATGTGTCGCTGTTGCACTGGGTCCTATTCTCTCTAACTGATCCAAGGGCTCTATTCTGTCAATCACCCCTCTTCCCCTTGCCCGATAAATTTCCCTCTCCATTTCGCTACCCAACTGACATGTCTCCTCAGTCATCATCTGTAGATGGTAGAGACAGAGATATAGAGAATTTCTACATGGATTTCTGATATCTCTGCTCCTCTGTAGAGAAACACTTTTGCAGTGAGCTTCTGTATTTGCATTATCACTTTTGCAGCTCCTATTTCTCTCTTATCAGTTTTTAACCAGAGTCAACCATGGCTTTATTCTTTCCAAATCTGTGGTCAGTTACCAATCCTCATTAGCCTTGATCTCTGCTGCTGCTGCTGCTAACTTGCTTCAGTCGTGTCCGACTCTGTGCGACCCCATAGATGGCAGCCCACCAGGCTTCCCCATCCCTGGGATTCTCCAGGCAGGAACACTGGAGTGGGTTGCCATTTCCTTCTCCAATGCATGAAAGTGAAAAGTCAAAGTGAAGTCGCTCAGTTGTGTCCGACCCTTTGCGACCCGGTGGACTGCAGCCTACCAGGTTCCTCCGTCCATGGGATTTTCCAGGCAAAAGTACTGGAGTGGGGTGCCATTGCCTTTTCCGAGCCTTGATCTCAGCCACATGTAATTCAGCTCACCATTCTGGCCTCCACAAATATCGTTCTTACTTAGCTTGTGTGTATCTGCACCCTTTAGGTTTTCCTCCTGCATTGCCACTGGCTATGTATTTGTCTCCTCTGTTTTTCTTCACTTTCTGACTGGTTTGAAGGTTGAAGTACATCTAGGTTCTGTCCTCAGTTCTCTTGCTCCCCACTGTGTGCTCATCCATTGTCTATTTTATCCCTACTATAGAGTTGTTTGGTCTTGTCGCTTATGATTCTTAAATGTATGGCTAGTGATCTAAAATCTTCCTTGATTTGCAGATTTATAACCAACTGCACCATCATGATTATCTGGGTTATGAAGATCTTTTTTGTACAGCCCGTCTAGTCAAGGCTATGGTTTTTCCTGTGGTCATGTATGGATGTGAGAGTTGGACTGTGAAGAAGGCTGAGCGCCGAAGAATTGATGCTTTTGAACTGTGGTGTTGGAGAAGACTCTTGAGAGTCCCTTGGACTGCAAGGAGATCCAACCAGTCCATTCTGAAGGAGATCAACCCTGGGATTTCTTTGGAAGGAATGATGCTAAAGCTGAAACTCCAGTACTTTGGCCACCTCATGCGAAGAGTTGACTCATTGGAAAAGACTCTGATGCTGGGAGGGATTGGGGGCAGGAGAAGAAGGGGACGACAGAGGATGAGATGGCTGGATGGCATCACTGACTCGATGGACGTGAGTCTGAGTGAACTCCGGAAGTTGGTGATGGACAGGGAGGCCTGGCGTGCTGCGATTCACGGGATTGCAAAGAGTTGGACATGACTGAGCGACTGAACTGAACTGAACTGAACCAATTGCATAAATGGCATTTTCCCTTGCTGTCTAAAAGGAATTTGAATTTAATTGTCTTTAACTGTGTGTGTGTGTGCACGTGTGTGTGTGTTTGTACTGCTCACATATGTTTCCAAATTTGAGTCCCCAGTGTTTTACGTTTCAGTTAATGACTTTTCACATTGTTTGTTTGCTTAGCTTATTTCTTTAATTTCCATAAATCCTATGTCCAATCCACTGCAAATTATTTCAGACAGTCTAATACCTTTAAACACTGGCACTTCTCTCATCCTGATTCAAACCACTATCATCTCTCTCTTGGACCCATGTGGTAAGGTCTAACTGACCTCTTAACTTCCACCTTGCTTCTCCATAATAATGAATCCTGGGTGAATGCTGAGTTGTATCCAACTCTATGAGACCCTATGGACTGTAGCCTGCTTGGTTCCTCTGTCACTGGGATTCTCAAGGCAAGAATACGAAGTGGGTTGCCAGTTCCTCATCCTCAGAAGTATCTTCCGGACCCAGAGATAGAACCCACATCTCTAACACATTGGCAGATGGGTTCTTCCTAATCTAATCTAAAACACTGGACCATTTTATGTCCAATCTTGAAAAATATTTTCTACTTAACTGTTGTACAAATGAAACTATTTTACTTATTTTTATATGAATCCACCAATATTCTTAATTCATTATTCTGACCTCAATCGTAAATTTTCATTTGGCTCTTGCCAAATTTTTATCTTCCTCCTGGTTCTATCACCTAACAGTAACCAAGGTGTTACCTTCATCCTTAAGTGTTACTCAAATATATTTCCACACATCCACCTGTGTACATTTGAGTCAATGGAATACTGTTAAAATAAATGATACTCATGAAAGGAAGAACTATTTAGTACCTAACATCCTGAATTATTGGAAAGAAAATGTCAAAACAGCAACAGAAATTTGAATTTATATGTTACCACTTTTTATGTTATATGATTGTGTTAAATTATTATAAATTTTTGAAAATAACTACTGACATGTGGTAGAAATATGCCCAGTGAAAATTTCCATTTAGAAATTTAGTATTACCACAATGTTGTTATGTTTAGGCCAATCTGTGGCTGGCTTTTATGTTATTTTTTTATTTTAATTCTTAAAAAGTCTGGAGATGAATAGCTTATCCAAGAAATATCCAAAATTTATTTATTATTATTGTAAATTTTATTTTGTTGATGTATAGTTGATTTTCATAGTTGTGCTTCATATTTTCTCCATTATGGTTTACCCTAGGATATTGAATGACTTTGTTATTTATCCACGATTTATTTATTATCTGATTATTATCTATAATAATAAATTTTAGTTCAGTAGTCTTTCTACACATTGTGGACTTCAGTTCA
>SJYT01075580.1:165633-185934 GCA_006410635.1 Cephalophus harveyi
GAGATTGTCTGTGAAGGGCTGGAGCAGGAGGATGAGCTGTGTAGACAGGAGGGTGAGCTGTGTAGACAGCAGCGTGGGAGTCTGATCAGGACAGATCCCAAGACCTGATGACGCAGGAGGCAGGGGTCTAGTGATGTGGAACTGAACCAGGATGGGACCCATGGCTGGACACAGGTGAGGCTGCATCAGTTCACATAAGGCCCTCACCTTCTGTAGCTGATAGAATCCACTATGTTCACAGCATAAAGCTGTAAAAGTCATGAACCTCAATGACCTTGGATATAAATTCATGACTGAAGGAAACTCTTAACGGCAAGTAGAAGTGTGACTCATTCATTTTTAATACAAAACCTTCCCCATGACTTAGCTTCCACACAACTACCATATCTCACAGCATATCGTTCCATCCAATTCTCTTAATTTGAAAACACTCTCTGGTTGCTGCTGAGTGGTTTCCTAAATTGTTTTCACGCTCTCTGCTTTAAGTTTCCCTAGAGAATGTGGTTCTGATTACAAACAACAGTCTTAAGCTTGCTTCTATCAAGTATATATCCAAAGTGGTATACCCAAAATATTTGAGAGGATTTTATAAATATCTCCAGTGTTTGAAAAAGAACTCAGGAGAACTTCTGCGATCACCACCCTGTACTTGGCACCAAAATGCCTTGCTCTTCCCTCCCTGTGATATGGATATGATGACCATCCATAACAGCAGAATCTGTTCCTGCCCAGATGGAGAACTTGTGCAGATTCACACAAGATGGGGTGACACACATTTGTGAACTCAGGGTGGGGTGCTGGGAACAAGGAGGCTGAGCTACTCAGGATGCCAGGAGGGTGGGGGTGGGGAATCCTTGTCACAGCACTAGCTCCTGTCACTGAACTCATGACAAGACAGAAGGCACTTCTCTAAGGGAAAATTCATCATGAATAGGACAGGCTTGGAAAGGGGAATCAGATCAGTGCGCTGGAGACCATGTGATACATCACACACCCTGTTCTTTCATGTTCTCAAACATTCAGTGCTACTATGTAGGTTTGTGTGTATGTTTGTTACAATATACCTACCATGAACTTCACCATTTTAACCATATAGCCATATAGTGGCATAAGTACATTCACATTATTGTGCAGCCATCACCACCATCCATCTCCACAACTCTTTTATCACCCCAACACAAAGCACATTTTATACAAGGGTAGGTTCCACCAAAGTCTAAAAACCCCAACTTAGTGGATGTGGAATCTCAGCTCCTAGCCAGTTCCTAGTGTCCAGAGCCCAGAGCTCCTCCCAGGTCTCCCTCTAACATTTGCTGACTCTGCTACAGTCTCTACTTTGCTATTCTGGACTTACTGTAAATCAATCATGTCCCCTCAAATTCACATGTGGTCACCTTAGTCATCAGTACTTTAGATTTTGGTGTCATGGACGTTAAAGAGGTAATCATTACTCTTAATTATACTAGACCTAATCCAATCTGACTGATCTGTTTAGATTAAGAGGAGATCAAGACACAAGGACAGAGACACAAGCATGTTACTCAATGAAGTTAGAATACACCCCCTCCTCATGCACAAAAATAAACTCAAAATGGCTTAAACACTTAATCATAAGATGTGACACCATAAAACTCTCAGTAGAGATTATAGGCCGGAGAAGGCAATAGCAAGCCACTCCAGTACTCTTGCCTAGAAAATCCCATGGATGGAGGAGCCTGGTAGGCTGCAGTCCATGGGGTCGCTAGAAGTCGGATGCGACTGAGCGACTTCACTTTCACTTTTCGCTTTCACACAATGGAGAAGGAAATGGCAACCCACTCCAGTGTTCTTGCCTGGAGAATCCCAGGGACAGGGGAGCCTGTTGGGCTCCTGTCTATGGGGTCGCACAGAGTCGGACACGACTGAAGCGACTTAGCAGCAGCAGCAGCAGCAGAGATTATAGGCAAAACATTCTCTCTGACATAAATTATACCAATGTTTTCTTCAAGCACAAGCGTGAGCTGCAATGGCGCACAAGCGCGGGCTGCAACAGCACACAAGCATGGCAGAGAGGAGTTACCCCACATCTGAGGTCAGAGGCAGCGGCCGAGAGGAGCAACCCCACGTCCAAGAGGCAGTGGCTGCGCAGGCGCAGGAGGGCATGGAGGAGCTACTACACATTCAAGGCCAGGAGGGGGGGCGGTGAGGAGATACCCCTCGTCCAAGGTAAGAAGCAGCGGCTACGCTTTGCTGGAGCAGCCATGAAGAGATAGCCCACATCCAAGGTAAGAGAAACCCAAGTAAGAGGGCATCAGAGGGCCCTCTCACAACACACTGAAACCATAATGACAGAAAACTAGCCAATCTAATCACACTAGGATCACAGCCTTGTCTAACTCAATAAAACTAAGCCATGCCAGTGGGGCCATCCAAAATGGGCGGGTAATGGTGGAGAGGTCTGACAGAATGTGGTCCACTGGGGAAGGGAATGGCAAACCACTTCAGTATTCTTGCCTTGAGAACCCCATGAATAGTATGAAAAGGCAAAATGATAGGATACTGAAAGAGGAACTCCCCAGGTCAGTAGGTGCCCAATATGCTACTGGAGATCAATGGAGAAATAACTCCAGAAAGAATGAAGGGATAGAGCCAAAGCAAAAACAATACCCAGCTGTGGGTGTGACTGGTGATAGAAGCAAGATCCAATGCTGTAAAGAGCAATACATGGAGAAGGAAACGGCAACCCACTCCAGTGTTCTTGCCTGGAGAATCCCAGGGACAGAGGAGCCTAGTGGGCTGCCATCTATGGGGTCACACAGAGTCAGACACGACTGAAGCCACTTAGCAACAGCAGCAGCAGCAGCATAACCCAAAATAAACCTAAAAGAAAATATGTGTGGCTTTCTAGATTCCAGTGTGAAAATGTATTATAATCAAATGTTAACAGTTGTTGAAGTTTCAGTCTTAAGCATAGTAATTATCTCTTATTGAATTCTTCTATTGCCTAAGAACTGTGTTAAATGCATTATTTAATCCTTACAAATACCACGATGAGAAATATTGATCCTCAATAATGTGAAATATTCAAATACAAATTACTATAGAAAGTAAATTTTTTTTAAAATATTTATTTATTTTCATTTGGAGATTAATTACTTTACAATATTGTATTGGTTTTGCCATACATCAACATGAATCTGCCACAGGTATACACATGTTCCCCATCCTGACCCCCCTCCCTCCTCCCAATTAAGTAAGCTATTATAGTATTATAGACTCAAATAGAAATGTTTGAAGTATATGTGTACTAAAAGAGAGCCCAAAGTCCTTGATCCCTACTTTAACTTACTGTGTGAATGTTGGCAGCCATTTTCAAAATCTTAGGTTTTGTGCCTTCTGGTTTGTTATTAAAATGAATTAATAATATAATAGTTGTGAAAGTGTTTTGACACAATACCTGATATTTCTCATTTCCCACTGATAATATTTTAATACATTTGTTGGGTGGTCCTAATATTTAAATCCCACTCTTTTGGAGCAGTTTTCATGTTTACATAAAATCTATCACATATCTATTATCTATAAGTGGAAGATAAACACGTACAATGTTTAATGTTTACAAAATCCTTTACAGAGTTTTCAAAAATGAGAGGAGAAAAAGTATGATTTTATTAACAAATAGTAAATTTATGAGTGTACACCTTATGATTCCTAATATATGTTATATATTGGCTTATACATAGGATTCTGCAGTTCACAGTTTAATTAGGGAGGAGAGTGACACAAAATTATATTCTTAACATTTATTAAAATTCAATGCAAAACAGAAAGCTCAATTGATTCTGTAATCAAATCAGAAAATTTTAATATACACCACCTGAAATTCAGGGGATTAATAAAATTAGTTTTGAGGTTGTGGGTACAGGATGCATTCAGAGGAATTGAAACTTCTGAGTGTCAGTATTTCGTCCAAGATATTAATTTCACTACCAATCTGTAATACTGACTAAAAGCAAAGCAGAACAGAGCAGAGTAAACAAACCAACATCTGGGTACTCTTTTCCAAAAGTTGATATATTCATCAACATAATTATTTTTCAAGAAATGGCATACATGCCTATTTCAATTTAAAACAAAACCTTTACACAGATGCCCTATCCCTCCCTCCAAAAAAGGACATCTAAAAGCCCACGTATATTAGCACAGGACATTTACTTATATATTTTAAAATATCGTTGGCAGCCTAGTTTTCTAGCCTCAGTTCTCTAAGTTCTGCCTTAAAAAATAATAATAATCAGGTAAGAGAATCGAACGATTAATCAGTTAGCCAAATGAAATGTGAATGTCTCTCTAGATTATACCAAAGAAAAAGACACCATGTCAGATTTCATTCAAATCACGCACACAGAGGTATAAAAAAGCATATTTCCCAAGTTGTTATTGTTGTGATGCACATTTAAGTGCACAGAACATTTGCCTTTACGGCAGTTTTATTCTCAGAGATTAAATGGCAAAAGAGTTTCTGTTCGATTGATTTTCTCATAAAAAGTTAATTCCATACTCTTCTTAGCATAGGTTATATCTTGAGTTTCTTACTTCAGCTTATCACTATGTTCTGAGTGTGTAAATTCTGCTTAGTAGGCCAGACTGACCTGGTATTGTAGGCCAGACTGATCTGGGATTGAAGTGAGAGGAGTTTTTGTTATGTGTAGACATGTGTATTGCAGCAGTTAGAAAGCCATTTGGACGTGAGGGATGGGAAATTAAGGCAAAACTCTCATGACAGTTATTAGTGGGCATTATATAAAATGGACTGTTCAGTTCTGTAGTTAGCATCATCATAAAAGAATTAGATGCCAATATTCTCTGGTGGCTCAGATGGTAAAGAAACCGCCTGCAATGCGGGAGACCTGGGTTGGGATCCTCTGGAGAAGGGAATGGCTACTCACTCCAGTATTCTGGCTTGGAGAATTCCATGGACTGTGCAGTCCATGGGGTTGCAAAGAGTCAGACATGATTGAGAGAATTTCACTATCACTATAATGTTCTATATCCTATTATAGACAGTTTCTTCATAATCAAGTAAATGTGAGTAGAAATAAATTCTTTGAGCCAAGAATACTGGAGTGGGTTCTCATTCCCTTCTCCAGGAGATCTTCCCGACCCAGGGATTGAACCCGGGTTTCCTGCATTGTAGGCAGACGCTTTACCGGCTGAGCCACCACGGAAGTCGTGTTCACAAATGTCTGTTTTATCTAGTTTCAAAAATCATGAATCACTAAAGAAAACTCTCTGTGAGTTCATGTCTATATTTACCAGTCAGTAGTAATGCTGAGTATACCAAGGAGGCATTTAAACATTTAAAACAAACAATGGGTATTATATATATATATATAGCGGAGCCTGGTGGGCTGCCGTCTATGGAGTCACACAGAGTCGGACACGACTGAAGCGACTTAGCAGCAGCAGCAGCAGCAGCATGTAGATATAGTTAAGATGGGGCTTCCCTGGTAGCTCAGAAGGTAAAGAATCTGCCTGCAATGCTGGGGACTAGACTCAATCCCTGAGTGGGGAAGATCCCCTGGAGGAGGGAATGGGCTGCCCACTCCAGTATTCTTACATGGAGAATCCTATGAAGAGAGGAGCCTGGCAGACTAGAGTCTGTGTGGCAGCAAAACGTCAGACATGACTGAGCAGCTAACACTTTCACTTTTATATGTATTGACATAGAGATATAAATATAGACATAAATGTTTCTTAATCTGGACTTGATACTTAGTTTTAAAATAATGAATAAATATACAGGCTTAAATGCAAATGCCAAACACGAATTCGATAAATTCAATACATGAAATAAGACTTTGCTTAACGTTCAAATAATTAATAATGCAAACCCTCCTTTATTTAACTTTTTACAAAGTTTTTGCTATTACTTTTCAGTACTTTTTAAATTAAACTCTTTTATTTTGAGATAATTATAGAGTTGTCTGCAGTTGTCAAAAATTGTATTTCATGCATCCTTTGCTCATTTTTACCAATGGTAATGTTTTATAGTACTATAGTACAATATCATAACCAGAATTCCAACTTTGACACCATCCACTGATCTTACTCAGATTTTCTGTTTCATTTCTATGCATTTATCTGTGGGTGTATGTGTTTTGTTCTATTCAATTTTAGAACACATGTAGGTCCCTCTATTCACCACCATAGCCAAGAAGATAGAATAGTAAAAATCTGAAAATATGTTTAAAATTAATTTTAAGACACTAGTATATTTTTTAAATCAGAAGTTAAAAACTATTCCTGAAAAGATCCAGATAATGCATTTTTTTAGTCATTTCAGGCCATGTTATCCCTGTCGTAAAGATTCAATTTTCCTTTTGTATCTTAAAACAAACAAAAATCCATAAACTGATAGTATGGCAGTGTTCCAATAAAACTTTGCTTAAAAAATAAACAGTATCCTGGATTTGGCCTATAGGTTTTTGTTTGTTGATCCCTATAAGGTGTTCATAATCACTTTTTATGAAACCTAAAAGTAATAAAATTTTTTAGAGACACATGTGTCCTATTGTTCATTGCAGCATGATTTACAATAGCTAGAACATGTAATCAACCTAGATGTCTATCAACAGATGAATGGATTAAGAAGTTATGGTACATATACACAATGGAATATTACTCAGCCATAAAAACGAATGCATTTGAATCAGTTCTAATGAATCTAGAGCCTATTACACAGATTGAAGTCAGTCAGAAAATGAAAGATAAATATCATATTCTAATGCATATATACGGAATCTAGAAAAATGGTACTGAGGAATTTATTTACAGGGCAGCAATGAAGAAACAGACATAAAGAATAGACTCATGGACATGGGGAGAGGGGAGAAGAGAGTGAGATGTAGGAAAGAATAACATGGAAACTTACATTACCATATGTAAAATATATAGCCAATGGCAATTTGCTGTATGGCTCAGTAAACTCAAACAGGGACTCAGTATCCTCAAACAGGGGCTCAGTATCAATTTATAGGGGTGGGATTGGGCAGAAGATGGGAGGAAGGCTCAAAAGGGAGGAGATATATGTATACCTATGGCTGATTCATGTTGAGGTTTGACAGAAAATAACAAAATTCTGTAAAGCAAGTATCCTTCAATAAATAAATAAAAGTAATAAATATTTTAATGAGGACTTTTGTTTTGATATTTTTCTATTTGAAAATAATTAAATATGAATTGTTAGCAGTCCTTGAACATAATATTTTGACTTGCTCCTTCCTTTAGGTCATTATTTGAAACAATATAAATTGCTGAAATTGCACAGAAAATATAATCCACAATTACAAGAATTAATTTTGGTCATCATGATATTAGGCCTCCAGCTCCACGGAATCTTTCTTATGTCCAAAGTTTGGTCAATTGCACACTAATAGCACAAGCAATTTATTGTTTTATTATAGATTATTTACTTCCTTTCTGTTGAAATAAAGTTATAAGTTATGCTATTGCTAAGTCACTTCAGTTGTGTCCGACTCTGTGTGACCCCATGAGCTATTATTATGGGTTATTATGAGTTATATATATATATGTATATATATATTGGGCTTCCCTGGTGGCTTAGAGGTTAAAGTGTCTGCCTCCAATGTGGGAGACCCGGGTTCGATCCCTGGGTCGGGAAGATCCCCTGGAGAAGGAAATGGCAATCCACTCCAGTATTCTTGCCTGGAGAACCCCATGGACGGAGAAGCCTAGTAGATTACAGTCCACAGGGTCACAAAGAGTCGGACACGACTGAGTGACTTCACCTCACCTCATGTATATATAGGGCAAAACACCAAAACAAATCAACAGACAGAAGACTGACAAATTCTGAGACCTAGGTAATGTAATTCACCCAATTAATATAAATAAATTTGTAATACTAAGTATGATGACAATAAATTTTGAAGCAATCATAGATCGAATAAATATGCTTAGTATAAGTCTGAAGAACAAAAGCTTTTCAACCCATTATTTAACATTCCAGTTTATATCCAGTTCATTTATTTCCATGTTGATTTACATATTGAGTAGTATTATGCCTAAGCTTCCAGTAATAAAGCAGAATATCAAATATAGCAGATTTTTTCTCACCTCATGATATTTAATTTCATTTGTTTCCATATTATCAATTGCTGGTTGTCAGTTAGACAAAACTTCAGTGTTTGAATGATTCTAAGTTAACTTAATTGCATGCTATTTACACAGCTCTGTATCATGTGTCTGTGGAATACTAAAATTTTCACTTTCATTTCAATTCCAACTGACAGAAAAAAAACTCTTTTATGAAGATTAAAGCAAAATATTAATACAATTCATTTTAGCTTTCTATAAAATAGATTAGATATTCTTTCTGTAAAAGAAGACAATCTATCATCAACTGTGTGTTCAAAACGCAAAGAGTTCACTTTGGTAAAGACACTATTCTTACAATTTATCTCATTTATATGAAAGGACTTCTAGTAGAACAATGCCTGCAGACCCTTCCATCTTAATGCTTTTGAATACTTATTCAATGAAGTTCGTAAAGAAGAAAACGTATCAGTGGGTACATGAACAACATTGTGTGACACTATAAATTTAAGCTAATAATTAAAATATCACACAAGCTTTTAAGTGTAAAATTACTTTGGCAGCACTCTGAGAGTTTGGGAAGTGGAACCCATTTAAGGTTAGAAATCAAATTGATCATTGACCTTTTTGAATGATGGAAGTTCTATATGCTTAACATTTCAAAATTTCAGTCTGGTTTATGACTATTAATAAATAAATATTCTTTCTAGTATAAATAAATAAGAAATGTATTTATAAATAAATGAAAGGCATTAAAGATATTTGATGATTTATTTATCTAGCATGTTAAAATAATTTGTCAAATTACTAATTCAGCAGTTCTTTTCCATAAATAGCTCACAATGATTTTTAGTACCATGGAAGTAAATACTGCTAACTTTTAATTTGAAATTATTGTCATCTCAGATTTACTAATTGGGTTTAGCATGAGTTTTTCATAGCTATTTCAGTGGGCATTTACCAGTTCTGTGTAACTTGAATTAGGTGGTGCATACTGTAGGCATCATTTTTAATCAGGAAGAAATGAGATGTTATCACAGGATGGCTTGGCATTCACTCTTCTCTCAGTTTCACTCCAGGTGCATTTCACTGGGTGGAATTGGCTTGTTGACTGAATTGGCCACTCTGTGTCTCTAAGAAAACTGCCATGATTGGGAAGCCATATGGTGCAATGCTGTAAGCTATATTAAATTTTGAGTCATATTTTGGCCATCTTTGTTCTCATAACGGATTCAGAATTGTATCCAGACAAATTTCTATTCACTTACTAATCACAAATGTCTTTAGCCCATATTTCTCTTTTTTTTTTAAAGACTTTCAGTTAGTGATGCTAGAGTTTAAGGGCACTGGGTAAGAAGAAGGAAGAAATCGAGAAAGGTGGCACTTTAGGCCCACACTGCATTTACCTTTGAAGAAGCAGTCTTCATTGTGGACAATGGCAATCTTGTGTTTCTTCAGGCAAGCAGCTCTGTGCACCTCACAGTGGTTTTCATAGAATTCCCCATCAGATCCACACACAGGTTTGTAGTGCCGATTGCAAAGGTCCATACAGGCACATTCTGCCTGCCCTGTCTCTCTGCTGAGAACACAGTGCCTTCCCAAACCACAGTATTTGTTTTCACAAGATCCCAAAGAGCCATCCTGAATCAGGATTCCTGTAGACCAAAAAAAAAAAAATCACTTGGATTCATAGATTTATGTATCCAAATAATATGCTGATATCAAAGTTTCAAGGGATTAGGATAAAAGAAATCTAAGAGAAATATAATATAATCAGGGTTCAGTTGTTCTTAAGAGGAGGGATTTTTATCAGAATCAGACCAAAAATAATAATAATAATAATAATACCCTTGATATTATCTCCTTTCACTTTTCTCCTTGAGCTCTCACCTCCCTACTGAATGAGTATTACAGTACTTAAGGACAAGCGCTCTGAATTTAAACTGCTGAACTAAAATTTTCTGCCAATTATTAGCTTTACGCCCTTGGAAAATTTACTTCCCTGTGCTAAATTATCCCATCCATAATACGAGGTTGATAGTATAGACCATCTCCTGCTGTTGCAGCTGCTAAGTCGCTTCAGTCGTGTCTGACTCTGTGCAACCCCAGAGATGGCAGCCCACCAGGCTCCCCTGTCCCTGGGATTCTCCAGGCAAGAACACTGGAGTGGGTTGCCATTTCCTTCTCCATTGTATGAAAGTGAAAAGTGAAAGTGAAATGGCTCAGTCATGTCCAACTCTTAGTGACCCCATGGACTGCAGCTTACCAGGCTCTTCTGTCCATGGGAGTCTCCAGGGAAGAGTACTGCATAGACCATCTCCTAGAGTTGTACTAAGTAACACAAGTACTGATCCACAGGACACACAGTCCTGGCATATAGGAAATATTTAACAAATGCCCACGTTTACATTAGCAGAATTCTGCTGGGAGAAAGGAAACGTATGTATATAAAGTGGGAAATAGGAGAGAATAGGAATGAGAAAAAGTCTTGAAAACTTTTTGGGTTCTAGCATCTGATCCTTTCTTGTTTTGACCTTTGCCACTTGGTGATCACTGATTCATTTCATGACTAAATGAACAAATCATGAAGAACTTTATTATGTTGTTACTTGTTTAATCTAACAATCTACATCTCAAAAACGTAGAAGAATCTAGCAGTCTTGCAGTAAAACCAAACTAAGCAATTTCATTCTTAGACTTTTATTAGGTTAATCTGAGAACATTATGTGACTGAAAAAAAAAAGTAAAGTGTACATACATGTCTATGTATCTATATATATAAATATGTATATATAGAAAAAAATATATATATATATCAAGGTATAATATATATTCACATATATACATGTGTGTAAATGTGTGTAGATATATTTACCACTGCTGACACATACATGGAAAAAAATAAAAGTTTTGAGAGGTTGTAAACCCTGTGACTCAATGGAAAAGTATCTGTCTGCAATTAAGGAGATGTGGTTTCAATCCTTGGATCAGAAACATCCCCTGGAGGAGGAAATGGCAAACCACTCCAATATTCTTGCCTGGAAAAATCCAATGAACAGAGGAGTCTGGGAGTCTACACTCCATGAAACCATATCTTGGTTGGGTACCTAACACATCTATAACTTGGTTTCTTCATCTGAAAAATGGGAATTATAGTATATCCTCAAAGGGTTATCAAGATTAAAGGGCTTGTGAGAGAGAGATCAAGATAGCAGATTAGGAGGCACCCGGGCTCACCATCCACCACAAACACATCAAACTAAGTATACACTGGAAAGACTCTTGCTGAAATCTACCTGGGACTACCAGAAGAACTCTTCTATAGCAAGGCTATATACAAAGATGCACAAAGCATCTGATAGGAAGGGAGGAGCAGGGATCAGTCATGAACCCAAATCCCTATCTGAGAATACAGAAGAAGAATGGATATCACACGTTTGGGGAATTCTCCCTGGGGAGCAAGGGATTCAAGCTACATATTAGGTACCCCAGCCCAGGATCCAACAGGAGGTTAGCTCTCTTAGCTTGTTTGAAAACCAGTGGGACCTACCAGAGGGCTGTCAGAAACTAAGACTCCCTACTTAAGGAATATACACACAGACTTCCTCCTGGTTACATGGAGGCAGCAGATTGAAACTCCCTGAGGTTCTGATCAGTCTGCCAAGACTTCTCCTGCCCATTCCCAGCCTGTGTGGCCTCCTGCTCTAGCCCATCTTGTTCCTATTCCCCACTAAGCAATGAAAGTGCAAACATTTGGAAGGAAATGATCCAGTTCAGACTCCAGCCCTGCCTCTGACCAGTGTGAAAGCAGTCATTGCCAGCTCATGAGTCTCATGCCAGCCTATGCACACTTGAGAGGGGACAGGGGCAGTCCCTTTATCATAAATGGCAAAGAGGAAAGCAAAGTCACAGAGAAGGGGAGTCTCATAAGGTTATCAGCTCATATCTCTGCAGAAACTTTTCAGGCAAGAATGGAATGGCAAATATTCAAAGTGGTGAAAGGAAAAACCTGTAACCCAAGATGCTCTACCCAGCAAGGTTATCATTCAGAATTGAAGGAGAGGTAAAGAATTTCTTAGACATGAAAATGCTAAAAGAATTGATCAATATTAAACTGACCTTACAAGAAGTATTGAAGTCTCCTTTAAGTGAAAAAGAAAAGGCAATAAGAAATTATAGGGAGGTAAAATCCCCAGTAGAAAAGTCAACTACATAGTAAAGACTGTGGATCTAGCACTTAAATAATGTAGTATAAAAGTTAAAAGACCAAAGTTATAAAATCAACTATAGCTACAATAAACAGTTAGGGATAGACATTAAGAAGTAAAATATGAACTCAAAAATTATATTATGTATGTCGGGAATAAAAAATATAGAAGCTTAAGAACATATTTGTATTTAAATGACTATCAGGGTAAATCAAGTAGATATAGTTATAGGTTAACATATATGAGTTTAATGGTAATCACAAAATAAAAACCTACAATAAATAAATACACACACACAAAATAAATACACAAAAACTAGACAGAACAGAACAAAAATATAACACTGAGGAAAAACTTCAAACAACAGAGAAGAGACAAAGGAAAAAAAGGAACTAAAGCAAAAACAAAATTCAGAAAATAAATAACAAAATGACAATAATTACATGCATATCAATAATCACTTTAAATGTCAATAAACTAAATGATCCAATCAAAATATAAAGGAGAGCAGATTGAGTTAAAAAAAGGACAACAGCAGCAAAAATAAGATCCATCTATGCTGCTTACAAGATAACCAGTTTAGAGCTAAAGAGACAAAACAACTGAAAGTCAGGTATGGAAAAATATATTCCATGGAAATGGAAACAAAAATATGCTGGATAGGCTTTCTATTTTAAAGTGGACTTTTAAACAAAGTTTATAATAAAAGACAAAGACATATAAGGATAAAGGAATCAATACAATAAAAAGGTATAACATTTTAAAATATAAATTCAACTAATATAAGAGTGCTTAAATACACAAAGGAGCAATAAACAGGAATAAAGGAAGAAATTGACAACAATAAAATAATTATAGGGGACTTTCTATTTTATCAGTCTTTTATCAATGGACAGATCATCCAGTCAGAAAATTAACAAGAAAACAATGACATTAAGTTCAGTCACTCAGCCCTGTCAGACTCTTTGCGACCCCATGAACCGCAGCACGCCAGGCCTCCCTGTCCATCACCAACTCCTGAAGTTCACCCAAACTTGTGTCCATTGAGTCCGTGATGCCATCCAACCATCTCATCCTTTGTCATCCCCTTCTCTTCCTGCCCTAAATCTTTCCTAGCATCAGGGTCTTTTCAAATGAGTAAGATCTTCGCATCAGGTGGCCAAAGTATTGGAGTTTCAGCCTCAACATCAGTCCTTCCAATGAACACCTAGGACTGATCTCCTTTAGGATGGACTGGTTGTATCTCCTTGCAGTCCAAGGAACTCTCAAGAGTCTTCTCCAACACCACAGCTCAAAAGCATCAATTCTTCAGCGCTCAGCTTTCTTTATAGTTCAACTCCACATCCATATATGACTACTGGAAAAACCATAGCCTTGACTAGATGGACCTTTGTTGACAAAGTAATATCTCTGCTTTTTAATATGCTGTGGGTTGGTCATAACTTTCCTTAAGGATAAGACACATTATAAGAGTTGGAATACATATAATAGGACATTATATTTAAAAACAGCATCATCATGAGTAAATTAGATAATACCTTGATATAAATAAATATGAAAATATAAATTTCACAATGCTGTGCATCTGAAACTAATATAACATTACAAATCAAGTACATTTCCTGTCTCTTATACACATCTAGATGTGTATAAGAGACAGCAGATGAATGGATTAAGAAGTTATGGTACTTATATACAATGAAATATTACTCAATCATAAACATGAATTTGAGTTAGTTCAACTGAGATGGACAAACCTAGAGCCTCTTATAAAACTTGTATTATTGCTCAAGCTATTATCTTCAGAACAATCATCTTTAACTCTTCGACTTCCTTTACCCCTCACTACTTACTTGAGGTTACCAGTCCTGTCAAATTTATCTCTTAGTATGTCTTATATGACACCTGTTAGAAAGGCCATTATCAAAAAGACAAGACATAATAAGCGTTGGTGAGAATATGGAGAAAAGGGAGCCCTACTACACTGTCGTTAATGTAAATTGCTGCAGCCTCTATGGAAAATAGTATGGAAGACCCTCAAAAAATCAAAACTAGAACTACCATATGAATGAATCAAGATTTCCAATATATTATTTTAACTAACTGATGGCGTGGAAATATTTAGTATATTTTGGAAAATAAATTTAAAGTCATACTTCTTGAAGTTTGGCATCTTGTAATGGCCTAGAGAAGTTTCATGGAATAGACCGAACCTTGAGTTTAGACTTTCTGACTAAATATATAGGAAATTGAACCCCAAATTTATATTTCTAATTTTCCAGGTGATGATAATTTTGTTTCTGTAATCAAGTTTTTGGGTCTTTGACTTAATGAAATCCTACTTGTTAGATAAAATAAATAAAAACAGAAAGACTAAGACACTTATGAAATATTCATAAGCTTAAAAATGGTAAGTTTATGTCATTATTGTTGTTGATATTCAGTCTCTAAGTTGTGTCTCACTTTTTGCAACCACATGGACTGTAGCATGCCAAGCTCCTTTCTCCTCCTCTATCTCCTGGAGTTTGCTCAAATTCATGTTCATTGAGTCAGTGATGCTATCTTATCATCTCATCCTCTGCCACCCCTTTCCACTTTTGCCTTCAGTCTTTTCCAGTATCAGGGTCTTTTCCAATGAGTTGGCTCTTTTCATCAGGTGGCCAATTATTGAAGCTCTGGCTTCAGCATGAGTCCTTCTAATGAATACTGAGGGCTGATTTCCTTTAGGATTGACTTGTTTGATCTCCTTGCTGTCCAACAGACTCTCAAGAATCTTCTCCAAGACCACAATTTGGCATCATTAATTCTTCAGCACTCAGCCTTCTTTATGGTCCAGCTCTCACATCTGTACATGACTACTGGAAAAACTATAGCTTTGACTATATGGGACTTTGCTGGCAAAGTGATGTCTCTGTTTTTTAATACCATCTCTAGGTCTGTCATAGCTTTTCTTCCAAGGAGTAAGTATCCTTTTAATTTCATAGATGCAGTCACTATCCACAATGATTTTGAAGCCAAAGAAAATAAAATCGGTCACTGCGTCCACATTTTCCAGTTCTATTTGTCAAGAAGCGATGGGACCAGATTTCATGATCTTAGTTTTTTGAATATTGAGTTTCAAACCAGAATTTTCACTCTCCTCTTTGACCCTCATCAAAGGACTCTTTAGTTCCTCTTTCCTTTCTGCCATTAGAGTGGTATCATCTGCATATCTGAGGTAGCTGATATTTCTCCCAGCAATCTTTATAACAGCTCATGATTCATCCAGCCCAGCATTTGGCATGATGTATTCTGGATACAAATTAAATAAACTGAGTGACAATATGCATCCTTGTCTTACTCCTTTCCCAATTTTTAAGCATTGAGTTTTTTTTCTATTCTGTTACTTCTTGACCCACATACAGGTTTGTCAGGACACAGTAGTCTGGCACTCTCATTGCTAAGAACTTTCCACAGTTTGTTGTGATCCACACAGTTAAGGAGTTTAACATAATAAAAACAAATCGAAGTAGATGTTTTTTTTTTGGAATTACCTTGCTTTCTCCAAGATCGAGTGAACATTGACAATCTGATCTCTGGTTCCTCTAACTCTTCAAAACCCAGCTTGTGCATTGAGAATTTCTCATCATGACTGCTGAAGCCTAGCTTGAAGAATTTTAATCATAATGTTGCTAATATGAGAAATGAGCACAATTGCAGAGTAGTGTGAGCATTCTTTGACATTGCTCTTCTTTGGGATTGGAATGAAAACTGCCCTTTTTTAATCCTGAGGCCACTGCTGAGTTTTCCAAAATTGCTGGCATATTGAGTGCAACACTTTAACAGCATCAGCTTTTAAAATTCTAAATAGCTCAACTGGAATTCTGTCAATTTCACTAGCTTTGTTCATAGTAATGCTTCCTAAGACCCACTTGACTTCACACTCCACGATATCCAGCTTAGGTGTCTGACCAAACCATCATGGTTATCCTGGTCATTAAAATCTTCTTGTATAGATCTTCTATGTATTCTTGCCACCTCTTCTTAATCTCTTCTGCTTCTGTTAAGTCCTTACAATTTCTGTATTTTATTGCATGAAATGTTCCCTTGATATCTCCAATTTTCTTGAAGATATCTCTAGTCTTTTCCATTCTATTTTCCTCTATTTCTTTGTACTGTTCATTTAAGAACTTTGCACCTCTCCTTGCTATTCTCTGGAACTCTGCATTCACTTGGCTATATCTTTCCCTTTCACTCTTGCCTTTTGCTTCTCTTCTTTCTTCAGCTATTTGTAAAGCCTCCTCAGACAACCACTTTGCCTTCCTTTATTTATTTTTCTTTGGTATGGCTTTAGTCATGATTAAAACCAGATAAAAACAGATGATAAAATGAACACAGTTGATTAGGTAACTGGATATAATATTGGCAAAATTTTTCTAATTTTACATAATTGCTTTTTTATTGTCCAAAGTAACACATTAAAAAAAGAAAACCTATAGTTGTATCAAACAACTGTAAAATAATGAACAATTTCATTTTCAAAAATTTTTACCTTACCAGTACTTAGGCCTATTGTCAAGCTTTTAGGGTCCAAGTGGGGTTGTCATTATAACACAGGTATTTGACTCATGTAGTTGTATTTTTATAGTTTTACAACTTATATTTTCTTTATTTATTTACCATCTTACTAACAATTTTTTTTGCTATGAAATAGTTTACAATTTACCAATAAATTGTTTTATTTCCTTTTTTAAAAAATATCTAAAAATAAGTTTAAGGTCAACAAGGTCAAGATTATTATTATTTTGCATTTTGGTCACAAACTGAGGTGACTATCCTACCAGTACCGTTTCTGAAGAAGAAGGGATGCTCTGCTATAAATGAGGTCATTTATGATATATTTAGGTCAATGAGTCTCTTTCCTTGATTCTCCCTCTTCAATTTTTCCTTTTTGCCTATACTCCAGTTCAGAGGTTTGTATTAGAATGACCAGTAGGCCATTTTCTAGAAGTTAATGAACTATCTTACACTAGCTAGAAGCTGTGTGTTGCATATAGCTGCTACAATTAAAGGAAATTTAATTAATTCATATGCAATTCAAAAGAAAGCTCACATTATGTAAATGAACAGCTAGAACATATCCTTTCTGACAGCAATTATCCATGACTAATGCTGAACTTAAGTGTCAGCTGAGATTAAATCAATTTAATCTGATCAACATGTCAAAGATTTCTTTTAAGTATACTCTGTCAGATAGCACATTAAATGAATTTTACTCAAGCACTTATATCCTGCTATCTCACAACTTAATGGAATAACAGTTTTCCCCCCAAAAATGTTGTATATTTAGCAAGCACATTATTTTATAGCTTCTATGCCTTCAGGGCATTACAATAATTTCTCAGTTTTAAAATAAACAGAACTGAAACAAAACACAAAAGATACCATATGTAAAGCAAAATCATTCTACATAATTCTAAACATGCTCTTCTCAATTATGGTGCAATTCTCAATTGTTTTACATAATATACATTTCATCAAATAGGTAGTTAAATAGAGCAGGTCTAGGTTGAAATAAACTTTAGTAAAATATGTTATTTTCATGTGCAAGGTACTGTATTAGATGCTACAGAATAGATAGAAAAAAGCAGACATAGATTTTTTGCTAGTTGCTGACAAAGGATATAAAGCAGGATTTGGGCCCCAGGAAAGAGGCAACAATTTTGAGGCATGTTTAGAGACACAGAAGTGTGTGAGATGGATAATATCAGGTAAGAGCTCACATATATTATGTCATGGCATAGTTGAGGTTATGTTTGAGGAATGGCTTAGGAGCTCAAAAGAGATTTAAGGGGTACACAGAGTATGAATAAAGTTTGATGCTAGATAACAGGAGGAAAAAAGAAACAAATTTTGATGAGCTAACTAACCCATAAGCAAAACTATTTTAGAGCGCCAAGTTATTTGAGGTGTTAATTGTCTCATCAAAGTGCATAATGTTATAGTAAAAATTCAAGTATTATGCTAACTTTGATTTGTTAAAAAAAGAACAACAACAGATTTGAGGGCAGAGAATAGGATTATAGTCTTTGCTTTTCTTTGCTATTAGTCTGACCTCAGCCAGGCTGCAATCTTCTTGAGCTAGATGTTCAAATAGTAAGAGGAAACAAACATCTTTAGATATACTCTCATCCAGCAAATTATGTCATTTAACAATCCTTGGCATAACAGTTTCTAATAAAAGGCAATTTGAGAAATATATTTAGTAATCTTCCTCTAAATATATTTAGAAATATCAATAATCGCAGATATGAAGCTAATATAACCCTTAAGGCAGAAAGTATAGAGGAACTGAAGAGCCTCTTGATGAAAGTGAAAGAGAGAGTGAAAGGCTGACTTAAAAGTCAACATTCATAAAACAAAGATGATGGTATCCAGTCCCATGACTTCATGGCAAATAGATGGGGAGACAATGGAAACAGTGACAGACTTTATTTTCTTGGGCTTCAAAATCACTTCAGATGATGACTGCAGCCATGAAATTAAAAGACACTTGCTCCTTGGAAGAAAAGCTATGACCAATCTAGACAGCATATTAAAAAGCAGAGACATTACTTTGCCAACAAATGTCCATCTAGTTAAAGCTATGGTTTTTCCAATAGTCATGTATGGATGTGCAAGTTGAACCTTGAAGAAAGTTGAGTGCCAAAGAACAGATGCTTTTAAACTGGGTTGTTGGAGAAGACTCTCAAGAGTCCCTTGGACTGCAAGGGGATCAAACTAGTCAACCTGAGAAGAAATCAGTCCTGAATATTCATTGAAAAGACTGATGCTGAAACTCCAATACTTCAGCCACTTGATGTGAAGAACTGACTCACTGGAAAAGACCCTGATACTGGGAAAGAATGAAGGTAGGAGGAGAAGGGGAAGACAGAGGATGAGATGATTGGATGGCAACACTGACTCCATGGACATGAGTTTGAAAAATCTCCAGGATGGACAGGGAAGCCTGGCGTGCTGAAGTCTGCTGCTGCTGCTGCTAAGTCGCTTCAGTTGTGTCCGACTCTGTGTGACCCCATAGACAGCAGCCCACCAGGCTCTTCCAGCCCTAGGATTCTCCAGGCAAGACTACTGGAGTGGGTTGCCATTTCCTCCTCCAGTGCTGCAGTCTTTGGGGTCGCAAAGAATTGGACACGACTGAGCAACTGAACTTAACTGATAGCATCAACTGTACAAAATGAAACATTATTTTTAGCTTCAGTTCAGTACAGTTCAGTCGCTCAGTCATGTCTGACTCTTTGCGACCCCATGAATTGCAGCACACCAGGCCTCCCTGTCCATCACCAACTCCCCGAGTTCACCCAAACTCATGTCTATTGAGTCGTTGATGCTATCCAGACATCTCAACCTCTTTCGTCCCCTTCTTCTCCTGCCTTCAATCCCTCCCAGCATCAGGGTCTTTTCCAATGAGTCAACTCTTCACATGAGGTGGCCAAAGTATTGGAGTTTCAGCATCAGTCCTTCCAATGAACACCCAGGACTGATCTCCTTAGATTTGCTAAATTGTCTTTTTCCTAAAATTTTCTCTCTTTCTTTTTTTTCTTTGCACTGTTAGTACTTATAAAAATGGACTGTAAGGTCAAAGTCCTTTATTTGGATTCCAACTGTCACTACAAGTATGATTTTAGGCAAGTTAAAGTCACTACACTTCAGTTTCCCCATATAACTAGAAGATAAAAGAAATTGGGCATTATATTAAATGAATATATACAGTGGAGATAATAATAGTAATCATAGCAGCATATGGTTGTTGAGAAGATTAAGTAAAATGAGGTACAGAAAGTTCCTGGCATAGTGTATATTTTAATAAATACAGTTTTAAAGAATTATCATTAACTATGGATTTGGCATGCAAAATATATTGGCTTAGAAATATGGAACAGATAAAGAACAGACTTTCACAACATTAGTTATTATTATAGCTCTTGGAAATGTATTTATTGGAGTGTTTAAAAGC
>SJYT01075580.1:186080-219573 GCA_006410635.1 Cephalophus harveyi
GTATCCACTAGATAATAATTTCCTCATATGGAAAAAAAAAGTAAACTCACATTTGTTCATTAGATATTTTGATTTAAATATTTTTAAAAAATAGGTAACATTTAATTTCCATGTATGGAAAATTGTAAATCTCTTCAATAAATCCAAAATAAAATTTTTGTTACACACTGTAAATTCTAACAAAACACATGTAATCCTCACAAACTTCATACAAGTGATAATTCAAGTAAATATTCCAAAGCTACAGAAGACTGAGCATAGTGGAATCTTTTCATGAACTTTAATAACTGGAATATTTATTTCCTGCTACTATTTTGTAAAGTTGGTTGAAACAAGGCTGCTTGACTATAAGTTTGCCTGGGGCACTGCTACTGAGAAAGTTTGAATGGTCACATCTCTACAGTTCAACAAATTTGGAACTTTCAATACCATCTTATTTCAGACAATCCACTGGACTTCTGCAAGCACCTTCATGGAATTCTGCATTCAAATTTATTTTAAAAGAAATAAATTTGGAGAAAAAAAGGTAAGTACAGAAAATGCTGGGGATTCAGTTTTATTGCATCTATCCAAATTATAGTTTCTGTTTAATACAAATTAGTTTTTGCCAGTGCAAATGAGTTTTGATGATGTATCATTTCAAGAAGTTAGAAGATTTCAGCTAACTAAATAAAATGACAAGAGTTACTTCTTATTTCATGTCTGAACTGTGATTATAGCAGCAGAACACTGAAAGAGTTTAAGCAACACTCTCAAACCTCTGACTTCAACTTATGATCTTGATAACAAAGTACAAAATAGTTTTTATCATTAATTTTATCCTTTCCAAATCCCATCTAAGACTATATTTTTCTCTTAATATCTTCTCTAGTCAATTGAGAACTTAGAGTAATATTTTTGATAAATACTTGGCTAGATAAAAATATTTTTTCATCATCATGTTATTTATTTAGATTATAGAAATGGGTCAGAAGCCAAAGAAATCTTGCTATAATAGCTTCAATTGGTAGCTAGAAATGTCTTGGCATGATAGATAGATAGTTGATAGATAAAGAGTGAAAGAAAGAAATAGAGACAGATAAATCAGAAGCAAAAAATAGATTTTTAATATTTTCTTTTAGATAATTATGATATTTAAAAGCAAATCTTTTTAAAGATTTTGAGTGACAAACCTATGATAAACCTAGACAGCATATTGAAAAGCAGACATATCTCTTTGCTGACAAATGTCTGTATGGTCAAGCTATGATTTTTCCAGTAGTCATGTATGGATGTGAGAGTTGGACCAGAAATAAGGTGCTGGAGAAGATTCTTGATAGTCCCTTGGACAGTAAGGCGATCAAACCAATCAATCCTAAAGGAAATCAACTCTGAATTTTCATTTGAAGCACTGTTGCTGAAGCTCCAATACTTTGGCCACCTGATACAAAGAGCTGACTAATTGGAAAAGAGCTTGATGCTGGGAAAGATCGATGGTAAGAGAAGAAGGGGTGGCAGAGGATGAGGTGGTTAGATAGCATCACCAACTCAATAGATATGAATCTGAGCAATCTCTGGGACATAGTGCAGGACAGAGGATACTGGCATGCTGCAGTCCATGGAGTTGCAAAGAGTTTGGTATGACTTAGCGACTGAACAACAACAATGGAAATGTATTTATTTTGCTAAGTAGTTAGGTGCCATTCTCTTTTATGATGCTGCCTAAGCTCAATTCCAGAAAAATAAAACACTCAATCAAAAAGTGGGCCAAAGAACTAAACAGACATTTCTCCAAAGAAGACATACAGATGGCTAACAAACACATGAAAAGATGCTCAACATCACTCATTATCAGAGAAATGCAAATCAAAACCACAATGAGGTACCATTTCACGCCAGTCAGAATGGCTACTATCCAAAAGTCTACAAACAATAAATGCTGGAGAGGGTGTGGAGAAAAGGGAACCCTTTTACGCAGTTGGTGGGAATGCAAACTAGTACAGCCACTATGGAGAACAGTGTGGAGATTCCTTAAAAAACTGCAAATAGAACTGCCTTATGACCCAGCAATCCCACTGCTGGGCATGCAAACCAAGGAAACCAGAATTGAAAGAGACACGTGTACTCCAGTGTTCATTGCAGCACTGTGTCTAACAGCCAAGACATGGAAGCAACCTAGATGTCCATCAGCAGATGAATGGATAAAGCTGTGGTACATATACACAATGGAATATTACTCAGCCATTAAAAAGAATACATTTGAATCAGTTAGACCCAGCAATCCCACTGCTGGGCATACACACCGAGGAAACCAGAATTGAAAGAGACACGTGTACTCCAGTGTTCATTGCAGCACTGTGTCTAACAGCCAAGACATGGAAGCAACCTAGATGTCCATCAGCAGATGAATGGATAAAGCTGTGGTACATATACACAATGGAATATTACTCAGCCATTAAAAAGAATACATTTGAATCAGTTCTAATGAAGTGGATGAAACTGGAGCCTATTATACAGAGTGAAGTAAGCCAGAAAGAAAAACACCAATACAGTATCCTAACACATATATATGGAATTTAGAAAGAAGGTAATGATAACCCTGTATGCAAGACAGCAAAAGAGACACAGATGTATAGAACAGTCTTCTGACTCTGTGGGAAAGGGAGAGGGTGGGATGATTTGGGAGAATGGCATTGAAACATGTATATCATATATGAAACGAATTGCCAGTCCAGGTTCGATGCATGATACTGGATGCTTGGGGCTGGTGCACTGAGACAACCCAGAGGGATGGTATGGGGAGAGAGGTGGGAGGGGGCTTTTGATGGGGAACACATGTGCACTCATGGCGGATTCACATCAATGTGTGGCAAAACAAATACAATATTGTAAAGTAAAATAAATAAATTAATTAAAAAATGATGCTGCCTAATATAATAAACAAGGAAATACATTAATTCATGAACATAACAGACAAGTATTTATATAAGACTATGCAATGAAAATAAAGATATATGCTAAATCATCTGTGAAACTAAAAATACTTCAGTCTCTGGAATAAACCCCAAACTTTAAAACATCATTATTTCTTATGAAAATTTAAAGCATTAGATAAAGGATTCTCAAATAATGTACATGTTTTCACACAGTGGTGAAAAATATTAAATTGCAAAATCAAAAATTCTAAGTGAAGATCAAATTTTATAATAAACAGGTATATTTGAATAGATAATCTTTAGATTCATTATAATACTAATTTTTAGAGTATGATCAGCCATATGGCTAATAGAGAATTGAGGGAGAAATAAAGACAGCAATTTCTATTATAACTATAGGAATTAATGCCTGCTAAAAGAACTTTGCATTTGGAATTTAAATGGTTTCAAAATTCACATCAAAAAGTTATTTTGAAATGTCATTATTTATAAAGATTTATTACTTGATTTTATACTTTTTATCAAGGAACTTAATTTTTAGAGTATTTTTAGGTTCACATCAAAATTGAGTGGAAAATACAAAAAGTTTCTTAAATCAGTTCCAGAAAAGATAAGTAGTATATGATCTCACTTATATGAGCTTCTCAGTTCAGTTCAGTTCAGTTGCTCAGTCGTGTCCGACTCTTTGAGACCCCATGAATCGCAGCATGCCAGGCCTCCCTGTCCATCACCAACTCCCGGAGTTCACTCAGATCACGTCCATCAAGTCAGTGATGCCATCCAGCCATCTCATCCTCTGTCGTCCCCTTCTCCTCCTGCCCCCAATCCCTCCCCGCATCAGAGTCTTTTCCAATGAGTCAACACTTCGCATGAGCTTCTTAGAGTAATCAAAATCATAGAGTAAAATGGTAACTAGACAGGGATCAGAGAAGAGGGAATGAGGAATTACTGTCTAATAGGAATGGAATTTCAGTTTTGCAAGATAAAAAGAGTTCTGGAGATGAATGTTGGTGATGGTAGCTCAACAGTATGAATGTACTTAAAACCACTGAACTGGATACCACTGAGCGACTAAGCAGCAGCGGTGCACATAAAACAGTTAAGAAGGCAGATTTTATGTTGTATGTTTTTAACCATAAAAGAATTAGAAAAAAAAATTCAATATGCAGAGTTCCAATGTATCTCCTCCTTCTAAAAACACACATCTTTCACCACCATCAACCAACTTGAACATCTACTATTTGTAAAAAAATGAGCATCATGTATTTGCTAAGAATGAAATTTTGTCTGTATCTGAAACAATACAGTTCTATAAATAAGGTATAAATCTTTAATCTCATTTTTACATCATTTTTTTCTCTTTGAGGGTTTGGGCCAGTGTTAGAGAGGGTTTACTGAAATAGCAAGGCATGGGAGAAACACTGATCTGAGGTTAAGAATACACAGTTCATTATTGATACAATTCTAATTTTTATTCTCATGGTCAATCAAGTTCTTTGAACATTAAAAAAAATTAGGATGAAAAACACTATCTCTACATTCATCAACACATTTCCTTCAGCCTCCCTTTTCTCTCTTCCATCATCTGTGGTTTAAATCTATTTCATATCTGATTTGTCCAAAAACTTTAACTTTACTCATCCTCTGAATTCTGTCAATTCCCCCAGCTTAGTTTCCAGAATAAAAGCAGTTTTTTGTTTGTTTGTTTGTTTTCATTTCTTCTGGATTTTTAGGTGTCTACCTTCCTTGAGGTAACAGACACAGATTCAATCTACTGATTGAACTGGATAAAGGTTAAGTTCTATTCATGCTCATGTCTTCAAATGAATGAATCATATTAGATTCCTCACTGATGTACTCTCAGTCAAATATTATTTTTCAGAAATAAAATGATTATAGCTATAGAATATGTATGCATATATGTATGTGCTTAGAGACATCTAATAATAGACTACTATTAATACTTTGTTGCTTCCCAGATGATGCTAGTGGTAAAGAACCTGCTGACAATGCAGGAGACCTAAGAGATGTAGGTTTGATCCCTGGGTTAGGAAGATCTCCTGTAGGAGACCATGACAACCCACTCCAGTATTCTTGCCTGGAGAATCCTATAGACAGAGAAGCCTGGTGGACTACAGTCCATAGGATCGCAGAGTCAGATTGACTGAAGTGACTTAGCACCCAAGCATAGATGATAGAATGCTATTTGAAAAATAACAAGCACCCACCATAGTGAAAAAACACATAATCCAGTCTAGTAAGGTTCTGAAAGGAGAAAAGATCCCAGAGGAAAACAAAAGTTGGCACTGTATAGGAATTAGTCATGGAGAGAAGAGAATCATGAAAGGAGATTTGGAGCAAAGGTGTGAATTTATGAACAAAATGATTACATGTTGCCAAAGTATAGAGATTATGGCTGGGATTCTTAGAAGATGTGGTTAATGAATTAGGGAAATGATAATAATAACTTTGATGGCTGTGTTACTGAGGTTGCGGAAGTTAGCACTTAATAGATTTAAGAAGGAGCATACATAGAGGATAGAAGAGAAATAGTATGAGTTAAGAAGCTACCACTTTACTTTGTTTGAAAATAACATGTCAAAAAAAGGAGAGAACTGTAAGAAAATCAATTTTTAGAGCACCATGGAATTAGAAAGGAGGAAGCAAAAAGTGTAGCTTAGAACATAAAGGAAGGAATCACGGGTGGTTATAAATAATGATAATTGTTTAAACAACATTGCCAGCAGTCAAAGTAATTATTAAGTGATATTTTTAATATCCCTGAATAATAATAAAAACAGTAAGCACAAGAACAGTAATTGACTGTGGATTAAAATGACACAACTGAAGGTGGAATCCAAATATGTTTAATTGCACTAATCTGCAAAGTCATGTTATTTTTCATCCATCTTCAGTCATGTCACTTGGAAGAGTGGAGAGGTAAGATTATGGCATTATTGAGAGTCAGGGTCCTACGTGTTCCATGTTGTGGAAGGATTCGATGGATGAGATGGAACCCAAAATACTGCATATAGGTTACAAAGAACAGGATAAAATAGGGGAAACAAGGCAGTTTCCTAAATTCTTGCCTGGTAAGTTGTTTTATACTTTAATACCACTTATAGTCAAGGAAATAGATTCAACATGATCTTTTCAGCTGAAAAGGCAATTATCTTGAAATTTCTCTAATACATATGAAAGCAAGAAATTCTTCTTTAACCCACCCTAGTAACAGGAGACTTTTTACATGTAAAATTCTTTTTTTTTTTTTTTCAAGATACTGTTTATTACCACCTTTGTGTTCCTAAGCTCTGATACCTACCTGATGTTCTCATGTGTCCAAAATTAAGCTCTACATAGTAGAAACATGATTTATTCATAAGTACCTTAAGACTAACTAACAATAAAAATAATTTTACATAAAATGGCTAATATATTAGCATTTAAAATCCCATTTAGTGTTAGTACCACTGTGATATCTAGGTCTTTAAGTCTTACTGATTTATCTTTATTCTGTAACACTTTAAATATTTTTATTTTGCCCCATATTACTCTTTGAACTATTTTCCACTTTCTGAAAAAATTAGTCTTTTTTTTAACTTTTTCCATGTTTTCAATATGGAATAAGTTTCAAATGTTTATGCATTCTACATATTTGTAATCTTCACTTTTCCACAAAACAAAGACAATATTTTTAAAATTTATTATTTAACCAAAAGTTTTTCAGTTGTTTTTAAAGATTATTTTTTAATTTTGTTAGTTAATTGGATTGTTTTCTTAGCTTTCACTGATAAACTCTCTCTACAAGTTATACAGCAAAACAAAACATTATACTAAATACATAAAGAAACATGTTTTCTTCTTATAAATGTTTTAATTTGAAAATCTGCACACACATCTTCATATCATGTATAATTTGTTTAGATAGTAGTATTATTTTTCTGTTTCACATTTTTGGCAGACAGATATGGCCGGTTTAGTGTAAACCTAGAAGTTATTTTATGACCTGGCTTGTCTTTCTCCCTACTCTGCCAACATATCTGGCGCTTATGCTCTTTTCCCAGAATTTCTCTCATCTTTCACAGGGTCCCACTGAACTGATATTGCATGGTGTTTATAACTTGGTGACTATCCCTGTTTCCTTCCACTGCCCATCCTATCCTTCCTGGGTATACAGGCTCTATTATAGAACTCTCTACATAAAGGTAAGGCCCTAATACTGAGAAGTATACTAAGATCTCTACTGTGTGCTTAGGCTTACATGTATCTTATATTTTATTAGGGATACAGTATAACTAACACATAAATATTTTATTAGGTAAAAAATTTATTACATGGGAGATACAAACTGATATAAAATTTTAGAGGAGGAAGACAGTTCTTTTGAGGGAAAGTAATAATAACTTACTCATAAAGATCAGAGTTGACAGGGGTTAAAAAAATGGTTAGGCTTTTGACAGATGGAAATGGGTAGGAAAAGGAAGAGCAGAGGAAGACAAAAAAGCAATATCCTATATCAACAAAACTTGATCCTACTATCGTTTTTATACTGCCCTTACCTGTTACTTCAGAGTGATAATTTCCTAAACTGACAAGCCTATCATTTATTATTGACCCAACAAAACACAACTAACAAAATCTACTATATCTCTTCTTAGTTTATTTTTAAATAATTTCCATGTGTTTTTAGAAATTATATAAAAATAAGCAACAATATAGCTTTTCCTATATATTTACTTGTTTGAATGGTAGCTCTGAGGTAATGAAGATGAAAGAAAACTTCTTAAATCAAATTACCCTTCCAATAACTACCATTTTGTATACTAACTAAAACGCTTTTGTAAGCCTTTTTCTTCCTTTGTAACAATCCTAGGAAATGTGTTATTTTTTTCCTGTCTTAAAAATAGAGAAGAAACTAATTCAAAGTGATTACTCTTAGGTCACACAATTGTGAGTAAAAGCACCAGGTTTCAAACTCGTGTCTATTTGAACTAGTAAAAGTTATGTGATTCTTCCTGGATGCTGTTCCTATTGATTTATATGATTCTGGTAGAATATATAGGAGATAAGTTAGGCCACTGGAAATGAAACGTTGATCTTAGCACAAAGCCTAGGAATCTGAATTGACAACCATCTAAATCAGGAGTACCAATCCATGGCTGGTAGGGAACTGGTTTGTACAACAGGATGTGAGCGGCAGGAAAGCCAGTGAAACTTCATCTGCCTCTCTCCCCCTCTCTCACATGACTGCCTGAAACGTACACTCCCTCTCAACCAAATCTGTGGAAAAATTGTCTTCCATGAACCTAGTCCTTCATGCCAAAAAGGAGACCAATTGTCTATAAAAAATGATAGGTGAAGCTATGAATGAACATATTGTAAAAAAATAAATAAAAGTTTATGGAGAAGGGATTGGAGAAGGACATGGCAATCCACTCCAGTATTCTTGCCTGGAAAATTCTATGGACAAAGGAACCTGGCCGGCAACAGTCCATGGAGTCACAAAAAGCAGCGACAACTAAGCACATCAGCATATATGGAGAAGGGACAGTTAGAAATATCTGAACCTGGACTTCAGAACTTTTTCAGAAAGACTGGGAATACCTTCACTCTCCATCATGGAAGAACTGGTTGCTTTAAAAAGGCTCAGTTTCTCAGTAGTGGTTGGGAGCCTTGGGCCATAATCCTAGGCCTGGATTTGAAACCTAGCTCCATCAGTAACTGGTTCTTAAAATCTTAGAAAATTTTTTAGTTTCTTTTTGCTTTGTTTTATCATCAGTAATGGAACTGATCTTATTGAATTACTGTAAATTTGTGAATATAAAGCCCATTAAATAGTACCTGTCAGATAATAAATGCATTGATGTTATCTGTTATTAACATTCATATTATCACTGCCATTATTATGCTCTTATGTTCTTGGAGAGTCGCTAAGTCATGTCTGAGTCTTTGTGACCCCATGGACTGCCTTGCCTTCTCTTTCACCATTTCCTAGAGTTTGCTAAAAATTCATGGTCATTGAATCAGTGATGTTATCTAACCATACTCATCATCTTGCTATGTTATTTCATTCTAAAATAACCAAATTAGTAGGCAATTTTCAAAGAAGTTACAACCCAGTGTTTGTGTGGTTTTTAATACTCATTGAAAAAATACTTAACATAATAGGATGCTAGGTTAGTCCATGAACTTAACTATCAAGGATTCAATAGTATAGGCCATCTTGATAATATTATAGAAAATATTAAGTTTAACATGTTCTTAAACCAAATGTGGCAAGCAATTCGACTTTGGATCCCATAACCATACTTCTCTTGTAGGAAATTTTCTGTCCACATTGTCAACATTATCAAGTAATGGAAATAAGAACTCCAGTTCCTACTTAGTGATTCTATTTGGCACAGGAGTTTTGGTTTGGTTGGTATTTGTAAGGTATCATAAAGAGAAGGACAAGAACATTAAGACAGTAGGGAGAGAAAACTATGCAGACCAGCTATTTCTCTCAAGTTTGATTCCCAGAGAATCTTTATTTCCAGTTCACTCTGTGGTCTTGTGTCCACAACATCAGCAGTACAGAACTCCCTGCCTTTCCTCAGCGAGATCAACTGTCCCACAATGCCTTCCTGCAAAGGCAAGGCCACCCTCTTCTGCTTCATATTCATCTGCTTATCAATGACTGTCCTAATAGACCTAAGGCAGTTGGTGTTACCGAGTGCATCTCTCTTATGAAAATTCTGGTTGACATCTAGGGCTACACAGAGCCATTTCCTTAATCACCAGGAAGAGGAAACCAGAAGTTGGGTATTTGGCAAGACTTCATGAACTCTTCTGGAGAAGATGGCTTTTTTTCCCAAATTTCAGAGTATCACATTCTACTTCTTCCTTTTTGTGTATCTCTGTTTTCTCTGATTCTCATTCTTTTTTGCCGTTTGTCAGATCTTTATATTCAACTTTTATCCCAATCAGGCACAGATAATGGATTTTCTTCCTTGGTTTCTTTGTGGTTCTGATGGCAGCCAATGGAATAAATCTAAACATCCTTCACAAACAGTCTTATGAGAAAGGCATGGACATAAACATGCTCTTCTGAACCTTTTATTGAACAATCAAGCAAGCAAGCAAACAAAAAACTGCATCTATTTTTACCCAACATAGAACTTCCTTTAATGAAATACAGATTAAAGTTTCTTGATTATTACTTTAGGGAGTTGTAGAAATTAAGAAAGCAATAATATTTATTTTGCATTTTATATACATACATGCAATATATATAATCTGAGCATGTATATGTATACATAGATACATAGTATCATACATATATTTTCTTCTTAAGTGCATTTCTGATTTACTATGGCATATTGAACACAAAAATATTTTACTTCCTCTTTAAAGCCTTCAAAATCACTTAAAATAAATTGTTTTAAAAGATGAAGATAAGGGGAACTGAAGAAAAAACAAGGCAAATACTGGAAGTTTGAAAATATGTAGTGAGTGGTACTCAGTTGTTCTAAGGAAGTTGAATCCCAATCTTGTAGAGGGTAAAACCTTATTTATTCCACAGATCCCTGAAAAAGTATATAAACTTAGTAATATCAAGTACCTCTGGAAATGAAAGTGTCAGTTATTTTAAAATATGATGACCTAGTGAAAATTGCTTGAGAAGTTTTTAAATTACAGTGCCCTCCACTTCACATCCTTGGTAGAAAATTGGAGGATAAGTCACTCAGGACACAATTCAAGAAACAGTCTAAAAAATAAAATTAAGAAAATAGTACAGAAAATAAACAGAA
Source organism: Cephalophus harveyi (assembly GCA_006410635.1). Taxonomy (NCBI): domain Eukaryota; kingdom Metazoa; phylum Chordata; class Mammalia; order Artiodactyla; family Bovidae; genus Cephalophus; species Cephalophus harveyi. The sequence goes on from SJYT01075580.1 coordinate 196,786, forward strand.
AAAAAATGATAACACATAGGAAGAAAAATACATAACAACATAGATATCACTTCCAGAATTCCAAAGTACAAATAATAGAATGTCCAGATGGAGAGGGAAGAAAAACAGATGGTAGGAAATAATTAATAAAATTATTAAAATTTTTCCCAGAACTGAAGGACATGAATTGCCAAATTGAGAAAGCTCATCCCAGTGCCCACTAAAATAAATTAGAATAGATTCATGCCATGACACATCATGAAATTTTAAAATATTGAAAAAAGGAATTTTCTACAGGCTTTTGAACAAAAAAAAAAAAAAGGAAAAAAAATGTTCAAGCACACAAAATGAATTAGGAATCAGAATTGCTTCTGACCTCTCAATAGCAACAGGAAAAGCACCAAGGTCACAGAGCAGAACAGAATTCTGAAAGGAAAGGACCTTGTGCCTATACGTTTGTGCTGTTGCTCTCTCCTTCACGTCCTGCTCCTGAGCACACTTCCTCTCCAGAGAGGTAATTTTTCTGCTTTGGCAGACTCCTGAGAGTTGGAGGTAGAGAATGTGAAACTTAGCCCCCAAATATTCAGATCCATCTCTCTGCCCATGGGTCTTCTGTACTTGAGTATCTGGTTCACTATTAAGCTCTGCCAGTGCCCTACGTATGAGAAGCTCCCAAGTCTTAAAAGTGTAGTGACTGCTCTGGTCTCACCTTCTCACCGACACTCCTGTTCTCTAACTCCCACTCATTGTAGGTCTCCTATGACATGTCTTCCCATCTAAGAGGCTTCACTCACCCTCTTCCTTCATCCTTCCTTACACCATTTTACTACTGAAATGTCCATGCACTTTTGAAGAACTGTGTTTTTTCTCTATAACACTTAGAGAAAAGATATTATAGAGAAAAAAATATTTGAATATATTATTTGAATATTATAATAACTATTTGAACATTTGTTTAATATTCAAATAAATCTATTTGAATATTTGTTTAATGTCTATGTCTCAATAAACCTGGGTTCCAAGAGAGAACAGATGTGTGTTAGTTCAACAGCTTCTCCTTGGGGACTGGCAGATTCTCTGATAAATCTTGATTAAGTAAATGTGAATGTTTAATGCACTATTGATACTGTGTCATAAGTAGAATGGTCAAAATGCATCATCAAATGGTACTACATTGTGAAATGATTTTAAAAATACACACAAGAATACATACACATATATGTATACATACAGAGGAGCCTGGTAGGCTATAGTCCATGGGGTTACAAAGAGTTGGACACAACTCAGCAACTTCACTCACTCACTCATATATACCATTGCCATTTAAAAAATGGTATTTCTGTTGAATATTACTTTAAAAAGTGATATTCAGCAAAACTGATTCTTTTAAAATTCCATACATTGGGCACAGATTTTATCTATGAGAATTGTATGTGTGTTAGACACCCCAGTTGTGTCTGATTCTTTGCAACCCCATGGACTGTAGCTTGCCAGGCTCCTCTGTCCATGGGATTTTTCAGGCAAGAATACTGGAGTGGGTTGCCATTTCCTTCTTCAAGGGATTTTCCTGACCCAGGTATAGAGCCCAGGAATTATTATATGAGAAAATATGGCATATGAAATACTAGTACACATGAGTGTACTATGTATTTGTGTACCATGAGTGATTAAAATGTACCACTGGTAGTTTAGAATAGTACAATATCTAATGATGAAATATAATAAATTGATTAAATAGGGGGGACAGAAATTTGACATAACTAGCAAAATATCACAATATCAAAATGTACATATCAAATGTTTGTTCTTGATCTCCATTTTGCCTAACTTTAGATGTAAGATCCTTTAATAATTTAATAGTCCTTAATGTTATCTTTGGACTTCTTTTGTGACTCAGATAGTAAAGCATCTGTCTACAATGCAGGAGACCTGGGTTCGATCCCTGGGTCGGGAAAATCCCCTGGAAAAGGAAATGGCAATCCACTCCAGTACTATTGCCTGGAAAATCCCATAAACAGAGGAGCCTGGTAGGCTACAGTCCAAGGGGTAGCAAAGAGTTGGATACGATTGAGCAACTTCACTTCATTAGTGTTATCTTTAAATCTTTGATCTATAATGTACACATTATTCTTTTTCCATATTTATCTTTATTTATTTGGCAATGCTGGTCTTATTGGCAGCGTGGGACCTCTTAGTTGCAGCCTGTGAGATCTAGTTCCCTGACCAGGGGTCAAACTCAGGCCCCATGCATTGGGACTGTGAAGTCTTAGCCACAGATCACTAGGGAAGTCCTACGAATAGGTTATTCTTACACTTGTTTCTTCAATTGGTGATGTAAGTTATAGAAAAAGTTTTCCAGTAGTTAGTTTTAACTTGAATCAATAATTTATGAATTTATATTTGCTATTCCAGTCCTCAACAAACAGAACAGTTCACAGCATAGGAATATATTAAGAAATTGTATGCACAGGAAAAAGGAATAACAGTGAGCATAATATTACACTTTCCTAGTGTTAACTGAGATCCTTAATCATGTCATCTAAGAGCTACAAAAGATGTTGATGAAATAATTTAATTATTATATTGTACACAGTGCTGCCATTTTTATATTAGGGCAGAAAGTTGTTGAAATATTTAATAATAAGAAGGATGCATCTGAAAATAAATTTTTTTGCTCATAATAAATATAAGAAAACTATGTTGCTGTGTATTAAATTGAAATAGGGTTCAGGAATCGTAATGAATTTCTAAAGTGCATATTCTTATTAACATTAGTACACTTAAAACTTGAAGTTAAATGAGAAATATTGTAATAAGAGGAGAAATTTTTACTGTGTATATATTATTAGAGATCCTTAATCATGTCATCTAAGAGCTACAAAAGATGTTGATGAAATAATTTAATTATTATATTGTACACAGTGCTGCCATTTTTATATTAGGGCAGAAAGTTGTTGAAATATTTAATAATAAGAAGGATGCATCTGAAAATAAATTTTTTTGCTCATAATAAATATAAGAAAACTATGTTGCTGTGTATTAAATTGAAATAGGGTTCAGGAATCGTAATGAATTTCTAAAGTGCATATTCTTATTAACATTAGTACACTTAAAACTTGAAGTTAAATGAGAAATATTGTAATAAGAGGAGCAATTTTTACTGTAGATATATTATTTTTTATGATATTTTTAAATTCCAGATGATCAAGATAAGATTCAATTCTATTTTAGGGCTATTCAGTCAATGGTTTCAGTAACTTTTCTTCTTTATGACCAGTAGCTGATTCTCATCTAGTTTGCATGCAAGATCATTAAGCTGGTTGACACACTTCATAACTCAGGCATGAAAATGACCATGTAATGAGAATAACTGTAAGAGGAGTTGGTTTTTGCTACTTATAAAAGGGAAATGTAAAACTGTTCTTATTGCTGGTTTGGAGAGTTTGGCTCCATTTGACAAGAAAAGGTGGTACAGTTGTGAAACAAGCTGTAACAAGAGGAAAATAGTGAATTAGAAAGGTTAATTTTAGAGTTTTGTGCTAGGTAATATCGGCAATAGCAGTGGAACAGGACACTCGAAGGGCCCATCCTTCCACAGAAACAGCAAAAAAAAAAAAAAGCAATGGACTTCCTCCTCCTTTCCATCAAGTCCTCAGACAGATGGTTGTCTTTCTTTTTTCTACTTCCAAGAATTGATGTGTGGCATTTTGGAGATTTCTGATTCTCTTTCAAGAGGAAGAAGTGCAACTTAAATCTCTGGTCTGCAATATTATGGTTTCCAGTTTCCAGCGTTCTAAAGTATATATTAATTGCTTATTTCTTTGCAATATTGATGCTCAACCTCTAACTTCTATTTGGTTATGAAATACTGTTGGGTTGACCACCACCAACTCATATTTCATCTGAAATTCCTATATTCATAGCTTGAGGTTGCTTTTGATAATAGTTTAATCTTACTATTTTGTAAGATTCTAGCATTTAATGATGCTTATCATTACACCAATACATCCTAATGTCAACTGCCAGTGATCTTATGTGTTTTGGCCCCAGGACTCAAATCGAAATATTTTTTGCCAGTATAAAAGACAAGTGCCTTTTTTATGCATAAAATTAAATATTGGAAGGCAGTTTACAAAACTAACACTTTATTATGTTATTTCAAAAAATGAAATATCATGAAAAAATATAATGATTAAGTTAATTAACTAACTGATGCTGGCTAATTAGGCCAGGATAGGAACAGATACAAAGAATATATGTATTTTAATGAAGCAAGTCCAAATGATGTCACTTCATGCTGTAATAGTAACCATTACAACATCATACAGATAAAGAAATGGTGAAAAAAATTTCCATAACAAAGTACATATATGTATTTTAAACTTGTAATCATCATAGTGGTATGTATCATTTATTCACTAAACACGATTATTTAGTTTTAGAAATATATCTGTTAAGTTAAAATTTGATACCAACTTTATAGTTTGATAGTATTTAGTTTATAATATTGTCTAGGTTTTATATTAACAAATATAAAATAATTATCAATATGTAAAGCTTATAACTAATCATAGATGTATATTAAGGCAAAATATTTAAATGGCTATTTACAATTGGGAAGATCCATCTTTAATTATATGAAATGTAAAGCAATATTCGTATATCATTTTCAGTTCTAGAAAACCCACCTAGAGAAATTTTAGAGTTGGGTAATCTCAGGTATAATGTGCTAATTGAAGGATTTATATGCTAAATATGTTATAATCTCAAATTGCAGTTAATACGTTAAAGGTAAAAAGTAAGTAAAAAGGAATATTGCATCTACAATATTACCTATTTTAGCTTTCTTTGCTCTGGTCATCAGTCAAATAAGGGGAAAACATTCTTTATTTACTGCTATGCCCTTTTTCCAGAGTTTAGACTACATATATTCCTAAATTTATGATGGGCGTTACATCCCAATAAACCCATTGTAAATTCAAAACATTGTAAGTCAAAAATGCATTTAACACACCTAACCTACTGAACATCACAACTTAGCCCAGCTGACCTTAAACGTTCTCAGGACATTTCCATCAGCCTACAGTTGGGTAAAATCATCTAACACCAAGCCTACTTTGTAATAAAGTGTGGAACAGCTCATACAATTTATTGAATATGGTACTGAAAGTATAAAACAGAATTCCTGTCTGGAGCCAGATAGTTTGTGAGTGTGAGAATTGTTTACGCTTGCAGTCATGGGGCTGGAGTTTTGGCTGGAGTTGTGGCTGTTGTCACAGGGGACAACTAACCCTCAGATCAGTAATCCACTGGTAAAAGATCAAAATCCAAAATGTGATTTCTATTCAATGATTCTTGTTTTCACACCATTATAAATTTAAAAACTTAAACATAAGATCATTGTAAGTTGAGACCGTCTATAATTTTACTATTTGTACTTTATATCATGTTAATCATTTGGGAATTAATCTCCACATGCATCTAGTGATAGTAGTTAAAGTTTCTTTGTGAAAACACGTTATTTGTTTTGTATTAAATTTTAGAACATTTAAAAGTTCTATCAAAATGTATTTAATGTAAGGATTGACTGCACGTAACAAATTCTTGTAGATTCTCTCTAGAGCATTATATCAGGGTGGTATGTATGTTTACACTAAATGTGTCCATATAAATATTGTTACCATAATGCCTCTGCTGCTGCTGCTGCTGCTAAGTCGCTTCAGTCGTGTTCGACTCTGTGCGACTCCATAGACGGCAGCCCACCAGGCTCCCCCATCCCTGGGATTCTCCAGGCAGGAACACTGGAGTGGGTTGCCATTTCCTTCTCCAGTGCATGAACGTGATCTAAGCTGGCACAATTGACAATCATTTGTAGCAAAGGTTGAAGGAGTTTGGGATCTGCCACCCTAAAATATGCCACTTTGGTATGTTGATGATTTTGAGCCAAAGGCACTTGAGAAACAGACGATGCAGAAGAGTTCTATGCTTACCATTTTCTACCTAAAACAGGCCATAAAATTTCTAATGAGGAAGTCACTTTCTGTAGCAGAAAGAGAATATCTTCTGGACCAGAGATTCAAAGTCAATGCTGAAATGAGTCTGCAGAAACAAACTAAAATAGCCTTTATTTGCCACTACACTCGCCCTTACAGTTTCTGATCACATCTCCATTATTTATTGCTCTTAACCCCAAAATCTTTGTCTTAAAACGTTTCTTCAAAAATATATTGTTCCTTTGTCTAAAATATGCAAAAATTTTCTGCTCTGGTCACTTCTTCAAATCTCCATTTTTTATGAAAGGACCTTACATACAGGTAAAAATTTAAGGAAGATTGTATGATTTTTATTCTGCCAATCTATCTATAAAAATTTAAATTTTGGCCTTAGCCACAGAACCTAAAAAAGGGTAAAGGGGAATTCCGCTTCCATATAAGGTGTTCATCTCCATGATACCTAATGATGACTTTCTATACAGCTATTTTCCAGATCAGAACACAAAATTCAGTGAAGGAGAATTAGAATAGAGAAAAATTACCTAATTCAAAGTTAGAAAAAAATTAATTTTGAAGTTTATTTTCCTGACAAAGAATAAACAATAAAGGCAAAAAGGATCTTAGTGTGAAGAGCATAATCCAATGAGCCAACAGCATGAAAAAACAGACAGGTAATACATTTCTAAGTGCCAACTTCTACATCTAGATTGTATCAGCCAAATTAAAAAAAAGAGTTTGATATTTTATATGTTATACTTAATGTATGTTATATAGATACATCTATGAATTTTGCTTTATGTACTATTTAGCTTCCCTGAGATGTTTGATGGCATCACTGACTTGATGGACATGAGTTTGAGCAAGCTTTGGGAGTTGGTGATGGACAGGGAAGCCTGGCATGCTGTAGTCCATTGGGTCTCAAAGAGACATCTGAACTGAACTGAACTGAGGTCTTTTCTCAGACCCTCTTCTTATTTTAATTTAAATTACTTATGTTTATTATCTGTGCTGTAGGATAGGTAAAAGATAAAAGTTTATATTCTACAAAAGAAAGTGTTTATCTTTGCTTCTGAAGGTCAAAATATACCACCTCAAAATATGCGTCTTGGGTATATTGGTTATTTTGAGATAGTTATTTTTAATAAACAACAGCGGACAAGAACTCTGCAAACTGAGTAGAAGTTATCCTTTGTAAAAGACATTTGCATTTTTAAGGTAAATCTCTATTTGTGGGATGTGTCCCTCTCTGTATAAAGAAGAGGAGGATGACTCTAAACCTCTAGAAGCTCTTATCAGTTAAGACAACGAATTAAATCTGGAAAATGATTTTATCCTTTTCTGAGCTTTTCCTGGTCACCCCCCAGAACTGACCCAACATCTTTTCTCTCTTTAGCTGGATATGGTATTTAAGGTAGTGACTTAGGTCATTTTAGGGAGCTATTCACTTTTCTGGGGTCTCCTCCACATATACAGGAGTTACATGTTATATAATGTACCTCTGTTTGGTTTTCTCCTATTAGTCTGTCTTTTATTATAAGGGAGTCTCAGAACCAAGAAGTTTAAATGGAGATTTATTTTTCTTCCTCTTCACTTGCTTATTTACTTGTTTGTTTCTTAGTTTTACCATTTGGGGATCAAAGTAGATAAGGAAACAAGAATGTCTGTGCATCCTAGGTACCAGCAGTAAGTTCCCGAACACTCAGGAGTATAATTGTGGAATCAAGAGCAGGTCTGTCTTTTCATGTTGTTTCTCTCAGGTAATGCTTTCATTTGTTCACTAGGAAAAATTTAGCTTCTTTTTCATGAAAATATTTATTGTTGCTGTAAAAATAATCTAGCAAAGACTGAAGGTTTCTGACTAACCAAAGGATGTAACAGTTACATACTGCTCCAAAGTCAAATATTGTGTGTGGATCTGGAATATTTTCCTCCTAGAATCTACCATAGTCAAACACCAAACTTGTAGTTTTTAGAGTTCATTTTTATGGGGAATAATTCTATCCGCATTTCTTTCCCATTTCCTAATTCCATGGATTTCCCTGGTGGTTAAGATGATAAGGAGTCTGCCTGCATTGCGGGAGACAAGGGCTCAATCCCTGGATTGGGACGATCTCCTGGAGAAGGAAATGACAACCCATTCCAGTATTCTTGCCTGGAGATCCCATGGACAGAGGAGCTTGGTATGTTACAGTCCATGGGGTCGCAAAGAATCAGACATGATTGAGAGACCTCACTTCCCTAATTCCATAAACTACAAATGAGGAAAGCAGAAATCCTGGAACAGGATGGGGCAACAGTATTAGAGTTTGTAGGCAGAGAAAAGTAAGAAAAGAAAAATAGAATTCTGAGAGGAGGCCTCAAGAGAAAGCATGAGAGAGAAAGAAAGAGAGAGATGGACAGAGAGCACTAAAAGTATTTAAAAAAATCATAAACCCTCCATATTACAATTCTAATTTAACATTTTGCTAAAGGTCTTTTCCTATTCTGATTAATCCTGCCAATATCATATATTTATATAATCAATTTTAGTACTTATTTTCACATAAAAGATATTACTCAGGCTTATCAACCATTTTCTTCTGTACACTATAAGCCATATTCCAAATGCCAATGTGAGAATTAGTTAAAAGCCAGTCTAATTTGTTCTGTGATTTAACTTATATTTTTCAAAGAAAAATTCTAAATTTTACAGTCTCCATCTTTGTATAGTCTGTCTGAACTTTGAGGCAAAAGTCATTAGTTTTATATCCATTAATCATTGCCCTTCTCTTACCTCATCCTATTAAATAGCTTCAGAAGATATAGAAGTTTAATAAAATGTTATATAACATAGAATGTTGGTGAAAATATTCACATAATGTATGTTGCTAATTAAGCAGAGAGACATTTAGACTGAGGCGGTATTAATGCTCTGGTGGCTTAGATAAGAAAAGAAACATGTGAGCTTGAAAATTCCTCAAAGTTACAAAATCAGAGCACCCAGGATAACCAATCACAAACAGCCAACCAGGCTTTAATCTAGAGCCAATCAATAATTTCCTTTTTTTTTTTTGCTTTCACAGTTTATCTATATAATTCTTTCCCCTGGCTCCCTGTGGCTGAGCATTCTTAACCACTTCTATTTTGGTGCTACTCAACCTGAATCAATTTTTACTTAAGTAACCTCTTACAATTTGTAATATGCACCTGTTTATCTTTAAAAGAATATGTCCCACTTGTTTCTGTGGGGAGCTAGCTGGAAAACCCAGAGTTGGTGTAAAGATTATTTTAAACTGAAGACATGTGAAATTCAACAGATACAGGGACAAGCCATCATTGAGCTTTCCTTAAATGACTAAAATCCGCAACTTTCTGGGAAATGAGGCTGCCATAAAATCTCTCTACAATTTAAGTCTACTCCCCTGAAGAAGTATAAGAATAAATCTACCATAAACCTCTTAAGAAAATAGGAAGCTCACTCACACCTGTGAAAAGCAGTATGCAAACTTTATCTCCCCTGTTTTCTAAAAACCCATGTGTCTTTATTAAAGAAATTTTCTGTCCTTCCTGTTAGAGCCTTTTTTCTCCCTTCTCTTTTCACTACTGCTGCTAAGTTGCTTCAGTCGTGTCCGACTCTGTGCGGCCCCATAGACGGCAGCCCATGAGGCTCCCCCGTCCCTGGGATTCTCCAGAAAAGAGCACTGGAGTGGGTTGCCATTTCCTTCTCCAATGCATGAAAGCGAAAAGTGAAAGTGAAGTCGCTCAGTCGTGTCCGACTCTTCGCGACCCCATGGACTGCCGCCCACCAGGCTCCTCCGTCCATGGGATTTTCCAGGCAAGAGTGCTGGAATGGGGTGCCATTGCCTTCTCCGCTTTTCACTACTATACTAGATTTTTAGATGTCCAACTTTGATTGGTTAACCAGCCAGCTACTTCTTTCATTGGCTCCACAGTGTATTCATGCATACATATAAACCTTTTCCTACTGTTAATCTTGCTTTTGTCAGTTTAATTTGTAGGGTCCAGGTATTAAAATTAAGAGGGTAGAGGAAATGTTGTTTTCTTTTCTCCACTTCAAAGCACTACTACTGTGATTTTATGCCACTCTCTTAAATGACACCGTGTTTTTTTAAAAGTGAATTATGTTACAGGATATTTATTGGATTCAAATATTATGATGAAATCAGACTGTGAGTTCAAATTAGTTGTGCCTTTTTGAAATATTGTAATTATGACTGTATAATGTCTTGTTATAATTTGATAATTTTGAAGGGAATATGATAGATCAAGTAATTCAAATGACTAGGATCCATCCTCTGATCTTTGATTCCGTTTTGACTCTAAACTGTTGATTGACTCTGAGTACTACTGATTGAAAACTTTCAACAACAATGATTTAAAAAATATCACAGCTGACCAGGAATCATGTTGTGTGAAATCCTCATCAAAGTAGAAATCACATGAGTCACTTCATCAGCTAGCCTGTTAGTGTTTACTATGAACATCTGCAAACAAGAACAAGTGTTTGGATGATGCTGTTTACATACAGTTGCAAACAATCTTTGAATCTACATTTGATGGAACCCTTAGAGTTGAACTAAAATTCAGAACCTGGCCAAAACAGAAAAAAGGATTATTTTGCTGCTGTTGGTTTTTTGTTTTGTTTTGTTTTAGTACATATGATCTAGTCAGTAGAATGTCTTTTAAGAATGCTACTGCTACTGCTAAGTCACTTCAGTCGTGTCCGACTCTGTGTGACCCCATAGATGGCAGCCCACCGGGCGACCCCATCCCTGGGATTCTCCAGGCAAGAACACTGGAGTGAGTTGCCATTTCCTTCTCCAATGCATGAAAGTGAAAAGTGAAAGGGAAGTCGCTCAGTCATATCCGACTCTTAGCGACCCCATGGACTAAAGCCTACCAGGCTCCTCCATCCATGGGATTTTCCAGGCAAGAGGACTGGAGTGGGGTGCCATTGCCTTTAAGAATAGTGGGTGCTTAAAGTTTTAGGAAGTCTTTCAAATAAGAATGATCACACCTTGCTGCTGCTAAGTCGCTTCAGTTGTGTCCGACTCTGTGCGACCCCATAGACGGTAGCCACCAGGCTCCCCCATTCCTGGGATTCTCCAGGCAAGAACACTGGAGTGGGTTGCCATTTCCTTCTCCAATGCATGAAAGTGAAAAGCGAAAGTGAAGTCGCTCAGTCATGTCAGAACCTTAGCGACCCCATGGACTGCAGCTCATTAGGCTCCTCCATCCATGGGATTTTCCAGGCAAGAGTACTGGAATGGGGTACCACTGCCTTCTCCTAAATTATTCCTGCTGCTGCTGCTAAGTCATTTCAGTCGTGTCCAACTCTGTGCAATCCCATAGACGGCAGCCCATCAGGCTCCACCATCCCTGGGATTCTCCAGATAAGAACACTGAAGTGGGTTGCCATTTCCTTCTCCTTAACTATAGCTAATTTAATGGATTAGGAGAAGAGCCTAACCCAAACTCAGTTATTTATATTTTTCTCTGCTTCTAATTTGGAATTCCAAGCAAGAGACTATCAGATGGTTTTGGTGGGAGGTTGGGGAACTCTAAAGTGGAGAATTAGATGATGTGGGGTCATTAGTGCTTCTGTACAGAGTGTAGTCAGCTTCCTTCTGAGGGAATAGACAATGGGGAAGAAAATGCTAACTGTTTATACAATGACTATGGATCCTGGTGCCTGCCCCTACCTGAAGATTAGGCATAGTTCTAAACCATGCCTTTGCAGATTTTATGAGACAAACTCAATTCTAAGTCCTCTTGTCCTTATTATTATTTAGGGCTTCCCTGGTGGCTCAGATGGTAAATGAGCCATGCAATACAGGAGACCCAGGTTCGATCCCTGGGTCGGGAAGATCCCCTGGAGAAGGAAATGGCAACCCACTCCAGTACTCTTGCCTGGAAAATTCCATGGACAGAGAAGCGTAGTAGGCTACAGTCCTTGGGGTTACAAAGAGTTGGACTGGACATGACTAAGCAACTTAACTTTCACTTTATTATTATTTAAGACAATTTGAGAACAATTCTGTTCTCATAAATACAATGATAAATAAACAAAAGTTATATCAATGCAACTCTGGAGGGTACAATTCTTGATGATACACTTTATTTTTTAAAGGATTTTGTTTTATATTTAACTTTTGTTGGAGTATATTTGCTTTACAAAGTTGGGTTAGTTTCTACTGTACAGCAAAATGAACCAGCTATTCATATACATATATCCACATTTTTTTTGGATTCCTTCCCATTTAGTTCACCACAGAGCACTGAATAGAGTATTCTGAGCTGCACAGTAGGCTCTCATTAGTTATCTATTTTAAACATAGTATCAATCATGTATATACAGTTAAGATATTTGAAATATTTCTTGAGTTCAATGTACCAACAGGATTATGCAATATAAGTGAAGGGAAAAGGTTCATGTCCTACTCCTTCACAGATATAATGGATTTTGAATTGCAGTACACTCACAGGGATGCTCAGGATTCATGCATTACCTTTTAGCCTTTCTGTCTAAGCTGTTGTGATTTGGTTGTATAATGTACAGTCACACATGTTAACTTCTGCCAATATTCCTATGTGATTGTTTAGCTTTGCCTTATGTTGTTTAAAAAATAAAACAATTACCTGCAGGGTTCATAAAAGACATTGCAGTAATTTAGAATATACTGAAACATTAAAATGCACTTTTTTTTTAATTCAGAGAAAAGTTCACATTAATTTTTAAGCAATACATAGATCACAACTGTGTTAATGCATCTTAGCTTTAGATGTAATATATTCATACTGACATAAATGTGCATAAATACACAGAAAATATGTAAACACCAGTATTCTTACATTTATTTTTCTCAAAATTAAATTTTAATACACATTATGTGCTCTTCTTATTTCAACACTGAATTTATTATAAATAGCTACTGATAATTATTAAAAAAAAACATTATTGTGGAAAGGTTCATGACTTTCTTGCTTTCCCTTTTCTATTTCTCACCTTTCTCTCTTCCTTTAGAACAGAGCTTGTGCTTACTGGCATGCATGTATGGGGAGGGATGTTCAAGTTACCAATGACAAAAAGAAAAGCATGGGGAAAAGGAAGATGGCCAAGACATGTGTGAAACAGTGGCATAAAAAGGACCCCACAGATGCAGGGAGTTGCCAGGACATTCAAGAATACGTAGAATGGCTTTTGGAAGGTGTCCCTGTGGGTTACGAATATAGCTAGGATTAGTCAGACTGCTTTTACTTGGTACTGACAGAAACCACACTCACCGCTAGCTACACACTAAAGAGAGGATATGGCCCTTGGGACTCAAAGCCCAGGTTTGATTTTTATTTTAGAAGAAGCCCTTCCCAGGTACTCATCAATGTCATCATGAATTACCTTTACTCTCAAACTGCCTATTGTTGGCTTCAACTTCTGCAATATCCTTCCACTCAGGAGCAGTGATTTTCCAGGGTGCTCTGGATTTACATGGAGCTCAGACAGTAAAGAATCTGCTTGCAATGTGGGAGACCCAGGTTCAATCCCTAGATTGGAAAGATCCCCTGGAGAAGGGAATAGCTGCCCATTCCAGTATTCTTGCCTGAAGAATTCCATGGACAGAGGAGTCTGGTAGGCTACAGTAAATGGGGTTGCAAAGAGTCAGACACTACTGAGCAACTAACGCTTCACTCAATTAGCATTTATCTCAGTAGAAGATAGATGACACCCTCTGGGCTATCAGAGCCTTCAAAAATTTTCTAACTGGCCTTAACTGGATTGCAAGCCCATTCCTGGGTTAATCTATATGTCCCACAAAGAGTGGTAATCTCACAGGTCAGGAAGGGTGAATTCATTCTTTACAGTAAAGCATGGGCAGGTTGCTGAAGTAGCTTTACCAGACTAACAAAGGGAACTTCCAAAAACACATATTATAGAGCAGGAAAAAAAAGGGTATCATATGTTTCTTGTAATGGTCTTGAATAATCAGAATGAGGAATAAAATCGTCTTTTAGGAAGGCAAGGATTAATTCCTAATCTCAGTATTTTATTGCTCTTTAAGAATGTGATACATTTGCATATATATTTAATTTTGAGACAGACTCTATATATTAGTAAATGTACACTTATCAAGCATTCAATTTTGACAATCTTATACCCTCAATATGAACGTTACTCATATCAGAATGTATAGTATCCCATCACCACATCAAGTTCACTTCTGGTTTTCCTGTCAATTTCAAAGCTCAACTCTCTACTCTAGAGAGAAGCCTCATTCTGGTTTCTGTCTGAACAAGCTACCTAGGACTTATAACTCTTAGAGGCCTCTGGAAATGTTTTAACTTATTTAAAAGAGAAAGGCAAAGTAAATTCCAAGTAGAAGTGAATGTTCTATATTATTTTTTAATATACCAGGAGATTCACAAAGCATTATATATATATTTTTGTTGTTGTTGTTGGTTTGTTTTTTTGCATAAGGGCAGGAGCCCATCAAAGAAGACATGCGCAGTGCCCACAGTGTCATAACATAATCCTGATTTCTAGCACCACAGAAAAGTTTTGCCCATTTTGGACCGCATGTAAATGGAATGAATCATAAAGACTGTACTCTTTTGTGTCTATCACATTTCATTCTAAATAATTTTTCTGAGAATTACCTCTCTTACTGTGAATAAGATTATTTTTTCATTTTTAATGCCAATTAGTATTTCATTATATGAATATATGGATATTTGCTATCCTGTTCACCAGCAGATGACTCTCTTTGAGACCATTATGATAAAAGGTGCAATGCACATTTGCAGACAAATACTTCTGTGAAATATGTTTTCATTTCTGAGGTAGTTATTTAGTGATGGAATTTCCTAATCATAGTATGTTTAAGTTTATAAAATACTGCCAAATTATTATTTGAAGTGACATTTTTTTACACTCTCACATGCAACTTCCATGTGCTACATCTTTGTTAGATCATTTTCTTGTAACTATTCCTAATTTTACCCATTCTAGGGCCTGTAGGATGCTATTTCATTTTTATTTTATTTTATTTTATTTTAATTTTCCTGATGAATAATGATGTTGACCATATTTAAACATACTTAAGACATTTACGGCTCCCAGGGTGGCTGAATGGGTAAAGAACTTGCTGCAATGCAGAAGATGCAGGCTTCATCCTTGGATCAGGAAGATTCCCTGGAGGAGGGCATGGCAAACCACTTCAATATTCCTACCTGAAGAATCCCATGGACAGAGAAGCCTGGCAGGCTACAAAGAGCTGGCGGGCTACAAACCTAGGGAAGAGCTGGGCATGATTGAAGTGACCTAGCACACATGCATGTATATCATTATATACTGATTTTTAGAAGTTCAATATATACACCTTTGGCAATTATGTATTTTGTGTGTGTATATTATATGACTTGGAAGGAAAGCTATGACCAACCTAGACAGCGTGTTAAAAAGCAGAGACATTACTTTGTCAACAAAGGTCCATCTAGTCAAGGCTATTGTTTTTTCAGTAGTCATATATGGATGTGAGAGTTGGAGAAGACTCTTGAGAGTCCCTTGGACTGCAAGGAGATCCAACCAGTCCATCCTAAAGGAGATCAGTCCTGGGTGTTCATTGGAAGGACTGATTTGAAGCTGAAACTCCAATACTTTGGCCACTTGATGTGAAGAACTGACTCATTGGGAAAGACCCTGATGCTGGGAAAGATTGAGGGCAGGAGGAGAAGGGGATGATAGAGAATGAGATGGTTGGATGGCATCACTGACTCAATGGACATGGGTTTGGATGGACTCCGGCAGTTGGAGATGGACAGGGAGGCCTGGCGTGCTGCAGTTCATGGGGTCATAAAGAGTCGGACACGACTGAGTGACTGAACTGATTGCATGACTTACTGATGACTATTAATTTCTTTTATGGAAACTTTTGATGAATAAACATTTTATTTTTTATAAAGTCCTACTTATTTTTCTTATTTTAATTTTGTGATTTACTTTTTGTGTACCTATGCCAAAATTGTGGGGTGATGTGAAGGCTACATCATTTCCTTCATTTCTTTTCTTCGTCTATCTGCCTTCCTTCCTTTCTTTCTGTCCATTTTTTTTTTCCTCTCAAATAACTTTGCTCAGCCTAAGTGTGATGAGTTTCCTTACATGATTCAGATTCATATTGAAATTTCTACAAAAGCATGTCTTCTGAGGTTTTGATTGAGTTTTATTCAACTCTGTAGATCAATTTGGGAAGAAGAATACCATAACAATATTGTGTTTTCTAATCCATCAGTTTGGTATGTCTCTTCTTTATTCAGGCTTTCCATAAAGAGGCTTTTGTTAGGTTGGTTAGACTGTGTTTAGTTATTTGATGTGAAAACTATATTTAGTGCTATTTTGTTATTGTTGTGGTTCAGTCTCTGAGTTTGTGTCCAACTCTTTATGACCCCATTGACTGCAGCCCACCAGGCCTCCCTGACCCTCACTATCTTCCAGAGTTTACCCACGTTCATGTCCATTGAGTCAGTGATACTATTTTACTTTATTTCTAATATAGAAAGAAATAGAAGAATATCGATAAATATTCTTTGATATTTTGTGTCTGAAAATCTAGGTTTTGATCTAATAGAATTACCCTTCAGCCTGTATAACTTTGCTGTTGTCGCTGTTTTAATAATTTCTAAAGTGCCCTTCTGCAGGGGAAGAACGTTTTTGGTTGTTGTCCTTTTCAAAGTGCTTTTTATCACCTTCAGGCTTCCCTGAGAGGTCAGTTGGTAAAGAATCTACCTGCAATGCAGGAGATCCCAGTTCAATTCCTGGGTCGGGAAGATCCACTGGAGAACGGATAGGCTACCCACTTCATTATTTTTGGGTTTCTCTTGTGGCTCAGCTGGTAAAGAATCTGCCTGCAATGCAGGAGAGCTGGGTTTGTTCCCTGGGTTGGGAAGATCCCCTGTAGAAGGGAAATGCTGCCCACTCCAGTATTCTGGCCTGGAGAATTCCATGGACTGTATAGTCCATGGGGTCACAAAGGGTCAGACACGACTGAGCAACTTTCATTTTATCACCTTCAATTTTTTAAGGCACATTTTTTTCTAGAAATTGAATTCTAAGTGGCCTTTTAATTATTAAATTTTACACATTTATTTTTAATTTAGCTTTTAAAGATGCATATTTTGACCTGCATTCTTTCTAATCAGAACAAAACCACATTTCTTGCTGTTTTTCAGCGTGTCCCATGACATTTTCCTCTTGCAGTTTATATTGCTGTGGCAAATCACTACAAATTGGGTGTTTTAAACAAACATAAGTTAATTGTCCTATAATTGTGGATTTAGACGACCAAAATGGTCTTTTTGGGCTAAAATTAAGCCATTGGCAGTGCTGTGTCCCTTCTAGAGGTTCTAGAGGAGAATCTGCCCCTTTTACCACGCTCCTCTGTCCTTGGGATTGTCCAGGCAAGAGTACTGGAGTGGGTTATCATTTCCTTCTCCAGAGGATCTTCCCAACCCAGGGATTGAACCCAGGTCTCCCACATTGTAAGCAAGACGCTTTACCGTCTGAGCCACCAAGAAGTCCTTTAGCCTCTGGAGGCATCTGCATTCCTTGGCTTGTTGCTCCTTTCTCCACATTCATTCCAGCAACACAGCATCTTCAAACGTCACTCCTCTCTGTTCCCAGCTTCCTCTTTGCCCTCTGGTGTCTTTCTCTGGCTCTTACCAGTTTGGCTCCTTCTTTTCCCTCTTGAGGGTCTTCGTGATGATATTGAGGTCACCTGCAGCATCCAGACTAATCTTCCATAACCACATATCTCTCAGGATTAATCACATCAACAAAGTTTATTTTGCCATGTAAGGCACCATACCGACAGGTCCTGGAGATGAGGATGTGGACAACTTTGTGGATCTACTATCCAGTCTACACAGTTTCTTTTCTTTTTTTTTTTTTTTTCCTATATTTGATTTGCTTTAGTTTGATATACCTGGGTATGACTTTAGCTATTTATTTTTTTCTCCTGTATAATGTTTGCTAAGACTCTTGAGTCTATGGACTAATGTATTTTTACTACATTTGGAAAACCTCACCTATTATGTCTTCCATTGTTTGCCCCTGTTCCAGTTGTCTTTTTCCTTCTTGGACTTGGCTTTCGGTTTGTTTGTTTTGGTTTGCTTTTTGCCATACCACACAACATGTGTGATACGAGTTCCCTGATCAGTGATCCAGCAATCCAGATCCCCTGCTTTAGAACTGTGGATTCTGCACCAGACTGCAGTTTATAGGTGTTTAGAACACTTCTATTTTTGCATGGATTGCAAATGTTTTGTCTGTATTATTATTCTGTATTTTTTACATATGTTTTAGTTTAGATAATTTTTTAAATCAATATTCCAGTTCACTGATCCTTTCCGCTCCTATGTCCATTTTTCTGGCTTCCATGGTGAATTTTTTCTAAACATTTCAACTTAAATTTTAGTACTTGATGTTATCTGCTTCAATTCTTCATCTGCTCACTCAAGTTATTTACTTTTCTGCTGTATCTTTTAGCATATTTATCACATTAAAAAAATTCTCTGATAATTCTAATACCTAGTCCATCTCAACATTAACCTCTACTAACAGTTTCATCTCTTATGATGTTACATTTATGACTCCTTCTCATATTTCATGATTTTAAGCAATTAAGGTAAACGTGAGATAATATTAAGTTCAGTTCAGTTCAGTCACTCAGTCGTGTCCGACTCTTTGCGACCCCATGAACTGCAGCACGCCAGGCCTCCCTGTCCATCACCAACTCCTGGAGTTCACTCAGACTCACGTCCATCGAGTCAGTGATGCCATCGAGCCATCTCATCCTCTGTTGTCCCCTTCTCCTCCTGCTCCCAATCCCTCCCAGCATCAGAGTCTTTTCCAATGAGTCAACTCTTCGCATGAGGTGGCCAAAGTACTGGAGTTTCAGTTTTAGCATCATTCCTTCCACAGAAATCCCAGGGCTGATCTTCAGAATGGACTGGTTGGATCTCCTTGCAGTCCAAGGGACTCTCAGGAGTCTTCTCCAACACCACAGTTCAAAACCTTCATTAAATGATACACCTTTTCTCTCTTAGAATGGTAATATAGGTCTCTGAGTCAATAAGTCTGTTGTTGAGAAGTTCTAGATGAGCCTGGTGCTTTGGTTAGATTGAATTCAATACAGATGAGCACATTCTCCTTAACTAGGCTTGGGCTTGTAGCACTGAGGACCGTGTAAAGATCACTTTCTGATTTTGAGCACAGTCCCAACCCATTAAACCGTGGGATGTTTGGCCTTCTGATATTTGGGATGCTGAGGAAATTATTTGCTTTCTATTCCTGTTTCTGGCTTTATGAATTCACCCTCTGTCTCTCTTGGTCCAACAATCAGTGAAAGCCTGAGAAGTCTTGGGAACATTTCTCTCCGCTTTCCTATCCTGAGCTGCAGTGCTTCAGACTCTGAGAAGACACAGTGGATTTCAGTAGCATCGTCTTCAGATCATCTGCCACACAGCATGCAGCAGCCATGCCCAGTGTTATTCAGGGACTGGATTGCTTTCCTAAAAGGAGTTTGTCTGAACAGTTCTGTCCCCACTTCACAGTTCAGCATCTGTAGCCTCCTAGTTATTGGAGGGACAGAATGCCCCAGTTAGGTTTCTCTCAATTATCCTGCCCTCAGACTCCAATGGGATCCCATGGGCCTCAGAAAACTCTCTAGCTACACTTCTGCTCTGTCTTTTGCCTTTTGTCTACAACTCCTGTTCTCAGTGAAGGCTTTGGGAAGAGCTAGCAGATACTGGAGACTGTGTTGGAGGTTGGATCCCTTCAGGATTCAAACTATCATGGTAGACAGCACTTGGCCATAGTTTTATTATATCACATAATATATTTTCATCTTGACTTTGTTTTCCTTACGGTGAATTTCTCCTTCATCCACCCCACCAAGAATACAAGCAGACTTAGCTCTCTTCTCTTCTAGGAGAAACATCACTTCATGGGTTTTAGTTTACTAAGATTTCTGAATACATCCTCATATCTCTGACAGATTTTTAAAATTATGAGTTTTGTCAGGTATCTGGCTTTTTCTCATTATTACAATGAAAGCATTATTTTAATCTTATTTCAAAGTAGAAGTCTGCAATATTTGACATTAAATGTTTACTAACTAATCCTGAGCTGAAGGTATATAATCAAAATTAACTTAGCTATTAATATTTAAATAATTTTATCTATAAGATATAATAGAAAAATATAATACAAATAAATTTTAAAAGTCAAATACCACAATGTATTAAAATCCAGAACTTTTTACTAAAGTATCTAAATGTACCGCAGCTTTGAATTGAAAGAGACACATGTACCCCAATGTTCATTGCAGCAGTTTATAATCTGTCTCTTATACACATCTACGGGAATGTAGTTTTATTTTTAAAAGAGAACTGTGTGGGTTTTATAATAATATCAGTGGGAAATAAAGACATTTTCATAGAAATGTCTTAATTACCATAATTCTAAACTTAATTATGTGAGTAGAAAATGATTTAGATGTAGCTATAATTAAATTTACTTATTTCTTATTTAGTTTAAACATATAGCCTTCAAGGTATTATATGTTTACTCTTTGAATTAATGAAAACATAAGCCACTTGACAAAGTCTTAAATTAAAAATAATCTGAGAAAAAAAGATTTAAAGAAATATAACTTGACAAATAACTAAAGGTGTTTAAGGGTTGAAATTGGGTGAATAATGGATTTTCTTTTTTAATGTGACACTGTTCATCTCACTTGCTTTAATCAGACACTCAGGTACTTTTCTCATCTCTTTCTTTTGGTAAAAGAATTTTGACATTTGTCAGACTCAATCAATAGTTCTACTTTTGACCTTATTGAAAAATATGCCTCAGGGGACCTAGAAATGGAAAGTGAGAGAGAAGATAAAAATCCAGACAAAGGAGACAAGGTAAGATATAATGCAGTGGTTTTCAAGGGATTATTATAGAGAGATTTGAGGTCATTGGAAAATCATTTAACCCATCATATTATAAGAAGGAAAAAAAGACTGCATATAGCTTTTAGCCAAAGCCTTGAAAAAAAAATCTGAAATGTCTTAGATTTCAGATAGCTACTTAGCATAAGAAATCATCTCATCTTTGGATTTAGATATTCTTATGCAATAAAGCAGAGAAGGCAATGGCGATCCACTCCAGTACTCTTGCCTGGAAAATCCCATGGACAGAGGAGCCTGGTAGGCGGCAGTCCATGGGGTCGCGAAGAGTCGGACACGACTGAATCGACTTAGCAGCAGCAGCAGCATGCAATAAAGGGATCCCGTCTGGCTTTGAAGATAACATTATCAAGGTCTTATGTTCAATTTAAAATTTAATAAAATAAATCCATTCATTTATTTAGTAAATATATAAGAAACCTAGACATAATACTAGGCTAGGAAAAAAAATGATCAGAGTGTAAACAGACATGTTTTGTTTCTATCAAATGTTAACTGCTTCTGAAAATATTATTATATAACTCAAATTCCCATTATGGTAAAAACTTTAAGAATTATCATTTTATTAAAAACATAACCATGTACAAGACTTCCCTGGTGGCTCAGAGGTTAAAGCGTCTGCCTCCAATGCAGGAGACCCGGGTTCGATCCCTGGGTCAGGAAGATCCCCTGGAGAAGGAAATGGCAATCCACTCCAGTATTCTTGCCTGGAGAATCCCATGGACGGAGAAGCCTAGTAGGTTACAGTCCACGGGGTCTCAAAGAGTCGGACACGACTGAGCGACTTCACCTCACCTCAACCACGTACAAAAATGTGATGGGTTTATTGAGAACTAAGCCTATGTTAAATTAAAGGACCATTTGACATTGGCACAGGGCAAAGTTTTTTATCTTTATGAATATAAGACACAACTCTAAGAAATGATTTAGACGTTTAACTGTCTGAAGGCCCTGAAGATAGATGGCTGATCAAAGGATTACTTTAGTTCTCTTTCTCTCCTTAAGAATGTATCATCACAGGCAACCTGAGTAGGTCCTCCAGAGCATACTTTAAAAATATGGCTGTTTGTTCTCTAAATTCAGAAGAGTTGTATTCTAAATTACAGTATAATGTGTGAGCCTGTGTATTCAAGGACACAACTCCAAGAATAGTAGCCTAAGTCTTTCTGTTAGCTTTACAATTAACTCATTTAAATCATAGTACTTTCTGAAGGATGTGAGATGATACCTCATTGTGGTTTTGATTTGAATATCTCTAATAATGAGTGATGTTGAGCATCTTTTCATGTGTTTATTAGCCATCTGTACATCTTCTTAGACAGGAGAAATGTCTGTTAACTCAGATGACCATTATATCTACTACTGCGGGCAGGAATCCCTCAGAAGAAATGGAGTAGCCATCATGGTCAACAAAAGAGTCCGAAATGCAGTACTTGGATGCAATCTCAAAAATGACAGAATGATCTCTGTTCGTCTCCAAGGAAAACCATTCAATATCACAGTTATCCAAGTCTATGCCCCAACCAGTAATGCTGAAGAAGCTGAAGTGGAACGGTTTTATGAAGACCTACACGATCTGTTAGAACTAACACCCAAAAAAGATGTCCTTTTCATTATAGGGGACTGGAATGCTAAAGTAGGAAGTCAAGAAACACCTGGAGTAACAGGCAAATTTGGCCTTGGAATGCGGAATGAAGCAGGGCAAAGACTAATAGAGTTTTGCCAAGAAAATGCACTGGTCATAGCAAACACCCTCTTCCAACAACACAAGAGAAGACTCTACACGTGGACATCACCAGATGGTCAACAC
>SJYT01075580.1:220399-246509 GCA_006410635.1 Cephalophus harveyi
ACTCCAGTACTTTGGCCACCTCATGCGAAGAGTTGACTCATTGGAAAAGACTCTGATGCTGGGAGGGATTGGGGGCAGGAGGAGAAGGGGACGACCGAGGATGAGATGGCTGGATGGCATCACTGACTCGATGGATGTGAGTCTGAGTGAACTCCGAGAGATGGTGATGAACAGGGAGGCCTGGCGTGCTGCGATTCATGGGGTCGCAAAGAGTCGGACACGACTGAGCGACTGAACTGAACTGAACTATAGTTTCCTTCTTTGTGCAAAAACTTTTAAGTTTAATTAGGTCCCATTTGTTTATTTTTATTTCCATTACTCTGGGAGGTGGGTCATAGAGAATCTTGCAGTGATTTATGTTGCAAACTGTTCTGCCTATGTTTTCTACTAAGACTTTTGTAGTTTCTAGTCTTACATTTAGGTCTTTAATCCATTTTGAGTTTGTTTTCTGTGTATAGTGTTAGAAAGTGTTCTGGTTTCATTATTTCACATATAGTTGACTATTTTTCCCAGCAGCACTTGTTGAAGAGACTGTCTCTTTTCCATTGCATATTTTTGCCTTGTTTATCGAGAATAAGGTGTCTGTAGGTGTGTAGATTTATCTTTGGGCTTTCTATTTTGTTCCATTGATCTATATTTTTGTCTTTGAGCCAGTATGATACTGTCTTGATGACTGTGGCTTATAGTATAGTCTGAAGTCATGAAGATTGATTCCTCCAGTTCCATTCCTCTTTCTTAAGATTTCTTTGGCTATTTGGGGTCATTTTTTTTCCCCCATACAAATTGTGAAAAATACCTAGTTCTGTGAAAAATACCATCGGTAGTTTGATAAGCATTGCATTGAATCTATGCTATAGAGGATGTGGAGAAAAAGGGACCCTCCTACACTGTTGGTAGGAATGTAGGGTGATAAAACCAGTATAGAAAACAGCATGGAGAATTCTTTAAAAACTAGGAATAAAATTATTATACAACCCAGCAATACCATATTGCACATATACTCTGAGGAAACCAGAATTGAAAAAAGACACATATACCCAAATGATCACTGCAGCACTATTTTTTTTTTTTTAATTTTTACTTTATTTTACTTTATAATACCGTATTGGTTTTGCCATACATTGACATGAATCCACCATGGGTGTATATGAGATCCCAATCCTGAATCCCCCTCCCATATTCCACCCCATTTCCTCTCTCTGGATCATCCCCGTGTACCAGCCCCGAGCATCCTGTATCCTGTATCGAACATAGGCTAAATACCGTATTGGTTTTGCCATACATTGACATGAATCCACCATGGGTGTATATGAGATCCCAATCCTGAATCCCCCTCCCATATTCCACCCCATTTCCTCTCTCTGGATCATCCCCGTGTACCAGCCCCGAGCATCCTGTATCCTGTATCGAACATAGGCTGGTGCTTCATTCTTACATGATAGTATATATATTTCAATGCCATTCTCCCAAATCATCCCACCCTCTCCCTCTCCCACAGAGTCCAAAAGTCCGTTCTATACATCTGTGTCTCTTTTGCTGTCTCGCATACAGGGTCATCATTGCCATCTTTTTAAATTCCATATATATGTGTCAGTATATTGTATTGGTGTTTTTCTTTCTGGTTTACTTCACTCTGTATAATAGGTTCCAGTTTCATCCATCTCATTAGAACAGATTCAAATGAATTCTTTTTGATGGCTGAGTAATACTCCATTGTGTATATGTACCGCAGCTTTGAATTGAAAGAGACACATGTACCCCAATGTTCATTGCAGCAGTTTATAATAGCCAGGACATGGAAACAACCTAGATGTCCATCTGAAGCACTATTTACAACAGCAAGGACATGAAAGCAACCTAGAGGTTCACTGGCAGATGAATGGATAAAGAACTTGTGGTACATATACACTATGGAATATTACTCAGCTGTTAAAAGGAACACATTTGAGTCAGTTCTAATGAGGTGGATGAACCCAGATCCTGTTATACAGAGTGAAGTAAGTCAAAATGAGAAAGACAAATACCATATATTAATGCATATATATGGAATATGATTCAAAGCAAAAATAATTTTAGAAGATTCATATTTAAATTGAAAAATTAAGTTAAAATTTAATATAGGAGAGAGTCATGAGCCCCAATAAAAATAAATCAGGAGATGCAGTGAGTTCATTTCTAAGTGAATATTTAAAATTTTAATTTGAAATTATTGTTCTACATTTATATCTCATTAAATATAATCATTTGTCAAGTTACCTGATGTATACCCTTTTTGATTATGCAATCTTTTGATTCTGTCTCTTATACACATCTAGATGTGTATAAGAGACAGGACTAGAGATCTCTTCAAGAAAATTAGAGATACCAAGGGAACATTTCATGCAAGGATGGGCTCGATAAAGGACAGAAATGGTCTGGACCTAAAGTTAAAATTAAGTTACATAGTTACTAGCAACAGAAATGTTGTTTCCGTTGTTTAGTTGCTAAGTCCTGTCTGACTGTTTTGTGACCCCATGGACTCTGCCTCTTTCCCGTGGCTTTCCCAGGCAAGAATGTGTTGTCATTTCCTTTCTCAGGGGGTCTTCCAGACCTAGGGATCAATCCTGCATCTCTTGCATTGCATCTGGGTTTTTGTTTTCTTTTTTCTGGGTTCCCTAAGTGACCAGGGAAGCCCCAGAACAGGAATACTTGTACCCAAAAATATAATAAGCAAATATATAGTATAATATACTTCAATTTACTTTGAGAGAAAAAAATATAATTAGCATTATTTTATATTAAATTAAAATTTTCTTAATCTAGGGAACTCTGTTTTCATCTCCCAGAATAATTGTTAGCAATACATTTCTCCTTTACATAGCAATGGTAATATTCCTAAAGTTCAAAAGTGTTATATAGTTTTTTTGTTTAAGTTGTAAAATACAGTTAGTACCTGGATATTAGAGTAAAATTGAATAAACTTTGTACTTAGGTATTTGTGTACCCAACTCTCAAGTGTAAAACCTTTCTATAATATTATTGAAAATATTAAGAACCTTAAGGGAAAAAATTGATAATTTCTAGGAACTTCTCAGATTGTAAGCCCCATGAGAATAGACTTACATGAGTTCCACTTACTCTTTTAAATACTTTACCTCAGAACCTAGCATTGTTCTCAATATGTAATTATTTTTATATAAATTAGAAAGCATTTTCTGCTTGCTATTCTTGCCAAGACTGCTCCTTTTTGGGGATCTAATAAATCTCTTTTCCTCTATTGTAACACTCCAGAACACTAATTTGTACCTTCCTATGAACTCAGAGGAATAAATGTCTATACTGCTCTTTGAAAATGGAATTACGAGCATTATATAATAGCATCTTCTATTATCACCTTTACTGTTGATTATCTGTCATTTAGCTTTCATAAGTTGATGCCCTGTCCTTTAAGTTCCTCTAGGGCATGCACCATAAATTAAATTTAATTTTGTCACTGAGACAGCTTATTAACTGAGCCCTTATTGCTCTTGAAACCACAATTTAGATAATCACTAAGTGCAGTTTCAGACATGTTCATAGAACTAAAGAACTTTTATTTCTCAAGGCACTTGACAGACTATCATTGAAACATATTTGTTTCTCAGTTAAGGAAAATTGATATAAAAATTTATGTGCTAGACTTGTGATTTTCTGATCAGAATCCATTCTCCTGTCTCCCAACTAGTTGGGATAAGTGGCTAGTCCTCTGACAACTGAGTCTTACCAATAACAGTAATATGTATTTTCATGAGTGTATATATACAGTAATTAATAAGCATTGATTGATTAATATTTACAAATAATTGCTTTCAATACTGTTTGCATATAATTAATTTTGCTATCAAAATATTTAGAACATGGTAAAGGAGTATTTCAATTTGCAAGGAGATTTTAAGGGAGGAAATTAGTGTGTATGTATGTGTGTGTGTTGGTGTGTGTGTGCATGCATGTTAAGTTACTTCAGTCATATCTGACTCTTTGTGACATTATGGACTGTGGCCCACCAGGCACCTCTGTCCATGGGATTGTCCAGGCAAAAATACTGGAGTGAGTTGCCATGTCCTCTTCAGGGAATCTGCCTGACCCAGGTATCAAACCTGCTCTCTTATGTTTCCTATACTGTCAGGCGGGTTCTTTTCCACTACCGCCACCTGGAAAGCTTGTGTTGGTGCATGCTGTATTTTCAAAAGGTGAGTCTTGTTAGGAAAGGGTAGCAAAGGCTTTGGGGTTAAAAGTAAGTTTGAATTCCATGCCACTTGCTAGCTGTGTTTTCTTTAGCGACAACTTACTTCTATTAGAGAGGGAATACAATAACTGTTTCACAGATCTGCTGTAAATCTGAATGAAATTATTTAAGCAAAATGTTATGCAGAACACCTGAATAGAATACATGACAGCTTTCATTATTTCTTCCTTGAACTTCCTTGAAATGCATTTTAAATAATTATAAAATGGAAAGTAGCCCTTCATTCTAGCAAATTCATAGAGTCACTGTAAATATACAAAAATGTTTTTTATTAAAATGATGCATTTTTAATCCCCCATATTTGTATATACTTGTCAGAAGAGTATTTTTTAAAAGATGGTTCTGAAATTTTAAGAAATAAAACAATTAAGGCACTCACAGCTAGTTTCCTCATTTGTGGGGCTATTTATTGTGCATAATGCTTATAAAATTGATATACTACAGTAGCCCGGTTCCTCCTTAGATAATTTAATTCCCCTCTAATATATTTAATTCCCCTCTAATATATTTCCAACTTAAAAAGACTCAAGTATATGAAAGTAACAATGAGGTTAAATACTTAAACACTCACATAAAAGAAATCATAGCAAAATATGGGATTTATTTAAACCATATTCTTCTATGAATTGTTCATTTCTAACGTCTGATTTTTTTGTGACAGATTAATGTCACTTGATAGAAAGAGTTACTTAGGTTTACTTTTTTACAATAGTTTGCCCAACTACTCTTGTTTTCAGCATAATATGCATAATTGTCATTAGCAATGAATGGCCTTGTCTAAGTATTAACATGGTACTATGCTATGTTGAACAAATTCAAAAGGTCTTTTGCCTGCTCACACCTGACATGTCTCCAGTTTTAAAATATACTGAGCAGTGATATAAATAATTTCTAAAACTACTGAAACAGTTTGGTAATTAGTCATCTTGTGAAAATGAAAGTGTTAGTAAAAGTGAAGGTCTCTCAGTCATGTCTGACTCTTTGGGACCCCATGGCCTATACAGTCCGTGGAATTCTCCAGGCCAGAATACTGGAGCGGGTAGCCTTTCCCTTCTCCAGGGGATCTTCCCAACCCAGGGATCAAACCTATGTCTCCCCCATTGTGGGTGGATTCTTTACCAGCTGAGTCACAAGGGAAGCCCAAGAATACTGGAGTGGGTAGCCTATCCCTTCTCCCGCAGATCTTCCCAACCCAAGAATCGAACCAGGGTCTTCTGCATTGCAGGTAGATTCTTTACCAACTGAGCTACGAGGGAAATCGAAAACTACCAAAACAGTTTGGTAATTGGTCATCATAGTGATCTTATAATTGTACTCATATTTAGCAATATATCTCCATGAATTGTGAATTTTATACAGGTTTGTATTACTGGGACAAAGGATTTCAAAAACATAGTAAAGAATAATTTAAGTAATATCCTTTTTCTCTATTTTTTCACCTAAACTTAATGAATAATAAATACTAACTCCACATTTGCAGTGATGTGGGCGCCTATTGAGTTCCAATGTGACCCTGGAATATGATAGCTGTGAATAAAGACACTGCATGGAAGGTGGTCTTTCTTGTCATTAGAAGACTATCTCTGAGCAGGTGTTCTGGATCAGCAGTCATCTAACTGAGGTGGAAAATCCTAGTCAGATTTCACCTCTAGCAGAAAATGACATCTTCGCACTTCAGCTCACTGATAATGGTTTTTGATTATTTAATTAACAACCAATTTATCAAATTCTCTTAATTCTACAGAGCTTTGCAGCAGCTCCTAAAACATGATTTGCAATTTATATTTAGATTATTATGGTTTTCCTCTCAAAATCACATAGGACAATCAACCTATATTTTAATGAGTTAAAGAATACAAAGTCTCAGCTAAAATTCTAAGGAGTGGCTGTTTATTATTTACCTCAAGAAATCTCAGGCTCTTGCATATAGTAAAGTGGGAGATTTAATAACATCAAAGGTTAACTATTTTAAAGACCCCCTATTGGTTTTTCTTTTTCTGTTACCACAGGAAATCATCTGCTGGATTTTTGGTCCATTTACTGTGCTCTTCTATGAAAACAGGTAATATTTAATTTATAAGGTTTGCTTCATTTTTAGGCTATAAATATTAATAACTTTCTGTGTTTGCCTTCTAGGACGCAGCATGAGAATATTAGAAATTTGTGAAACATGATTTTTTACTTCTAGTTACAACCACTACATTTTGGAATAAAACACTTCATAAACACATATGGTCACAATTTTTTAGAATCATTTTTTCCTGAGCTCCAATAAAAGCATAATAGTTTCTTTGTAACAAATAAGATCCTCTTTAATTGTTGGTTTATCATTATCTTGCTTCATTTAATTTTAGAGCAGGATAATACTTATCTAATTAATAAGAAAAATATTGTTGATCTTTATAAATCTGTTAAGATATCTTCTAAAACATTAACATCTGAGAACTGATTGAGTTAACATCCATTAATTTTTAGAATTTTTCTTCTAAAAGACATGCTATTCAGGTGAATGTTGAATTTTGTATTATATGTTAATCCTTCATATATCTAATCACCCACTCCCCTTCTTACTTGACCATAACTTTCATGAAACATGCATGTCCCTTTTAAAAGTATATTCTGAATCTCAGGCCCATGTTCAGCCTCTAGAAACTTTTTTTAAGTGCTGCAAATTTGTTGAACTAGAGAATGAGTCTACTTTTATATACTTTAGGAAGTTAGAACTTCT
The DNA here is from genome assembly GCA_006410635.1 of Cephalophus harveyi. Taxonomy (NCBI): domain Eukaryota; kingdom Metazoa; phylum Chordata; class Mammalia; order Artiodactyla; family Bovidae; genus Cephalophus; species Cephalophus harveyi. The sequence continues at coordinate 227,392 of SJYT01075580.1, forward strand.
AGCAATTTCATTTTGAGCCCAAGAAGACTCAAAGACTTTTGGTAATTTCACTTTGGAATAATAAATGGAATTTTTTTATCTGGACTAGAGAGGATGTGAATATTGATTTATATTTTCTTATAGTTTACATTTAATATACTTAATAATTCATTTAATTATAATTTTGTGAGCAAATCTCTAGGAAGGCCAGATCAGATTTGTCTTAAGACAGGAATTTCCTATGCCCAGTAGAAATAAATCTGGAAGGGATGCAAACTACATTTCTATTTTAGAGACCATGATTTTTTCCTTTTCTTCCCACTTTCCTTAGAAGGATTATTTAAATATATCACAACTTGCTTAACATAGAACAAATGATAATCACAGCACTTCTCAGGCCCTTGTTCAAACAGCGTTGAGTTGGGTCATTTAAGGGGCATGGGGGATCATGGGGATCATCATTTTCTATTGGTAAGAATATTAAGAAGTTCAACTTAAAAAAATGCTTCTTTTTCCATTATTATCAGTAATCTATGGATAATATGTTACAGTTTAAAAAATTCCCACCCACTTAAGGACTACTGAATAACCAGATTAGGTAGCTGATATACAAAACAGCCAGAACATAATAAATTTGGTATAAAAAAATATACATCTTGTTTATGTACAAATTTCTTATTTTGTATGTGAGCTTGTATGTGTATACTATATTTTTATTGCCACAGAGATAAGTGAGCTGCCATAAAATCTTGTGGCTGGAAATATGAAACTATAAAAGGAAAACACATATATTTTCTTTGATTCAAACTAAGCAGATGAATGAGTTTGTGGAAACCTAAATTTCAGTTTATACAGCTTTTTGGTTTATATATATATTTTAAAAAAAAGCATTAAATAAACTCTTCAGGTAATTTTCTTTAAAGGCAATTTTATAAGCATTTAAGGAAATATCTAAAAGGTGGTTATTAGCTAAATCGTGTCTCTCCCCAAAATTAATACGCTGAAGTCTTGACCTTTAATATCCAGAATGTGATCTTATTTATAAATAGAATCTTTCCAAAGGTGATTAATTCAAAATGAGGTCATCAAGTACATCCCTATCCAATATGACTGGTGTCCCTTTAAGAAACGGAAATTTGGACACAGTGATGAACAAAAGGAAGCCTATGTGAAAACATAAGGAAGTGGCCATCTATAAGTCAAGGAAAGATCCCCAGAACAGATCTTTCCAACATAGCTTTCAGAAGGAAGTCTTAGAACTACAAAAACATAAATTTTTGATGTTCAATTCACCTAGTCTGTGGTATTTTGCAATGAGACCCCCAGCAAATTAATGTAGAACTCTTTTATTTTGCCATCATCATCCCACTTGGGTATATCTATTCAATTTTCATAAAATAATGCTTTAGTCAATTCAAATGAATGATAAACTGCTTCCTTGGCATGCCAAAAATCTAGATCTTATGGTGGAAATTTGTTTTTCTTTTTCTTTATTTAAATTGAAGGATAATTATAATTTGTGATGTTTCTGCCATACATCAACATGAAATGGACTTAGGTACATATGTGCCCCCTCATTCTGAACCCTCTTACCACCCTCTTCCTAACCCATCCTTTTAGGCTGTCCCAAGCACTGACTTTGGGTAGCCTGCTTGATGCACTGAACTTGCACTGGTAATCTATATTACATATGGGAATGTATATGTTTTAATGCTATTCTCAAATCATCCCACACTCTCCTCCCACTGAGTCCAAAGGTCTGTTCTTTACATCTGTGTCTCTTTGCTGCCCTGCATGTAGGATCATCAGTACTATCTTTCTAAATTCCATATATGTGAGTTAGTACACTGTATTTGTCTTTCTCTTTCTGACTTACTTCACTCTGTAAGATAGGCTCTAGGTTCATTTGCAGTATTAGAACTGGCTCAAATGCATTATTTTTTATAGCTGAGTAATATTCCATTGTGCATATGTACCACAACTTCTTTATCCATTCATCTGCCAATGGACATCTAGATTGCTTCCATTTCCTAGCTATTGTAAATAGTGCTACAATGAACAATGAGGGTACATGTGTCTCTTTCAACTCTGATTTCCTCAAGATATATGCCTAGCAGTGGAATTTCTGGGTTGTATGGCAATTCTGAAAGTGAAAGTGAAGTCACTCAGTTGTGTCCGACTCTTTGTGACCTCATGGACTGTAGCCTATGAAGCTCCTCTGTCCATGGGATTCTCCAGGCAAGAATACTGGAGTGGGTTGCCATTTCCTTCTCCAGGGGATCTTCCTGACCCAGGGATCGAACCTGGGTGCCCCGCGTTGGAGGCAGATGCTTTAACCTCTGAGCCACCAGGGAAGGAATCTCCACACTGTTCTCCATATTCACTGTACTAGTTTGCATTCCCACCAACAGTATAAAAGGGTTCACGTTTCTCCAAACCCCTCTAGCATTTATTGTTTGTAGGCTTTTTGATGATGGCCATTCTGCCTGGTGTGAGAAGATACCTCATTGTGGTTTGGATTTGTATTTCTTTAAATAATGAGTGATGTTGAGCATCTTTCCATGTGTTTATTAGCCATCTGTATGTCTTCTTTTGGAGAAGTATCTGTTTAGGTCTTCTGCCCACTTTTCAATTGAGTTATTAGTTTTTCTGGTATTGAGCTGCATGGGGTGCTTGTGTATTTTGGAGACTAAATCTTTGTCAATTGTTTCATTTGCTATTATTTTGTTCCTTTCTAAAAGCTGTCTTTTTATCTTGCTTATAGTTCCCTTCCTTATGCAAAAGATTTTAAGCTTAATTAGGTCCCCACTTGTTTAATTTTGTTTTTATTTCCATTATTCTAGGAAGTGGTCATAGAGGAACTTGTGATTAATGTTGGAGAGTGTTCTGCCTATGTTTTTCTCTAAGAGTTTAATAGTTTCTGATCTTACATTTAGGTCTTTAATCCATTTTGAGTTTATTTTGGTGTATAGTGTTAGAAAGTGTTTTAGTTTCATTCTTTTACACATAGTTGACAAGTTTTCCCAGCAGCACTTGTTGAAGACTCTGTCTTTTCCCCATTGTATACTTTTGCCTACATAGAAAATCCTAAAGATGACATGAGAAAATTACTACAGCTATTCAAAGAATAATGGTAAAGTTGTAGGATATAAAATTAATGCACAGAAATCCCTTGCATTCCTATATGCTAACAATGAAAAATCAGAGCTAGAACAAAAAATTCACAATTTTTATGGAAACACAAAAGACCCTGATAGCCAAAGTAATCTTGAGAAAGAAGAATGGAACTGGAAGAATCAATCTTCCTGACTTCAGGCTATACTACAAAGCTACAGTCATGAATTTTGAGCAACTTCCAAGAGCTGGTGATGGACAGAGAAGTCTGGCATGCTGCAATGCATTGCGTCACAAAGAGTCAGACATGACTGAGTGATTGAACTGAACTGAACAGTCATCAAACCATTATGGTACTAGCACAAAGACAGAAATACAGATCAATGGAACAAAATAGAAAGTCTGGCAATAAATCCACGCACCTATGGAAACCTTACCTTTGAGAGTGGAAATATTTATACCAGATGGACTTAGTCAGAAGCTACCTTGACCATAAAAAACCTGCTAAACCTCTACATATAAAAATAAGGAAATAAAAATGGACTCATTTCCTAATTCTTCTATAGGTTTTTGCTGTGTAAACAGAATTGGTGAACAGTTAAGACTTACTAGTTCAAAATGCTGCTGGTGAAAAACTTGAAACTGCTCTCTAAAGATCAAGAATTATCTCATTAAAACAAAATAAAATAGTATGTTCTGGTACACCATTTTTGACTTCTATTTAAATGTATGATAACAACTCAAATCAAATAATTTAATGAATAAGAAAAACATTTTATACACAAACATTCTTATCTTATTTCAAGTTTCAAAATAGACTATTGGCTCCTCTGCAAGTGACACACATAAGCTATATCTAGACTAAAGTCAGTACTTAATCATTCCACAATTTTTAATTATTATAAAGAGCATTTTCATACAAAGTTAACTATTTAGTGACTGGGGATTTATATTTCACAAAAAAATATGCATTTTGGTATACAGCATTACAGTCTAAGATTTAAAGTAAATATTTTAGTTTTGTTTAGAATAGCTAAGATAGTCAATTAGTTACATTCATCTTGAAATTTTCTGGGTGATGGTCATAGTAGTAAAACAATATTTGTCACATACTTGTCATGTGCTGTTGGAAGGTCCACTTTATGAAATTTCTTTTTGAATAATTGGAGATTATGGATCTGGAAATAATACAAATAGCCTGCTTCCAAATCTCCTCAACTAAGTCAAGACTTTCCTCAAAAAAAAAAAAAAAAGAAAGAAAGAAAGAAAGAAAGAAAGAAACAGGAAAGGAAGGAAGAGTAAAAGGAAAAGAAAGAAATTAAAGGGAGGACTGAAAAAAAGAGAAATCTTAAGAGGAGAAAGTTAAAAAGCAGGATGGTCCTAGATCTAAGGAAAAGGGGAAAATGGTTAATTATAGAATGTAACTGCATTTGTTAATTTGTTCAATGATGTGTAGATATGAGACAACAGCTTGCAGATAGAGACAAATGAGACACAGCAAACAAAAAACATGCTCACACTAATATTTTCAAGCATATCTTCTTGTGATATCAACTTTATTAAAAAAAAAATCACTGATCATTGGAAGTAGTTCTTTCAAAAAGCCTCTTGATTTAACTGCCTATTTGGGAAAAAAATATTAAATTTAAAGAAAAACCTTCTTCCAGACACTATTAATAAGAGGAGTAGTTTATGCTCAAAATAAGGGAATTTTCCAAGAAAGAGTTTACCTTTAAAATTGTCTATGTTTAGGGATGCTTCAGGAGAAAAAAAAAAAAAGTCCATTTCTTTGTTGTTGTTCTTTATTTTGAAGATATTGTAGTTGATGCAAAGAAATAGAGAAAAACAATAGAATGGGAAGGACTAGAGATCTCTTCAAGAAAATTAGAGATACCAAGGGAATATTTTCTGCAAAGATTGACTCAATAAAGGACAGAAAAGGTATGGACCTAACAGAAGCAGAAGATATTAAGAAGTGACAAGAATACACAGAAGAACTGTACAAAAAAGATCTTCATGACCAAGATAATCATGAAGGTGTGATCAATCACACTCAACTAAGCCAGACATCCTGGAATGTGAAGTCAAGTGGGCCTTAGGAAGCATCACTACGAACAAAGCTAGTGGAGGTGATGGAATTTCAGTTGAGCTGTTTCAAATCCTAAAAGATGATGCTGTGAAGTTCTGCACTCAGTATGCCAGCAAATTTGGAAAACTCAGCAGTGGCCACAGGAATGGAAAAGGTCAGTTTTCATTCCAATACAAAAGAAAGACAATGCCAAAGAATGCTCAAACTACTGCACAATTGCACTCATCTCACAAAGAAGGCAATGGCATCCCACTCCAGTACTCTTGCCTGGAAACTCCCATGGATGGAGGAGCCTGGTAGGCTGCAGTCCATGGCATCGCTGAGTCAGACACGACTGAGTGACTTCACTTTCACTTTTCACTTTCATGCTTTGGAGGAGGAAATGGCAACCCACTCCAGTGTTCTTGCCTGGAGAATCCCAGGGATGGCGGAGCCCAATGGGCTGCCGTCTGTGGGGCGCACAGAGTAGGACACGACTGAAGAGACTTAGGAGTAGCAGCACATGCTAGTACAGTAATGCTCAAAATTCTCCATTCCAGGCTTCAGCAATACATGAACTGTGAACTTCCAGATGTTCAAGCTGGTTTTAGGAAAGGCAGAGGAACCAGAGATCAAATTGTCAACATCTGCTGGATCATCGAAAAAGCAAAATAGTTCCAGAAAAAGATCTATTTCTGCTTTATTGACTATGCCAAAGCTTTTGACAGTGTGGATCACAATAAACTGTGGAAAATTCTGAAAGAGATGGGAATACCAGACCACCTGACCTGCCTCTTGGGAAACCTGTATGCTGGTCAGGAAGCAACAGTTAGAACTGGACATGGAACAACAGACTGGTTCCAAATAGGAAAGGGAGTACGTCAAGGCTGTATATTGTCACCCTGCTTATTTAACTTCTATGCAGAGTACATCATGAGAAACGCTGGACTGGAAGAAGCACAAGCTGGAATCAAGATTGCCGGGAGAAATATCAATAACCCCTCAGATATGCAGATGACACCACCCGTATGGCAGAAAGTGAAGAAGAACTAAAGAGCCTCTTGATGAAAGTGAAAGAGGAGAGTAAAAAAGTCGGCTTAAAACTCAACATTCAGAAAACTAAAATCATGGCATCACTTCATGGCAAATAGATGGAGTAAAAATAGAAACAGTGACAGACTATATTTGGGGCTCCAAAATCACTGCAGATGGTGACTGCAGCTATGAAATTAAAAGACGCTTGCTCCTTGGAAGAAAAGTTATGACCAACCTAAACAGCCTATTAAAAAGCAGAGACATTACTTTGCAACAAAGGTCTGTCTAGTCAGAATTATGGTTTTTCTAGCAGTCATGTATGGATATGAGAGTTCGGCTACAAAGAAAACTGAGCTCTTGAGAATTGATCCTTTTGAACTGTGGTGTTGGAGAAGACTCTTGAGAGTCCCTTGGACTGCAAGGAGTTCCAACCAGTCTATCCTAAAGAAAATCCGTCCTGAATATTCATTGGAAGGACTGATGCTGAAGTTAAAACTCCAATACTTTGGGTACCTGATGTGAAGAACTGACTCATTTGAATAGACCATAATGCTGGGAAAGTTTGAAGGCAGGAGGAAAAGGCAACGACAGAGGATGAGATGGTTGGATGGCATCATCGACTCAATGGACATGCATTTTATTAAACTCTAGTAGTTGGTGATGGACAGGGAGGCCTGGCATGCTTCAGTCCATGGGGTTGCAAAGAGTCTCCTATCTTAGGACTGAGCAACTGAACTGAAGAGAATAGTTTATTACCCTGAACATCAATTTTCTTATATGCAAAATGTACTGTTTTTCAAGTTAAATATATGACATGAATAAAGATTAGTGTATTAGGCAAGTGTTGCACAAAGGAAGTTAAGAGAAAATATACCCCTATTATTAGTTAACTAAGTGGAGAAATTGAAATCTAAGTGTAAAATATAAATGCTATCTTTTTGAAAATGTATAATGCTTACCCTTGAAATATGTTAGATAGCCTTTAAAAGAGATGTAAACACAGAAAGTTGAAAAGCAGGATATTTATAAATCAAATAGTTACATGATTTCATATATACAGCACCATATATTTCTTATATGGAAAAATATAAACAAAAATGTGCGACTCTTCTCTTACCAGAAATTTAGAACAGAAATTTCCCACTGAATATTTGCACTAGCCATTTGAGAGAAAAAAAAAAAAAACTTATTAAAAATAGGTAATCTGGGGTTTAGAAGCGCTCTCTGAGACATTCTAAGGCAATCATTCTTCTTTTGATATTTTAATCTCCTCGAAAGCCTTTTAGCTGAGAAGCCATTCCACCTATGTTTGAACACCTGTTGTGACAAGCATCACCACATACTGCCTGCCAAGACTTAGCTAGTATCTCCATTATTCAAAGCTAATATTTGGCTTATATAGAGCCAAACACATTCACTTTAGCCTCTACTTATTAATCCTAGTGGACATTAAAAGAGGAAAAATCCCTCCTGTCATAACAGACTTTAAGTAAGCAAAGACAGTTATTATGCTTCCGACTAACACCCATAACACACAAGGCACAAACACACAGAGACATAAGACTTTCTCCTCTTCCAGAGAAATATTAAAGGGCCAGAAACTTACTAGTTGTCTGAGAAATGTTTTATACATTCTCTGCATAAATTTCAAAGTGGGGGCAGTGATGAGGGGCTTTATTATTTGGAAGTATAGGCCTGCTTATATGTGAAAAAACATATTCCATGTTGAGTTCTGATAGCATGCAGTTATCAATTCATCTATTCTGCCATATGACCTATTAATACAAACAAGTTTAATCCATATTATTTTCTGATATTTCAGTGTTCTATTTCCCTCTCCTATTTTTCTCAAGCTCTTTTTTTTCTATCCTAATATTGGATAGAAAAACATACTTTAGCTCATTTTACTAAACTCTTTGCCACGATGTGGAGAAGCTTGAGATTATCAACTATTCACCTAGATTTCTATCAGAATTTTACAATATACACAAACTGACAAGCACTTCTTCTGTAATCTAAAAGAGAAAATAAGAGTCACAAACCCCTAAATACCCTTCATTTTGTCTTTGTTTGCAAGAAATGCATTAATAAGATATTATTTTAGTATATTTGGGGTATATTCATCATTGGGAGAGGTGGACTAAAGCCATAAATGTAGAAGTTATATAATTGAATATCAAATAAAGAGAATTCAAAAACAAATAAGCAAACAAACATCTATTTCTGCTTCATTGACTATACTAAAGCCTTTGGTTGTGTGGATCACAACAAACTGTGGAAAATTCTTAAAGAAATGGGAGTATCAGACCACCTTACCTGCTTCCTGAGAAAGCTTTATACAGCACAGGAAGCAACAATTAGAACCAGACATGGAACAACAAATTGGTTCAAAATTGGGAAATAATTATGTCAAGGTTTATATTGCACCCTGTTAATGCAATTTATATGCAGGGTGCATATAATGCGAAAATCCAGATTGGATGACTCACAAGTTGGAATCAAGATTGCCTGGAGAAATGTCAACAACTTCAGATATGCAGATGATACCACTTTAATAACAGAAAGTGAAGAGGAACTAAAGAGCCTGCTGATGAATGTGAAAGAAGAGAGTAATAAAGCTGGCTTAAAACTCAGCATTTAAAAAACTAAGATCATGGAATCTGGTCTCATCACTTTATGGTAAATAGATGGAGAAATAGTGGAAATAGTGACAGATTTCATTTTCTTGGCTCAAAGTCACTGTGGACGGTGACTGCAGCCACAAAATTAAAAGATGCCTGCTCCTTGGAAGAAAAGCTATGACAAACCTAGACAGCATATGCTTTCAAACCTCAGTGCAGGAGAAGACTCTCGAGTCCCTTGGACAGCAAAGAGATCAAACCAGTCAATCCTAAAGGAAATCAACCTGAATATTCACTGGAAAGACTGATAATGAACTGATTCACCAATATTTTGCCCACCTGGTGTTCAAGAGCTGACTCATTGGAAAAAAACCCTGGTGCTGGGAAAGATGGGGGCAAGAGGAGAAGAGGGCTACAGAGGATGAGATGGTTGGATAACATCACTGTACTCAATGGATATGAATTTGAACAAATTCCAGGAGATACAGAAGGACAGGGAAGACTGGCATTCTGCAGTACATTGGGTCACAAAAGTCGGACACGGCTTAGCATCATGAATAACAACAATAATTGAATATCACAGTTAGTTCTTTCATGATACTCAGGTGACTTCTCTGGTGGCTCAGTCAGTAAGGAGTCTGCCTGTAATGTGGGAGACCCCAGTTCATTCCCTAGGTTGGGAAGATCCCCTGGAGAAGGAAATGGCAACTCACCCCAGTATTTTTGACTGGAGAGTTTCACAGACAGAGGAGCCTGGTGGGCTACAGTGCATGTGGTCACAAAGTGTTGGACACAACGGAATGACTAACACTTTCACTTTCACACTCAACCCCTCAGAAACAAAAGAATAACATTGACACAGAAGATACGTTTCATAACCATAGCAAATAGTTAAGGAAATAAAGAGGAACATCTAGGATGGGGCACTGCTGATAGAGACACTGGTGACCTCGGATAAGCAAAGTTTGAGAAAATGATCACATGACCTTATGAATCAGTTCAGTTGCTCAGTCACGACCGACTCTTTGCAACCCCATGGACTTCAGCACACTAGGCTTCCCAGTGCATCACCGACTCCTGGATCTTACTCAAACTCCTGTCTACAGAGTCAGTGATGCCATCCAACCATCTCATTCTCTATTATCTCCTTCTCCTCCTGCCTTCAGTATTTCCCAGCATCAGGATCTTTTCTAATGAGTTAGTTCTTTGCATCAGGTGGCTAAAGTATTAGAGTTTCAGCTTCAGCATCAGTCCTTCCAATGAATATTCAGGACTAATTTCCTTTAGGACGAACTGGTGGGATCTCCTTGAATTCCTAGGGACTCTCAAGAGTCTCCTATACCACCACAGTTCAAAAGTATCAATTCATAAATGCTCAGCTTTGTTTATAGTCCAACTCTGGCATCCATACATGACTACTGGAAAAAACATAGCTTTGGCTAGATGGACCTTTTTTGGCAAAGTAATATCTCTGCTTTTTAATATGCTGTCTATGCTTGTCATAGCTTTTCTACCAAGGAGCAAGTGTCTTTTAATTTCATGGCTGCAGTCACCATCTGCAATGAATTATGAATATCTTCTATCTAATAACAAAGCTTACCTTAGAGCAGTGGTGAATCAATGATAGAGTAAAATTATAATAATTAAGATTATGTTAACTATCTATACAGAAATGTCTTCAAAAGGCAGAGAATAAGATGAAAACAATAGGTTCCCATCCCAAAAGAAATGAACAATCAATAAAAGATTTTGAGTCAGTTGTAAGTGAGGCAGATGAACCTCAAGCCTGTTTCACAGAGTTAAGTCAGAAAGAGAAAAATATTGTGTATTTTTCACAAATATATATATATATGGAATCTAAAAAAAAAAAAAAAGTACTGATGAACTTATTTACGGAGAAGAAATGGAGATCCAGATGAAGAGAATGGACTTGTGGATACAAGGCAGGGGATGGGAAGATAGGACAAACTGAAAAAGTAGCATTGCATATATGAACTCTCATGTGTAAAATAGATAGCTAACAGGAAGCTGTTATATAGCACAGAGAGCCCAATCTGGCAGTCTGTGTCATCATAGAGGCATGGGATCATCAGGAAGGGAGGCTAAGAAGGAGGGTGTGTGGGTGCGTATATATATATATAATTATATGTATATATAAAATTATGATTGATTTTTTTTTGTAACACAGAGACCAACACAATATTGTAAAGCAATTTTCCTCCCATAAAAAATAATAATTAAAAAAATCAAAAGAAAAGACCAACCAAGCATACTTGTTTGTTATTTTCAGTTTTTAGGTATAGGTCAAAATGAAGGTGAAGACTCTATAAGTGAGAGCAGAAATCTATCTATAGAATCACATAAAGGAATTAAGTTTGTAGAAGAATTGTTAAACCACAGAATTTGATAGGGAGCACATAGCCGTCAAAATGTCAATTTGGGTATTTCTTTTCAGGAGAAATCAAGTTATTATACTTCCCGCTGGATGGGAAATTAGGCCTGAGGGGAGGAAAATGTAGAGATACAGAGTGAAAAGTGAAACTGTTAGTTGCTCAGTTGTATCCAACTCTTTGTGATCCCATGGACTATAGTCTGCCATGCTCCTTTGTCCATGGAATTCTCCAGGCAAGAATACTGGAGTGGATAGCTGGCCCCTTCTTCAGGTGTCTTCCCAAGCTAGGTATCAGACCAGGTCTCTTGCACTATAAGCAGATTCTTAACTGTCTGAGCCACTAGGGAACCCAAAAGTATTCTCAAACTCTAAGACAACTTTTTTCTCTATTTCCTTGAATCTAAATGCAACCAGGTATATGACAATGAAAAACGTTTATTCCCAGGGCAATGAAGATAGATAACACCTGCTATTATAGATGTAATGTAGGCTGTCATACTATGGGGACATAGAAGTCTCAGGATGAGTAAGGACTTTTTGTTGTGGGACTGATTCATAAGTTCAGGCTCAAAAACAAACAACAAAACCCTAAAAACTGAATCAGGTGATGTTAATATGTACAGAGGAAATGATGGAGGATTAGAGGAGATGAAGAAGATGATCAGTTCAGTTCAGTTCAGTCGCTCAGTAGTGTCCGACTCTTTGCGACCCCATGAACCACAGCACTCCAGGCCTCCCTGTCCATCATCACCTCCCAGAGTTCACTCAAACTCCTGTCCATCGAAACGGTGATGCCATCCAGCCATCTCATATTCTGTCATCCCCTTCTCCTCCTGCCCCCAACCCCTCCCAGCATCAGAGTCTTTTCCAATGAGTCAACTCTTCGCAGGAGGTGGCCAAAGTATTGGAGTTTCAGCTTCAGCATCAGTCCTTCCAATGAACACCCAGGACTGATCTTCTTTAGGATGGACTGGTTGGATCTCCTTGCAATCCAAGGGACTCTCAAGAGTCTTCTCCAACACCACCGTTCAAAAGCATCAGTTCTTCAGTGCTCAGCTTTCTTCACAGTCCAACTCTCACATCCATACATGACCACTGGAAAAACCATAGCCTTGACTAGATGGACCTTTGTTGGCAAAGTAATATCCCTGCTTTTCAATATACTACATAGGTTGGTCATAACTTTCCTTCCAAGAATTAAGCGTCTTTTAATTTCATGGCTGCAATCACCATCTGCAGTGATTTTGGAACCCAAAAAATAGATGGTATATGCCTGAAAAACCACAATTAGTTTTTTATTCATTCATATAGCTTCAATGCAGAGAGAGAGGATATAAGCTGAAAAGGTTGGTGGGAGCCAGACTCCTGTTTTCCAGGCTAAGAAATCTGAGCTGGATTTGATGGTAATCAGGGAAAGTTATGTGATCAAAATAGTAAGAAGAGTTGCATTAATGTGGAAGATATTTTTGAGTAAGAAATAGAGAAATAAAAGACTGTTTTCCACTATGAAAATAGTCCAGATGGATATAACAAGGACCCAAGGCAAGATCTTGGTAATAGGAATAAAAAGGTTAAGAAAAGATTTTCATAACACTGAGAATTTACACTCACAGAGTCTATTCTGTATTTAGCAATTTGGTCTTGGCTATATCAGTAGTGTTTTCCAGGACTGTAAGAAATCCTTTGCAGTATGGAAATACCTTAATTGATTCAGAATACCTATGAGTTTGGATTTAGGAAGAAGAGCAATGAGAATAATACTAATTTTATGAGCTATCATATTTTGAAATATAACACTGCTGTGACAACTGAAGTTTCACTAGGGTACATTACATTTATATCAAGACAAACATTTTTAAGAATACTTAATTCATATAAAATTACATTATTTACTTTTTCAGAAATCTGGTGCCCAGATTGAACTAAAAGAAAAAAGCAAAATATTGCCTTATGGGAAAGGCATATGTGCAGCAAAAAACAGATTTTTCCATCCTGCACAAATAATCTTTCAGGCTGGAATACTGAACAGAAGTTTTCTAAAAGGCACAATATTTTAATCCTGGTTTAAGAAAGAGGCCACTAAAACAGAATATTAGAAATAAAACCCCAATGTTAATGCATGAAAATATTCAAAAATAACCTCTAAAATGCATATAGAATAATATGACTGCAATAGATGATTGGAAATTAATTTATATTCTAAGCAGCTCTGACAGTATCAGTTATATTTATACAATGAAATTCAAGTGAATCACACAGAAATTCAAGTTAATACCTGTTATAGATTCTATTTCATTGTGTACTCTCTGTAAGCAATGAAATCACATGAAAAGGGAGCTGGTTCATCATTAAGAAATTACTTTTCCATCTGGGTCTGTGAAATATTTTACTGGGAAACAATAATAATTTCCTACTAATGCATGTGTCAATTGCTGCCATAATATTGTATTAGCAATAGCAAATATTTAAATGATTATTTACTTTTATCTTCAATTATATAAAATAACTCAGACTTGAGATTTCACAAGATAAATAGAGTTGTGTTCTCAGATCAGATAACAGATTTGATAACAGATTGTCAGTCACTTCTGATAATGCAGTGTCACATTGAACCATGTAAACTGCTCTTTTTAATAGGTCCAAAATTATGAAATATCAGAAAGTTCATATGATTCTATTTTAATATATGATAAATTAATTTTTTAAATTCCGTAAAAATATTCCTAAACTACTTTTTAAGAGTTCTAACATATTTCATGTAGTTCTGGATGATTTAAGATGTATCTATTAATTACATTCACAACTCCTCTGTCTAAGAAGCCCAGAGAACTATCCTCATAGTTCTAGTATAATATTAGAATAGAATAGAATAACTATTAGAAGGTGGTCAGAAACATGGAATGAGAATTGTGAGTGCCTCAACATTCTTGGGGAAAATATTTAAATTAATAATATATACTTCCTTTTTGAAAACGATAAATTTTTTGAGGCTTTTTAAAAATCTTTCTTTTAATTTTTTGCCCACACTGAGTGGCATGCAGGATCTTAGTCTCTGACCAAGGATTCAACCTGCACCCTCTGCAGTAGAAGAATGGAGTCTTAACCACTGGACAGCAAGGGAAGACCCGCTGAGATTAAATATGAGAACAAAAAAGGCATCAGTCATAGTCTATTGTTTGACATAAATGATAAAAAAAATCCTGTTATAAGCTGTGCGTGTCTCAGACAAAAAGCCTCAGCAATAATATAAGTAAACATTTATTTATATCTCAGAAATACAAACATCTTTCCTTCAATTGTTAAGTGTTCTTGAAATCATTTTCTTACCCCTTACCATACCCAATCTGTTATCAAGTTGATTATATTTTCTAATTATCTCAATCATCTTTCTGTATTATGTTGGTGTACAGACTCTAAGGTGATCCACAGGGATTGCTACCTGCTGATGTTCACTCACTTATATAATTCCTCCAGTCTGTCCCCCACCCCACCACCTGCCTGTTTGGGAAGAAGCTGTGATTTGATTCTTAAGATTAGAAATGTTGGAAAGCAACCTAAATGCCCACTGATAAGTGAACAGATAAAGAAGATATGATGTATGTAATATATACATGTATAAATGCATTATATGTTATACATTGTATATATATACTTATATATGCAAAGGAATATTGCTCAGCCATAAAAATAAGTAATGCCATTTGCAGCAACATGGATGGATCTAGAGATTATCATCCTAAATAAAGTCAAACAGAGAAAGATAAACGTCATGTGATATCACATATCTGGAACCTAAAAGAAATGATACAATTTATTCACAAAACAGAAAGAGACTCAGACATAGAAAACAAATAATTACTAAAGGATAGTACGTGGCAAGGACCCAAGGCAAGATCTTGGTAATAGGAATAAAAAGGTTTCCTATTTTTCCAAAAAAATGGAAATGGCAATACAAATAAAAAAAAATAGGAATAAAAGGGAAGGGTAAATAAGGATAAGGAAATTGAGGTTAACATACACAAACTTATGATATATAAAATATTAATAGATAAACAAGAGCCTGCTGTACATCAAAGGGAATTCTACTAAATATATTGTGCTTCAGTTTCTTCACTAGCAAGGAGGAATTCTCCATTAACAATGTAAGCAATATTTTATGTTATATCTACCTATAACCCCAAAGGTTATGCAGCTTTCCGAGTAGCTCAGTGGTAAAGAACATGCCTGGCAATGCAGGGGACGCAAGTTCGATCCCTGGGTTGGGAAGAACCCCTGAAGAAAAAAATGACAACTTACTCCAGTATTCTTGCCTAGGATATCCCATAGACAGAGTTGCCTGGCAGGCTAAAGCCTATGGGGTCACAAAAGAGTCAGACATGGCTTAGTGACTAAAACAAAAATGAAAACATATCCAAGATTACTGTGTGTTGATTTTATATCCTGCAACTTTACTATATTCATTGATTAGCTCTAATAATTTTCTGGTGGAGTCTTTAGGGTTTTCTATATAGAGGATCATGTCATCTGCAAACAGTGAGAGTTTTACTTCTTCTTTTCCAATTTGGATTCCTTTTATTTCTTTTTATGCTCTGATTGCTGTGGCCAAAACTTCCAGAACTATGTTGAATAGTAGCGGTGAAAGTAGGCACCCTTGTCTTGTTCCTGACTTTAGGGGAAATGCTTTCAATTTTTCACCATTGAGGATAATGTTTGCTGTGGGTTTGTTATGTATAGCTTTTATTATGTTGAGGTATGTTCCTTCTATTCCTGCTTTCTGGAGAGTTTTTATCGTAAATGGATGTTGAATTTTGTCAAAGGCCTTCTCTGCATCTATTGAGATAATCATATGGCTTTTATTTTTCAATTTGTTAATGTGGTGAATTATATTGATTGATTTGTGGATATTGAAGAATCCTTGCATCACTGGGATAAAGCCCACTTGGTCATGGTGTATAATCTTTTTAATGTGTTTTTGGATTCTGATTGCTAGAATTTTGTTAAGGATTTTTGCATCTATTTTTATCAGTGATATTGGCCTGTGGTTTTCTTTTTTTGTGGCATCTTTGTTGACTTGGGAGAATGGCACTGAAACATGTATACTATCAGGTAAGAAACGAATCGCCAGTCTATGTTCGATACAGGATACAGAATGCTTGGGGCTGGTGCACAGGGATGATCCAGAGAGATGATATGGGGTGGGAGATGGGAGGGGGGTTCAGGATTGAGAACTCATGTATACCCGTGGCTGATTCATGTCAATGTATGGCAAAACCAATACAGTATTGTAAAGCAAAATAAAGTAAAAATAAAAATTAAAAAAAAAAACATGTCCGAGATTAAATGAGTTTATGTATGGAAGTCACTTAGTTTTATGCTTACTACAGAGCAAATATTCAAAGATGCTTTTAAAGTGTTCAAAAATATATAATGTACAGTGCATAGCACTCCTAGAGTTTCTCAGTGGTGCTAGTGGTAAAGAACCCACCTACCAAAGCAGAAGACATAAAACATGCAGTTTGATTGCTGGGTCAGGAAGATCCGTTGGAGGTGGGTGTGGAAACCCAATCCAGTTTTCTTTCCTGGAGAGTCCCATAGACAGAGAATCCTGGCACTCTACGCTCCACTGGGTTGCAAAGAGTCAGACACAACTGAAGCGACTTAGCATGCACACACACACACACACGTACACACAGTACTCACACTTAGTCTCATAGGCTTAAGGGACTTAGAACACTGAGGAGGGGCCTTCCCTCCAATTCTGATAACAAGAGTGGGGAAAAATTGTAACTGTGTGTGTTGTATTTCCTGGTGGCTCAGAAAGTAAAGTATCTGTCTGCAATGCGGGAGACCTGGGTTCGATCCCTGGATCAAGAAGATCCCCTGGAGAAGGAAATGGCAAGCCAGTCCAGTACTCTTGCCTGGAAAATCCCATGGATGGAGGACCCTGGTAGGCTACAGTCCATGGGGTGCCAAAGAGTCAGACACGACTAAGCAACTTCACTTTCACTTTCTTTCTACCACTGAATAGTCAGAGAAAGCCAGGGACCAAACTGAAATGACTTAATGATCACATCTGAGCATTTCTTCTTCATGAACATTCACTTTAAGTGGAAAACCTCAGCCCATGAAAAGATTATCTTTGGAACAAACATGAGAAAATATATCCAATCATGAAGGACTCTCTTTGATGGCCTTTGTCTAGAGTGATTAATTCAAATTAGATATAGGTGCTGGGACAGGAAAATAAGGGATAAACTGTTTCTCCTAATAATAACAAATAAATTTGTTGGTATAGGACCAAGGCATGAATAGATTTTTTCATGATTGCCAGGTAATTTTAAGGTGTAGTTAGGTTTAAGAAATTTTCATGAGCTTAGTTAATCTTAAGGGACCATAGAACAGAATAAAAAGGTCTTTGAGATATATGAAAATTACAGATTAACCCAACACTAAATTTCCATGATTCACCCTTTACTAAAATGAAGATAATGAATTTTGATTGGAAAAAAAACACCATCTTTTTTGTTTTCATTGGTGACTATTATGGCTATCCTTATTCTATTCATTCCAAGAGGGTCAATTGTAAAGTTCGAAAGTTATACCATCTCAATTATAAGTGAACCCATCATTCCTTTGTAATGAACCATGATTCACCAAAGAAGATCTAGGCAGACCAGAAGTTGCATTGATATAATATTCTTTATTAATCCATATCTTAATCATGGATTGAGAATCCATAGTGCTTATATATCTGTTTATATTACCACAAAGAACTACCATAAAATTCTATAAGTTATCTTGATGCTTTCATAAAAATGCAGAATCCATTAATTACTGATGTTATTGTGCTGACAGTATCAAAATGAAACTAATAGTGTTGGCCTTTCCAATTTTACTTAAATTGTAAACATCCAAAGGCAACCTGCTGTGCTTGTTTAATGTAGTTTGTGCATAACAGCCATTGAAAATAATCATTAATGAGTTCTTATTAACAATACATAAATCTTGATAATTTGCTAGACATAAATTATATTATTCATGCCTCATTAAAATACATTAGAATACCAAATATTTACATGCATATAATCTATCTTGTGAAGTTATTGATTATAAAATGTTAATATTTTCTAAAGTGCTAAAATAATCCTCAGTAAAAAAAAATTTTTTTTGAACACTTACAGCTATTCAGAAATACTTATTCTTTTTTTGTCTCAATCACATTAAGCTGATTGTTCTTTATTTTCATGCAAAAATGCATCACATTTATTATTCTCAGTCTCAGAACAATTTAAACTTCAATAATTCTCTGCTGTGTCTATGTATCTATGGACCATAGATCCATCCATCTATTCTACCTATCTATGCATTTGAAGGTAAGCCACAGATGTTATGAGCTTTACCTCTAAATATTTCAGCACTTCTATATAAAATGGCACTCCTAAGAATGACAGACTCCCATAGAATATTACACTATTATAACACTATATAACTGATATTAGGAGATCTAACGAGTCCATTCTAAAGGAGATCAGTCCTGGGTGTTCATTGGAAGGACTGATGCTAAAGCTGAAACACCAATACTTTGGCCACCTCATGCAAGGAGTTGACTCATTGAAAAAGACTCTGATGCTGGGAGGGATTGGGGGAAGGAGGAGAAGGGGACGACAGAGGATGAGATGGCTGGATGGCATCACCGACTCGATGCACATGAGTTTGAGTGAACTCCAGGAGTTGGTGATGGACAGGGAGGCCTAGTGTGCTGTGATTCATGGGGTTGCAAAGAGTTGGACAAGACTGAGAGACTGAATTGAACTGAACTGAATTTAATATTACTATGTAATATATAGTCTCTACTTGTTTCCAATTTATCCATTTTTTAAACTAGAATCTTTTTTTAAAGAACATATTA
>SJYT01075580.1:248783-284234 GCA_006410635.1 Cephalophus harveyi
GGAATGATGCTAAAGCTGAAACTCCAGTACTTTGGCCACCTCATGCGAAGAGTTGACTCATTGGAAAAGACTCTGATGCTGGGAGGGATTGGGGGCAGGAGGAGAAGGGGACGACCGAGGATGAGATGGTTGGATGGCATCACTGACTCGATGGATGTGAGTCTGAGTGATCTCCGAGAGATGGTGATGAACAGGGAGGCCTGTTCATGAGGTCGCAAAGAGTCGGACACGACTGAGCGACTGAACTGAACTGATTCCTATGCAGGTGATATTGTGCACGTACTGCATCACTTTAGGAGATACATGACATCATATTGTTTGTAATGACTGATCATTTGTTTAATCTCTTTTTTTAGCTACTTTATTTTATGTTGAAGTATAGTTAACTAAAAATGTTATGATAGTTTCAGGTGTACAGCAAAGTGATTCAAGTATGGATATACATATATCTATTCTGTTTCAAATTATCTTCCCATTTAGGTTGTTAACATAATATTGAGCAGAATTCCATATGCTACAGAGTAGGTCCTTGTTGAGTATCCATTTTAAATATAGCAGTGTGTACATGACAGTCCCAAACTCTCCTAAATATTCCTTCCTCCTGGTAACTGTAAGTTTGTGCTCTAAGCCTGTGAAAGTTTTTGTTTTGTAAGTTCATTTTTATCATTTCTTTTTAGATTCCACCTATAAGCAGTATCATACAGTATTTGTCTTTTTCTGCCTGACTTCACTCAACGTGACATTCTCTAGGTTTGTTCATGTTGCTGCAAATGGCAGTATTTCATTCTTTTTAGTGGCTGAGTAATATTTCACTGTATATATATGCCACGTCTTCATCCATTCATCTGTTGGACATTTATGTTGTTTCCATGACCCAACTATTGTAAATAGCACCACAGTGAACACTGGCAAACATGTATGCTTTTGAATTCTGATTTTCTTAAGATATATGCCCAAAAGTTGGCTTCCCTGGTAGCTCAGCTAGCATGCTCCAGTCCATGTGGCCACAAAGAGTTGGATATGACTGTTTGTGTCATGCCCAAAACTAAAACATGCCCAAAACTAAAACTAAAACATGCCTCAAACTAAAACATGCCCAAAACTAAAACTAAAACAACAACATGCCCAAAACTAAAATTGCAAGATCATATAGAAGTTCTATTTTTAGTTTTTTAAAGGAGCATCCATAATGTTTTCCATAGTGGCTGCACAAAATTGCATTTCCACCAATGGTGTGGAGGGTTCCCTTCTCTCCAAAGCTCTCTAGCATTTATTGTTTGTGGATTTTTTGATGATCGCCATTTTGATTGATGTGAGCTGATATCTCATTGGAGTTTTGATTTGCAGTTCTGTAATAATTAGTGATGTTTAACATCTTTTCAAGTGTTTTTTTTTTTTTTGGTCTTCTGTATGCCTTCTTTGGATAAATGTCTATTTAGGTCTACTACCCATTTTTTGACTGGATTGTTTGTTTTGATGATATTAAGCTGCATGAGTTGTTTGTGAATTTCAGTTGTCTTAATTCAGTTTAAAAGGTGACTGCAGTATCTCATCATTCAATAGGCTTATTATTTTATCTCTGAACCAAAAAAATGTTCAGAAACATAGTTAATATTAACATTAACATAGTTAATATTAACATAGTTAACATAGTTAATATTGACGTAGTTAACATAGTTAATATTTGGGTATGAGTACCCTGGTGATCAAAAAACTTTCAGACCATTAATTAGTTGCAGCCCCCTAATCTGTGATAAATTAAATCATGGGAGAGTTATTCATTGCTTCTTTATGGATCCATATTTGGTCATACTTTGGCCACAAAGGTGTCAATGGAAGTGATGAAATCATGCCCACTGTTCTTGCTCAGTGACCTTATTCTTTGGTACCCCTGCCTTTGTACACCAGAAGAAGAATGTGACTTGAGCAACCACTGGTCCAGGAGAAAGAAAAATCACATGGGATTTATCTGAACCCAATATGCAGCCTGGAGTAACTACACAGGAAGGTTAAATAAATGTTTTTTGTACATGCTACAACATAAAACTTTGTATGAATGAAATATAGCATGCACTGATGATCTTTACTTGATTTAGCAATGTTGAGTCTTGAAAAATAATATTTCTTTTTTTCTTTCCCTCCATATTTATTAGCTTATCTTAAATAAATCTCTCTCTCCCTTTCTCTGTTTTCCTAAAAGTCTTTATGGATTCCATTATTTATTCAATTTGCTGTAATTTATTTAAGCATTATTTTTAAATTATATGAGAGTTTACAAGGGAGCATTCTTAAAACTATTATGTTCTTTGGATATGGCCCTGTTGTCTCTGAGCACTTTTTTGCTTTCTGCAATAAGAATATATTCACTGCTGCCCAGACATGGGATCACCTATTTCTCAAGGATCTCTGATCCAAGTTAGTGGAGAATAGTACTTAAAAATCAAGATATGGGCTCTATACATTTTCAGTCTTACTCTTCATGATTGCTTCTAGTCCTGTAGGAAGACAAAGCTAAGAAATATATATATATACACATATATATATATATACTCACACACACACATAAGTGAGTGAGCAAAAGTTGCTCAGTTATGTCCGACTCTTTGAGACCCCATGGACTATACAGTCCATAGAATTCTCCAGGCCAGAATACTGGAGTGGGTAGCATTTCCTTTCTTCAGGGGGTCTTCCCAACTCAGGGATTGAATCCAGGTCTCCTGCATTGCAGGCAGATTCTTTACCAGCTGAGCCACAAGGGAAGCCCCAAGATTACTGGAGTGGGTAGCTTATCCCTTCTTCAGTGGATCTTCCCAACCCAGGAATTGAACTGGGGTCTCCTGAATTGCAGTTAGTTTCTTTACCAACTGAGCTATCAGGGAAGCCATATATATGTATGGCTTCAATTCATAATTTCATATAGATGCCTCAAAAGCAAATCCAAAATTACACATTATTTATATGTAAGGTCAAACTTTTTCTGGAGATATATACTTCAATCTTTTCCCACCAAAAAAGGAAAAGAAAGAAGAAAGTGTAAAGAGCTGAATAAATTATCATGAGGCAGATGGATTTGACAACAAACATTGGAAAAGAAGAAGCAGCTGCTTAAGACCAAAAAAGCAAATGACAAGTGATATCCACAAGCACCTGTTCCTTTGTTTTCTTTATTCCTAAGCATGGCAGTTTTTCCTCTTCCATTTGTATCTTTCTTTGCTCATTATAATTCTCTTTCTACATTTTCATCTTCTCTATCTTCTCTTTTTTCCCTTATAGTCTTCCATTTAATCTTTAGTATCTCATTTGTCATCTGTATCATATGGAAACTATAGAAATGTGAATGGTATTTTTATACTTTAACTTGTTCTCTAAATTTATCTATTCAACACACCAATCCCTTCTCTTAAAAAAGAGGCATAAAAGGAATTTAATAATAAGCACAACACAGTTCTACTTTCTTCAAGTAATTTTTGAAAAACTGAGTGTGTATAAAAACTTTGCTCTTTTTTCTGCCAAAAGAAAAATAATACACTTATAGCTTTAAGATACATATTTTCTGAGAAGTCAGTATAGAAAATGAATTGATGAGAGAACCAAGTAAATCACGTGTGTTACTTCTTTACTAAAATACAGATATAAAATCCTAGCTTCCTTGATTGAAATTCACTATCATGAACAGCACACACTCTAAACCAGAAGTTAGATCCATTAAAAGATAATGAAAATGCTTTACTGTTATAATGATGATCTTGCCTCTTATAGTAACTTTCCAATAAGAAATCAGAGTAGTGAAAAAAAAAACGTACCCAGATTACTCAGCAAAGTTCTTTCTAAAACAAAATAATGTAAAGCTTTCACATCTTCAGGACATTGTTTAATTCTGAATTACTTATTTAATTCAGGAGGTGTAGGTAGCTGTTGTAAAATGTCACATCATATATACACATCATATTTTCTGCATATTTTCCTCTTTACCCTCATCATATGCCATTATACTTCTTGTTATTTCCATAATGATTTGTAATTACAGTCTAACCTCAGAGCACATGTCTGGTTCATCCTGATAATGCTTAGCAGCAAATACAGATTTAGACTTTCCTTCTCAGTTATTTGAAATTGATCTTCAACTTGATATTTTAGTGTTTAGATATGTTCTTTACCTTGAAAAAGGTATGACAAATTTAAATTCTTAAATTTTTATATATATTGTAAGTATTGGCATTAAAATTATCAATTAATATGCTTTTTATAATTTAAATTGAATATTCATAAAATAACTGTGAATACAATTGATTTATATAGAGCTCTATAAATTCTTATTTCGTATGCTAGCTAGTTAATGCACAAAATTCTTCAAGCTAAGCTTCAATATTACATGAATCAAGAACTTCCAGATGTACAAGCTGGATTTAGAAGATGCAGAGAAACCAGAGATCAAACTACCAACATCCATTGTATCATAGAAAATGCAAGGAAATTCCAGAAAAACATCTACTTCTGCCTCATTGGCTACGCTAAAGCCTTTTCCTGTGTGGATCCCAACAAACTGTGGAGAATTCTTAAGGAGATGGGAATATCAGATGACCTTACTTACCTCCTGAGAAACCTGTATGCAGGTCAGAAAGTGACAGTTAGAACCAGACATGGAAAGATGGTCTAGTTCAAAATTGGAAAAGAATATGTCAAGGCTGTACATTTTCACCCTGCTTATTTAACCTATATGCAGAGTACATCATACAAAATGCTAGGTTGGATGACTCACAAGCTGGAATCAAGACTGATGGGTGAAATATCAACAACCTCAGATATGCAGATGACATCACCCTAGTGGCAAAAAGCTAACAGGGACTAAAAAGCCTTTCGATGAAGGTGAATGAGGAGAGTGGAAAAGTTGGCTTAAAATTCAACATTCAAAAAACTAGGATCATGGCATCCAGTCCCATCACTTCATGACAAATAGATGAGAAAAACTGGAAACAGTGATAGTTTTTATTAACTTGGTCTTCAAGATCACTGGGGATGGTGACTGCAGAGTCACTCAATCATGTTCGACTCTTTGCAGTCCGTGGACTATAGCCTGTCAGCCTCCTCTGCCCATAAAAATCTCCAGGTAAGAATACAGGTGGGTTGTCATTTCCTACTCCAGAGTATCTTCCACCAGGGATTGAACCTGAGTCTTCTGAATTGTAGGCAGATTCCTGGAGAAGGAAATGGCAACCCACTCCAGTACTCTTGCCTGGAAAATCCCGTGGACCGAGAAGCCTGGTAGGCTACAGTCCACGGGGTCGCAAAGAGTCGGACACGACTGAGCAAATTCATTTCACATTTTACCATCTGAGACACTAGAGAAGCCCATGATAAACCTAGACAGCATATTAAAAAGCCGAGACATCACTTTGCTGACAAAGTTCCATTTAGTCAAAGCTACGGTTTTTCCAGTAATCATGTACTGATGTGAGGGTTGGACCATAAAGAAGGCTGAGGGCCAAAGAATTGATGCCTTTGAACTGTAGTGCTGTAGAAGACTCTTGAGAGTTCCTTGGACTGCAAGATCAAACCAGTCAATCCTAAAGTAAATAAACCCTGAATATTCATTGGAAGGATTACTGCTGAAGCTGAAACTCTAATACTTTGACCACCTGATGCAAACAGCCAACTCAATGGTAAAGGCCCTGACGATAGGAAAGGTTGAGATTTGGAGAAAAGGGGGCGACAGAGGATGAGATGGTTGGACGGCATCACCAACTCAATGGATATGAATTTGGGCAAACTCCAGGAGATGGTGAAGGACAGCCTAGTATGCTGCAGTCCATGGGATGGCATCTCTTTCTCCGAGAGTATAAGGTATCCATAAGTAGGGATTAGAACCCTTGTCAGTTGTAATCTTTGTATTTAAAGAAGATCACTAAACAAACATTTGTTTAAAGAATGAATGGTGAATGAATTTAGAGAACAAGTGTACTGATTAAATGAATTTTAAAAATCAATAACTGGGGGCTTTCAGAATTGTTTCCAATGTGGAACCATCTTTGTTTAGACCTTACTTCTAGAATGAGAAGACTGAATAGAGAGTGGAAGCAAGATTTTTCCCCTCAAAAGCTTTCTGAAAAGTTGGCATGAGATAATGGAAATGTAGAACCCAGGAAGTAAGGTCTTTGCAGGTACCATGTATGACATGCATGGCTTCAATCTGTCTTTAGCTGTTCCTGTTTAGATAACTTCTAAGAGTCAGGTTTAGTTAGCACTAGGAATTTGAGGAATGTAACCACAAATCAATCATAAGCTTTAACAGAAAACTAAGTTGTGAAATTGGCTTTAATGTCCAAAGGAAGGAGGACCTGAGACCTGCAGTGATTCTAGGGGAGACACAAGTCCCTCCAGACCCAGCCTCTCCCTTCCCATACCCTTAGTTTTTTCCCTATCAAACTTAACCCATTAACTGTCATGTAAAGGAAATCTGGCTTAAAACAATCTCAGTTCCTTTTTTTAATTATATCTATTATTCTGTTTTTGCATATGGAGGTTTTGTGTGGTAATGATTGATTTTGTTTGTCTTCACAAAATCACTACTATAACCCAAATGAACGTATCTCTTCTAGTGGGTTTTGTAAAACAGCAACAAAGTAGTGAGAAAGACACTTTGAAATGGTAGGGAAATGAGAAAATTTTTATCAAGGAAGCCCCTAAATACAAGGGTAAGCTTATAATTCTTAAGTAGCAGATTAAATAATATGTGAATTCAGTGAGTTTACCAAGCCTAATAGAAGTCAGAGTCATAAGGAATATTCCTGTGCAATGGCACCAACAGATTATAACTTGCAGGCTAAAAGTTCTCAGGGAAGGACTCCATACCTGAGCACACCTTCAATTAAAATGATACCTGTGAAAGAGATTTGCCACCTTTAGCAGAGCTATGAGAGATCAGCAAGGCTCAGACTACTAGTCATAATACAATTTAAGGTTTTCTAGTTTAACTTCATCACTTTACAGACTTAAAAAGTGATTTTCAGAGACATAAAGAAAGTTAATTCTAAGTTATTTCAGTATGAAATTTTAAACTAAAGGTACAAAGAAGTTACTATAAATTTTGTTGAGACTACTTGATTGAATTAAAAAACCACTAAAAGAACAACTGAGAAAACTCATGAGAGTTGAAAGATGCTTCCAGTATCAGATAAACTGTAGCATTTCTTTGATTTCACAGAATTGGAAAGGTAAATAGAATTTAGAGAAGGTAGAGTGGTTTGGTCTCATGAGGTAATGAACAAGATTTCTCTGTTTTTATAGCCTATAGACCACAAAATGGTGTGTTTAAAATAGGGAAATCACTGATAGCCAAGCAGACAAAGGTGCCCCCAATGTATTTAAGGTAGTGGAATCACTGAAAATAGAAGATGGATCACTACAAAAGGAGAATCTGAGAAAAACAACAGAAAGTCCAGAAAATATGTAAATAAATTATTGTGATGGCCAATCCTTTACAAAGAGATGCTAAATCTCAAAAAGAAGAAAATTCTATAGAATATAAAGCTTGAAAATTATTTATCAATCAAAACCTACCATATTATAATTTTCAATGAAAGATAGTTGGCTTTATTAAAATAAAAGAAACACCCAGGAAGACAAATTCCCTTCAAAGTATACACTTTTGAGATTAACAAAATCAGGACTATGATGAAAAATATTGAAAAATAGTTACCACATATACATCTAACATTTTATGAACAAAGAAGTTATTTCTTAGGTATTTTATTTTTTTTCCCTTTTCTGGTGATTTATTTTAAATTAAATGATGTAAAATGCTAAGTCAGTTTAATTTAAAGTTGCAGCAGAACTAATTCTAATAATGAAATAACCCCTTACAGCAAGTCTTTGAATCATTAGAGGATTTTCAGATAATTTCTTGTGAATGCAGACAAGATAATCATAGAAGTGCACATATCAAGTAGCCCTTTCTTCAAACACTAGTGGTCATGCATATTCAACAAAATGCAAATATTGACTTTTCTGATAGCAAGTGGATCAGATTGAAAACTGTCTGATGGGAAAATATAATCATTTTGTGGAATGTGGCAATGACCTTCACGCTCTCTATGCCAAGGATGTATTCCATTTGAATCTCTGATTCTGCTAACCTTTAAACAGTTTCCACAACTTGAGAAACAAAATATACATCTGGGAAAAGGCAATCTCTGCCAGTACAATAAAGGCTTGGAAGAAATAAACAGGCCTCGAGTCTCATAATGTTTCTCAGGAGATCCAAGCCAAGAAAGCCTAAGATTGCAACTGACTTCTCAAAAAGACAAGCCAGCACATGAAAAACTTTCTCCTTCTGAATCAACTGGGGAGAGAAGAGAAGAGGTCAGTCAGTTGCATACTAAATAATCAATATCTTCTGGAACTATAATATTTCAATTAGCTTGAAGTATTTATTGTTTCATGGAGGAAAATATTCTAGCACCTTTCAGTCAAAATATTGCTAAACATGATACATGTTTTACATTACCTAGACTTAACATGCTCCAAATACCAGTAATAGCATAACCATAGAAACAAAGTTTAAAAAATATGGCTAACTATACACTGGCTTTTATCGGAGAAGGCAATGGCACCCCACTCCAGTACTCTTGCCTAGAAAATCCCATGGACGGAGAAGCCTGGTAGGCTGCAGTTCATGGGGTCGCGAAGAGTCAGACGACTGAGCAACTTCCCTTTCACTTTTCCCGCTCATGCATTGGAGAAGGAAATGGCAACCCACTCCAGTATTCTTGCCTGGGGAATCCCAGGGACAGAGGAGCCTGATGGGCTGCCATCTATGGGATTGCAGAGTCAGACATGACTGAAGCGACTTAGCAGCAGACACTGGCTTTTATACATGTACTTTAACAAGTTAAAACCAAATACTACCTTATTGAAATATTAAATACATTAGATACAGATGCCAATACATTGTCAAAAAGTTACAAATTGCATGATTTCATTCAGATGTTACTCTGGGAAAAGTGAAATGTAGGAACAGAAATCAAACCATAGGGGAAGTTTGACCGTGGAGGAAAAGCGCTACAGAGTACTATTGGTTGATGGATCTGCCCAGTATCTTGATTTGGGCAATAATTACAAGATACTTCCCAGGGGGCACTAGTGCTAAAGAACCTGCTTGCCGACGCAGGAGACATAAGAGACATGGGTTCAATCCCTGGGTTGCGAAGATCCCCTGGAAGAGGAAATGGCAACACACTCCACTAGTCTTGCCTGGGAAATCTCATGGACAGTGGAGCCTGGCAAGCTACAGTTCATGGGGTCACAAAAATTTGGACATGACTGAAGTGAAAACAAAAAGGTCTTAAACCTGGAGTTGGAAATGGCAATTCACTCCAACATTCTTGCCTGAAAAATCCCATGGGTAGAGAAGCCTGGTGGGCTACAGTCCACTGGGCCACAAAGAATCAGACATGACTGAGTGACTGAGCACAAAAAGGTCTTAAAACTCATAAATCCAGGCATGAAAATAGGAGATAATAAATTTCATATATGTGTGTTGATAAAGTGATAGATAGGAATATGTATATATATAGATATCTATACCTACATCTCTTGATTATATTCATAATGATTGTATATGTGACTATGTTGTCAAAGTCACAGAATAAAAACTGCAAGCAGATATTTACAGCCTCTTTATTCATAATTCCCATGACTTGGAAGCAATCTATATGTCCTTTAATAGTTCATGGATGAATAAAATGTGGTACATGTAGACAATGGAATATTATTCAGCACTAGAAAGAACTGTCAAGCCATGAAAAAGTATGGAGGAAATTTAAATACATATTACTAGATAGAGGAAATCAATTTAAAATGCTACATACTGTATGAGTCTGACTATATAAATCTGAAAAAAATCAAAACTGTGTATACACTAAAAAAAATCAGTGTTGTCAAGGATTAGAGAATAATGAGGAATGAAGAGGTAGAGTGTAAAAGGATTTTAGGGTAGTGAAAATACTCTGTATGGTACTTTAATGCTGGATATATATCATTAAAAAAACCTTATACAACACAAATTTAGATGTATAGGCAATAATTTTGAAGATGCTATTTCCAGAATTTTAAATTAAACTCAAATTTAAATATTCAAAATAAAATAAGATGAAATTCAGATAGATGTGTATAAGAGACAGCCATGAAACATTAGTTTATATACATATAAATTATATTACTATTATGTAAATTTATTATAGTCCAATTTATTATTTAAAACAAATAGATATGAAAATTCATAGAATAGCAAGATAAGTACCTCACTAAAATACTATTTAGCTTTTAGCTTAAAGTATAATCTTATTGTTTTCCTGAGTAAACATTTTAGCTTAATTCCCTATGAATCATCATAACCTTAGTTAAAAATGAATTGAATCAACATTCACACCTGAATCCTTTCTAGTGGATGAAATGTATAAGACACAACACATCAAGTTTTGAATGGAATCATGGCTACCAAATAATTATTCTATCTAGGTGTTAGATGTGCATGCTCAAACTTGCTGTATCCACTCACAAGGATATCAGAAAATAGAAGCTACTAACAGAATTTTAGCAATAGAGTCCCAAAAGTGAATAAATAGACTTTGTAATAAAAAAAAAAAATTCCCTGGATGTGGATCCAGTTGCCAAAGCTAATTTCCCAACAAAAATTTTACACTGTTATTAATTTGGAAATACCCTCAAGGCACAAAAATAGAGCTATTAATATATTCAAATTGGAAAAATCACATTTTAATTTCATATTGTGTTTTATTTTAATGTAATTTAATTCACATAATGCATTGGTTTCTCTAATACCTACTGAATAACCAATGCCATTCCATAACCTGCATCTAACCTTATAATTAGGATAATTGATCTTTGAGAAAGGAGAAAAAAACTGAGCTCCTGGAAAGTTAGAGTATCTAAGTTGTCGACCTATTTTGGTGGCTCCTCTCACAAACTACCCTAAATTCTGTGTGTCCTATCTCTCACTCGGTTCAATATATGTGCTGGAAGGTAATTATTTGGAGAAATAATTTCATGTATTTTATCAAATATTTTAAGATAGAAGTATAAGTCAAGCCCCCCACATTATGAACTCTTTAAAAATATTTATAAAACATCTATTACATACTAATATTCTATAGTTAGGGTTGAGAGCAGTTACCAAAGGAATCCTTGTCTTCAGGTAACTCACATTTTAGTGAAGGAGGCAGGGGATAAACAAATAAAAGATACAATTTGTTGAATGGTGGTGAGGCCACAGCCAAGGACAGAGCAGAGTTAGAGGAGAAAGAGGATGCAAAGCTTCAGTTTTCAAGAGTCAGAGTAGAACTCATGGAGAAGGTGGTTTTTAAGCACAGACATACATCAGTGATAGAAAAGAATAAGCCACATGGACAACTAAGGAAAGAGGATTTCAGAAAGAGGGAGGAGGAAGAAGGACGACCACAGGAAGCGACTGCCTGTTATGTTCTTGTCAAGAAGCAGCAAGTGAGCGATGAGATGGGAAAAAAATAAATGAAAAGAAAGTGACTGAGCTCAGAGATAAGGAACACAGCTCTTAGCATTTTGTGTTTAGGTCCCTGGCCTTCATGCAGTTAGAAAGCCGAAAGGGTGGCTTAACCAGAGTGACTCTAATTGAATCCTCCTGGATGCTGGACTGAGAAGAGTTTGAAGGTAAGAAAGTGCAGGCAGAAAGTGAGTAGTTGGGATAAACTTCTAAGCAGAGGAAATAGTGGCTTGGATGAAAGCAGTAGAGTCAGAACTGTGGGGCATCTTAGAGCTCTGAATTCTGGATATAGTCTTATCTTTCCCGAGAGTGCAACCTAGTGAAAGAGAGGAGTCCAAGTTGATGATGCAAGATTCGACTGAGCACGTAGAAGGAAGGAGTAGCTTATTGAGAGGGGAGATACCAGGAGGAGAAAGAAGTATTCTGGGTTGGATTAATTTGAGATGCTTTCAGATATTCATGTAGAGATTTGTTTCAATGTGTCTCATCAGAGGTATGTGTATGTGTTTACTTTTGTTTTATAGAAATAAACTGCTTTATTTGATACTAAGTGGTAACACCATGGCTTGACTATCAAATGTCAACCAAGATTTCAAAAAAAATTGTCACTAATTACTTTTTCAATAATATGTGATATAGTGGGTATAAAACTTGAAAAAGTCATAACACTCATAAATGAATTCATTTCCAAAGGCCTTTAGTAGATTATGTTTCAAAAATAAATGATTTACAACTTAATTTTATTATTGAATAAAACAAGATCAACCAAGAATTAGAAAACAATTCAGGTTGCATATAGGCATAAGATACATTTTATGATTTCCTTGAAATATAATTTATAACTGGGAAATGGTGTCTTTTTCAAAAATATAAAATGAATTTACCTTTATATAAGTTTTAACCATAATGAAAATTACTAAAAGTAAATGGAAAAAACAGCATGATTTTTTTTTCTTTTTTTTTTTTTTTTGCTCTTGGTGCGTATTGAAATCAAGACTTTAAAGCTGTGTGATTATAAGACTTTCTCACACCTTATTATAAGCTTACCAAAGAACAACTCTTTTCAAGGAATCTGGCTTTTGAATTAAGACTAACTTAAGGGAGACTTCCCTGGTGGTCTATGTGTCCACTGCAGGGGGCAGAGAACTAAGAAAATGCATGCTGCACAGTGTGGTAAAAATAAAATAAAATAAAAAATAACACAATACCTTAGTAGAATGCCTTTTTGTGACAAGGGGTGAATGGTGGTAAATAGAACTACATAGCACTAAAATTGCTTTCACCTGATGTTCAGTTTCTGTGAGCATGTGTGTGTGTGTTTGTGTGTGTGTGTATGCATGGTATGCACATGCTTGTGTGTAAGAGAGTTGTTTTATTTGGAATACACAATTGATTCAAATATTAATAACTTGCTATGCAGGTGATACCACCATCATTGCAGAAAGTGAAGAGGACCTAAAGAGCCTCCTGATGAGAGTGAAAAGTGAGTGAAACAGCTGGCTTGAAACTCAACATTAAAAAAACAAAGATCACGGAGGACAGAGAAGCCTGGCATGCTATAGTCCATGGGGTTGCAAAGAGTCAGACATGACTTAGCAACTGAACAGCAACTACAAATTAACAACTTGTATAGTAAGATAACAGATTATTATATGTGACCTAGGTGGTGGAATAGGAAGACGGAGCTCCTTCCCCACATAGGCACAGCAAAATAACAATTATTATAGAGTAAGTGTCTATGAAAGTGACATAAAGTCTATCAGAAAACACTTTCCACAACTGAAGACATAAGGAAGAAATGATAATGACATGAGCGGGACTGAAAGAGACCACCTATGGCTAAGAATCATACCGTCAAGTAGGCAATGCACGTCAAGAGGATAATCATAATTACACAGGCTCTGGGTCCAAGCCCCATATCAGGCTCCACAGCTTAGAGGACATGTACCAGGAAAATGAGTTCCTAAATGTCCGGATTTGAAGAATAGTGTAGCTGGTGCTTGGGAGCTGGAGTGAGGGGGAGGGGAGCCTGTAGGAAACAGAGACTCTGCTGTTAAACGGAGCATGAAAAATTTCATATGCTCCAAGTCGGAGTGCAGAGGCTGTAATCTGAGAGGAAATTATATCAAACATACTGACTTATCTTGGAGAGCCTACCAGAGATGCGGTAGACAACTGGGACTCTTCCTGTGGACACAGACTCTGCAGCAACTATTTTTGGAGCTCCTTCTACCACTAGGATACTGGTGCTGGAAAATGCCATTTTAGAGTCCTTCCTCTAGCCTGTAAGTGCCGGGGCTCATCTGCCCATCAGAGAGCTGGATCAACCTAAGAACCCCAAGGGCCCTGTAGCCACAAGTTGGCCAGCACCAGCTCTAGGACTCCCTAGATTGTGTAGCCAGCCATGCTAGATGGGGCCCCATTCACCAATGGGCTGGAAGCCAGCAAAGATGGCAGGGCCTGACTGGCCACCAACCCCTACTCCAGCTCCCAAGCACCAGCTACACTGTTCTTCAAAATCAGACATTTAGGAACTCATTTTCCTGGTACATGTCCTCTAAGCTGTGGAGCCTGATATGAGGCTTGGACCCAGAGCCTATGTAATTATGATTATCCTCTTGAAGGTTCTATGGGCCCTTGGGGTTCTTAGGTTGATACAGCTCTCTGTTGGGCAGATGTCCCTATGGTAGTTAGCCCCACCACAATGAAATGGCCCACAGAGTCAGTGTAAAAGACACCTCTGGAGATACAGCTCTCAGGATCAGAAGGGAGTGTGCTACTTGGCCCCATTGGACACATCTTCAACAAGGTTACTTCACCAAGATTGGGAAATATAACTAATGTACTCTACACATAGAAACAAACACTAAGAATTAGGCAAAATGAGGAGGTAGAGGAATATGCTCCAAATGAAGGAATCAAACAAAGCTTCAGAAAAAATAAGCAAAACAGAGATAAGAACCCAACCAGATAAAGAGTTCAAGGAGTTGGCCATAAAGATGCTCAAACTTGGAAGAATAATGAATACATTGAACATTTTAATAAAAATTTAAGAAATATAAAGAAGAACCAGGTGGATGCAATGAATTGGGAGACTGAGATTGACATATGTACACTTACTATCTTATAAAATAGATAACTATGGAGAACCCACTCTATAGCACATGGAACTCTAGTCTACCTAAATGGCAAGGAAATATAAAAAAGAGTGGATATATGTATACATATAACTGATTTGATTTTCTGTACAGCAGAAACCAGCATAACACTGCAAAGCAACTATAGTGCAATAAAAATTTAAAAAAGAAAAACACAGAGCTGAATACCTAAATAAAAAATATAGGAGAAGGAATCAACAATAGAGTGTATATTGCATAAGAATGGATCAGTACACTGAAAGACAGTAGTGGATATCATCCAAACTGAACAGAATGAGAAGAAAATAACTTAAAAAAATGTGGATAACTTAAGAGACCACTGGGGACAACATTAAACATAGAACTACCAAAATACTATTAGAACTAATAATTGAATTCAATAAAGTTTCAGGATATAAAATTAATATACAGAAATCTGTTCCTTTCTATACACCAACATGAACTACCAGAAAGAAAAATTATGAAAATAATTCCACTTACAATCACTTCAAAAAAGAATAAAATACATAGGAATAAATATAACCAAGGAGTTATAGACTTGAATTCAGAAAATTATCACCATATTGGTGAAGTAAACTGAAGATGACATAAATGGAAAGATATACTGAACTCATGGATTGGAAGAATTAATATTGTTCAAATGATCTTAATCCCTAAAGCAGTCTACATATTTAAAGCATGCCCTATCAAAATATCAGTAGTAATTTTAGCAAAACTAGAGCAAAGAATTCTAAAACACGTGTGGGGACAAAAAGAGTCTGAGTAATGAAAATAATATTGAGAAAGAACAAAAACTTCAGATATCACATTTCTTTAACTTCAGGCTAAACTTCATGGTACAGTAATCAAAAGAGTGTGGTACTAGCTCCAAAATAGACACATATCAATGGAACAGAACTATAAGACTAGAAATGAAGTGGGCTTCCCAGTAAAATAATAAAATTATCAGTAAAATAATCAAAAATTAGCAGTAAAATAATCTTCCCATGATGCAGAAGGGGGACCAGGGTTTTGTCCCTGGGTGGAGAAGATCCCTTGGAGAAGGGCATGGCAATCCATATCACTATCCTTGCTTGGAGAAGCCCATGGACATAGGAGCTTGGAGGGCTACAGTCCATACAGTTGCAAAGATTCCGACATGACTGAAGTGATGGAGCATGTACGCAGAAATGAACTAGTTAGACTCTTAAGAAAATTTAAGACAAAGGATGCAAGAAGACACATGGAGGGGAAAAAAACCTGCCTCTTCAGTAAATTGTTTTGGAACACCAGAGCAGCTATGCTTGAAAGAATAAAATTAGACTATTTTCTCATACCATATACAAAAGTAAACTCTAAATGGCTTAAAGGCATAAATATAAGACCTGAAACCATAAAACACCATAAAGAAAGCATAGGCAGTACACTTTTTTACATTGGTCTTACCAATATTATTTTGGATATGTCACCTCAGAAAAGGAAAATGAAAGCAAAATTAAACAGATGGGACCTAATTAAACTTAAAAGATTTTATACAATGAAGGAAACTGAGAGAGTAACAGGCAGGAAGGCCAGGAAGGCCAAATGGAGGAAATAGCCTGCAAGTGTCAGACATTTTTATCTCCCTTAAGTGGCAGGAGGAAACAAACTAGGGATATTTTTTTTCCTTCTCTATACAAATTTAAAAGGAGGTTTCTCTTAAAATTCTGTGTTGCCATGCATGACACTTGGTTTTACCTGAAGTTAACCAATGCCTTTTTCTTATGGAAATGTTTATCTTAAGCTATGCTAATGTACTATGCATTTACCCCAAACTTTGTCTTCAAGTCGGTCCAGCCTTTTGGGCTCAGAACCTACTTGATAAACCAGTATGTTATACTCCGATATTGTTCCTCTAATCTATGTAAATGACATTATTTGTATCGTGTGCTCTGACCCTCTTCAAGATTCAGGTTAATCCTTTTATGGCCCAAGATAAACCATTTGGTGCCAAGATTATCCCAAAATACATCTTATGTGTGAGGGGCCTGGTGCCATTCTGAGTT
Organism: Cephalophus harveyi; assembly: GCA_006410635.1. NCBI lineage: Eukaryota > Metazoa > Chordata > Mammalia > Artiodactyla > Bovidae > Cephalophus > Cephalophus harveyi. The sequence continues at coordinate 265,502 of SJYT01075580.1, forward strand.
TTGAGACATTCCTTTCTTTCATTAACAGACTGCTGGTGACTATATAACATCCAGCTAAAGACTAGCAGGGGGGTACTCTTTCTGCCCACTTCTGATGCCTATGTCAGAAGCTTTCTCTATCTCCTTTATACTTAATAAAACTTTGCTACACAAAAGCTCTGAGCGATCAAGCCTTGTCTCTGGCCCCAGATTGAATTCTTCTCCTCCGGGGGCCAAGAATCCCGGCGTCGTAATTCAACAACAACCTTTCAGAAACTATCAACAAAATGAAAAAAAGAGCCCTGAGATTGGGAGAATATATTTGCATATGATATATCTAATATAGCATTAATATCTAAAATATAAAAGGAACTCAGGTAACTCAACATCAAAAATAAATAAATAAACAAACAACCCACTGAAAAATGAGCAAAATACCAGAATGGACATTTTTGAAAAAAAAATGTACAGATTGTCAACAGATAGATGCTCAACGTCACTAATCGTTAGGGAAATGCAAATCAAAATCTCACAACTGTCAGAATAGTTACCATCAAAAAGATAACAAATAGCAAGGGTAGATGATGATGTGAAAGGGGAACAGTTGGACACTGTTGGTGGGAGTGTAAATTTGTGCAGCCACTGTGAAAAATAGTATGAAGAATCAAAAAGTGTTGCATACTACTGAGCAACTAACACTGTCAGAATTTCCATATTATCCAGCAACTCCACTTCTGGGTATTTCCCCAAAGGGAAAAAAATAACACAAATGATACGTGAACTCCTATGTTCATTGCAGCCTTATTGACAATAACCATAGCTAAGTAGATAAGGAATCTTAGTACACTTTGCTTATAAACACTGCACCAGATAAGTTTGAAATTAATTCCTTTTGTAAAGAAAAAAATGTGACTTGCCCAGATGCAGTGTGAGGAAGCAATGAAATCAGTATTCCAAATCAGACAGTCTATCACTAGAGCCTGTACTTGGATTGCTATTAATGTGGCAAATCTTTATGTATCACCTACATTCTTTTTGTACTGAACTTCCCTGAACAAATGCTCTCTTAGTACCAAAAGGGAAGATTGTTCTTATCAGTCTTGTCCGACTCTTTGCGACCCTGTGGACTGTAACCTACTAGGCTTCTCCATCCATGGGATTCTCCAGGCAAGAATACTGGAGTGGATTGCCATTTCCTTCTCCAGGGGATCTTCCTGACCCAGGGATCGAACCCAGGTCTCCCGCACTGGAGGCAGACACTTTAACCTCTGAGCCACCAGGGAAGCCCCTTAAGGAGACAGACCAGGGTTATTCTCTTGTCAGCACCTAGAATGTAATAATTAGAACTCTGATCAGTACTTTTGTGGAAAAGACAGTGGAGCACATTAAAAATATATGTTAGGATGCAGACCATTATGCTGCTAATGAATTATTTATTAATATTCTCTTAATAGTTCTCTAATATATTGGAGTTTCCCAAAATGTATATAAACATATAATATGCTTTTTTTCTGTGGTTGAAACTGCACTGTTTCTCAGAGCTAATGAGAACTCTCTGGAGACCCATATCATTCTTCAGATCATCTCAGATTCTAAGGCCTGTTGCTCTCCCCAGATGACTGTCTGCTACACAGTCACCTCACAAGATATAAAACTACTTTATTAGCAAGATATAAGTACATGAGAATGAATGCAGTAACAATATTTGCTAATCAAAGCCCCACAACACCAGGGAGGTAAAGGCTGGTGCCAGGGAAAAGGTATCTTTTGCTACTGAATTCAGTCCTGAGGACAATTGTATGAATTAGTGATTACAGTCTCCTTTATATGTCAAGGAAGACCAGACTCAAAGATATTAAATATGTTGTCCCAGGTAATGTATCCTGCATAGGACCAAGCCTCATTTTAACCATGAACTATCTGACTTCAGTGACTGGCCAGCAGGAGCCTTTAACTAAGGTTACTCACCAGTGAAACCTCAGTGCCATTAGTCTCCAGAACTTGCTTTCCTTTCTGGATCCATTGTCACAAAGCATGACAAATACCCAGGCACCTATAAGTCATCTACAGCATCTCTCTCTGTCCTCTCAAATCCAATTATTTGCTTTTGACTCTAGCTCCTTCATCAATCTTCAACTCTCTCCCTCTGCTCAAACTTCATTCAGTTCAGTTCAGTCGCTCAGTCGTGTCCGACTCTTTGCGACCTCATGAACCGCAGCACAGCAGGCCTCCCTGTCCTTCACCATCTCCCGGAGTTCACTCAGATTCACGTCCATTGAGTCCGTGATGCCATCCAGCCATCTCATCCTCGGTCGTCCCCTTCTCCTCCTGCCCCCAATCCCTCCCAGCATCAGAGTCTTTTCCAATGAGTCAACTCTTCGCATGAAGTGGCCAAAGTACTGGAGTTTCAGCTTTAGCATCATTCCTTCCAAAGAAATCACAGGGCCTATCTCCTTCAGAATGGACTGGTTGAATCTCTTTGTAGTCCAAGGGACTCTCAGGAGTCTTCTCCAACACCACAGTTCAAAAGCATCAATTCTTCAGCACTCAGCTTTCTTCAACAGTCCAACTTTCACATCCATACATGACCACAGGAAAAACCATAGCCTTGATTAGATGGACCTTGGTTGGCAAAGTAATGTCTCTGCTTTTCAATATGCTATTACTATTGCCATAATTTAGGCATTCGTATTTCACACAACTTCCTCTTCACCTGCCTTCCTTGTCTCATTTGTGTAGCCCATGCTCTACACAGCTACTGATGTATTCTAACATATAAAAATAATCATATTAGATAATTTAATAGCCTTTTCTTCAGCACTATGCCTTTCTCTTGCATCCAAATGAATCCTATTTGTACCGCCTGGTGTGTGCTTTCTCCCCTTAGGAACTATTGGCCCAGATTATGGATTGATAAATATGCCAACTTTATTTGCTTCCTACAGTTATTGCCCTCTATCACTAAATTTTGAAGGTTTGATTATAAAACAGGAATACATCTTTACTTTAAGAAGCATATCTATTGCTAATTAGAAAATATATTTAACATTGCAAAAATCACTCTCTTGGGGTAGATGTTATGACAGGGGAATTTTATTTTTATAGTTAAAAATATGTACCACATTTTAGTAAGCAATTATTTTTAAAGTGTGAAATCACCACTCCAATAAAATTTATGTGAGTACAGTCAAAACACATGCTAATTAGATCCTTCATGAGATGAGTCAGACAGATGTATATTGTGTTTTTATTTTACAGTTTTACAGTGTTCCAACTTTTTATTACTACCTCAGTGAGGAGCAAATGAAGTAGCTATATTAATTTTTTAGGATTATTTTGAACTAATAAGGTCCTCAGAGATTTAAAAATAAATATATTTAGAAGTATGATAGTCATCATAGAATTTCTTTGTTGAGTTAAACACAATTTAAATTTTCATAAAAGAGCTTTGTGTTTTAATAGTTTTTTTTCCTTACTTTTAGGATATATCTTAAGATGTGTTGTACAGTTGAAAAAGAATAGCTTATAGGAATCATTGAGGAGGGAATGGTTGATGAACACATATCCCTGAAGATTTACTCAGCCTTTGTAAAATTATTAAATGTCTTTTGCATATATAATAATGCATCTCTATATGCGCATGTTCAGCCGCCAGATCGTGTCCAACTCTTTGTGACCCCATGGATTGCAGTCTGTCAGGCTTATTTATCCTTAGATTTCCCAGGCAAGAATACAGGGTATCTATTTCCTTCTCCTGGAGATCTTCCTGACCCAAGAATCAAACCTGCGTCTCTTGGTTGGCAGGCAGATTCTTTTATCACTGAACCAACAGTACTGTAGATAAAGGTAATAGAGTAACTATATATCTGCTCCTTAAAATAGAAATATCCTTTAATTGAAGGCAGGTCAAATATACCTTAGGACAAATGACAATTTTTTTTAAGCCTCTTTATTTAACATGTGTGTGTATGCATGTGTGGGAACTCATGTGCACATACACATGTAAGGGTCTGAATCACCCTGAAAGAGTTAAGACTGAACACAAAGACCTCCAGTTAGAACCATATAAGAAACAGAGCTGGATAAGTGTAACAGTTCTTCATCTAACGCTTCTCAAAGGAAGAGATTCTGTCTAACTTTTGAGTAAGAATTTCCACAATGTTTTATATACTTTTGTGAACAAGATGCATTCCTGACAACATGAAAAACTTTAGATAGTTCTTCTTATGCATATAGGTCTCCAAATTCTTTTTTCTAACTGTATTTACTTTAGAAAGATTATAATTATAAATTATTTCTCTTCCATTTTGAGATATATGCCTGCTGCTGCTAAGTCGCGTCAGTCGTGTCCGACTCTGTGTGACCCCAGAGAAGGCAGCCCACCAGGCTCTCCCGTCCCTGGGATTCTCCAGAAAGAACACTGGAATGGGTTGCCATTTCCTTATCCAATGCATGAGAGTGAAAAGTGGAAGTGAAGTCGCTCAGTCCTGTCTGACCCTCAGCAACCCCATGGACTGCAGTCCTCCAGGCTCCTCCGTCCATGGGATTTTCCAGGCAAGAGTACTGGAGTGGGGTGCCATTGCCTTCTCCAGAGATATATGCCTACAACCCATTTATGTCTTTCCTGAGGACCCACGAATCATCTCCTCAAAATGGAATCATCAAAAGTGTCTCTTCACCTCTCAGTCTCATGTACTTTTCCATTATCTCACTCCATCATTTGAAATCCTTCTGCTTATGGTGGAATTTTCGATCTCTCTCATTTATTGCAATAGTCTTGGCCACTATTGAAACAATCTGGAATAGAGGCTTGGCACTTTTTAACAAGTATCCATTGCAATTTTTCTGTACCATAAATATGCAAGCTATATAGATGAAGGACTTTGATTGAATCACTTTTGGCTAAAATAAGCAGACAGTTCAATCAATAGATTCATTTATTCAAAGGAGACTTTAAATAGTAAGGTCACTGGCTTTTTGCTCTATACAAAAGGAATTGCATTGAAAGATTTAGTAATAAATTTGCTTTTGGAGGATAAACTAGTTAAGTCATGTGTAGATATGCATTTCTTATCCTGGAAAAATAAATATATTTATTATTGTGCTTATGGGCTTCCCAGGTGGCTCTAGTGGTAAATAACCAGCTGCCAGTGCAGGAGCAATAGAGAGGTGGATTTGATCCCTGGCTATTAATATATTAAAAAGTTTTCTTACAAAGGAATATGAAAATTTAAAAATAATTTATCAGAGCTTCCCTAGTGAAGAATCTGCCTGTCAAAACAGAAGACAGGAGACACAGGTTCAATACCTGATCCAGGAAGATACCACATGCTGCAGAGCAACTAAACCCAGGCACCACAACTACTGAGTCAGCGCTCTACAGCCCCAGGAGCTGCAACTACTGAGCCCATGTGCCGCAGCTACTGACGCCTGCATGTCTATAACCCATGATCTGCAACAACAGGAGCGATAGCAATGAGAAGAACATGCCCTGCGACTAAAGAGCAGCCGCTGATTGCAACTAAAAAGTCCACTTAGCAACGAATACCTAGCTAAGCCATAAATCAATAAATTAAATTATTTAAAAATTATTTATCAATTGTTCCAGTTATTAAATCTAAGAAAAGTACTCTAGAACAATATTATTTCATTTCTTTCAAAGCTCAAGAGATATTTTCAAATATTATGCAACTGGTCTTCAGCTTAGAAGGTAAATGCTGAAGGAGTGATATACTGGAATAGATTCTGTGATTGAAATTTTATCAACATAAGTGAAATTACTTTTTAGTATATTAGTAAAGGAAAGAATTCATAACGATGTAACTGAGAAAATGGGAAATGCTTATAATGACATATTAAATTCTAAATTTATATTTATATTTCTCCTATTATACAGATAAATATTATTTTATAGTGAATTTACTTTTAAGTATAAATCCCTAAAAATATTTCTTACTCCAAGTGTCAAGTGTATGATTTAAAACAACACATTAACAAACTAAAGAATAAAATTCATATGATTGTCTCAATAGATGCATTAAAAGCATTTGATAAGCTTCAGCATCAATTTATGATAAACATTTATTACACACATAATAAAGGTCATATATGACAAAGCCACAGCTAACCTCATACTCAATGGTGGAAAGTTGAAAGCATTTCCTTTAAGATCAAGAGCAAGACCAGGACACCCACTTATGCCATTTTATTCAATATAGTTATGAAAGTTCTAGCCACAGGAGTTAGAGGGAAAAAAAAAAGAAATAATGAGAACCCAACTGAACAAGGAAGAAGTAAAACTGTCACTGTAGATGACATGAAACTGTATATAGAAAATCCTAAGGACACCACCAGAAAACTACTAGAGCTCAGCAATGAATTTGGTAATGTTGCAGTATTAAATCTGTTGTATTTCTGTACACTAACAATGAAGCATCAGAAAGAGAAATTAAGGAAACTGTACCATTTACCATCATATCAAACAGAATAAAATACCCATGAATAAGCCTACATGAGGGAACAAAAGACATAAAAACTATGAGATAGTGTAAATTTATAAGCCACTGTGGAAAAAGGTATAGAAGTTTCTCAAAAAACTAGAAATAGAACTATATTATGACCTACCAACTATATTATGACCTACCGACTATATTATGACCTATCGTAATAGACCTATATTATGACCTATATTTAGTCCTGGGTATACATTCAAAAAATCCTACTAATTCAACAAGACACATGTATCCCAATGTTCATAGTGGCATTATTTACAATTGTCAAGATATGCAAGGAACCTAAGTGTCCATCAGCAGATGAACTGATAAAGAAGATGTGATACACACACACAAAAAATGGAATAATACTCAGCCAAAAAAGGATGAAATTTTGCTATGTCAACAACATGCATGGACTTGGAGAGTATTATGTTAAGTGAAATAAGTCAAAGAGAAAATACTGTGATACCACTTACATATGATATCTGAAAAATACAATAGACTCATGAATATAACAAAAAGAGGCCAACTCACATATAGAGAGAACAAGCTAGTGGTTACAACTGGGCAAAATAGGGGTGGGGAAATGGGAAGGACAAATTTCTGGATATAAAATAGACTCTAGAATGCACAACATGGAGAACACAGTAACTATTTTGTAATAACTATAATAAAAAGTAACCTTTAAAATGGTTAAAAATAAAATATTTATTGAAAATACATTAAACAAATAAAATTATTATTTAGATATTTTAGTGAATGATCCATCTATGGCATTTTGAACCTTGATTCTGGCTTTACTCATGTTGTTGTTCAGTCGCTATATCCAGACCTCCCAGTCCTTCACCATCACCCTCAGTTTGCTCAACTCATGTCCATTGAGTCAGTGATGGCAGCCAACCACCTCATCCTGTGTTACTCCTTTCTCCCGCCCTCAATGTTTCCCAGTATCAGAGTCTTTTCTGATGACTCAGCTCTTCACATCAGGTGCCCAAAGTATTGGAGGTTCAGCTTCAGCATCACTCCTTCCAACGAATATTCAGAGTTGATTTCCTTTAGGAATGATTGGTTTAATCTCCTTGCAGTTCATGGAACTCTCAGGAGTCTTCTCTAGCACCATAACTCAAAAGCATCAATTTTTCAGTGGTCAACCTTCTTTATGGTCAAACACTCACATCCACACATGACTATAGGAAAAATCATAGCTTTGACTATATGGACATTTGCTGGCAAAGTGATGTCTCTGCTTTTTAAAAAGCTGTCTAGGTTTGTCATAGCTTTTTTCCAAGGAGCAAGCATCTTTTAATTTTTAGCTGCAGTCACCATACATAGTGATTTGGAGCCCAAGAAAATAAAATCTGTCCCTGCTTCAATTTTTTCCCCGTCTGTTTGCCATGAAGTGATGGGGCCGGATGCCATGATCTTCACTGTTGAATGTTGACTTTTTTTTTTCCCCTTTGGTCTGTCAAACATCTTCAATTTTTTTCTGTGAATTACTCTATTTTTAAGTATAGTGTCCCATAAGTGATAGGATTTTGTGACCTCTAGGCTGGTGTACAAGTGTATTACCACAACATTATATAATTAGAAATTCCAATAGGCCATATGATCTCTCCAAGACAGGCATTTAAAAAATTCCTTACATGCAAAAAGTTCAAATATGCTGTTTCTTTTGGCCACCTTAATTTTGGAGAAAAGAATTAAAAAATCTTCAAAAGCATGGCAATGAGAATAAAATATAACCTGATATATCTGATGGATGCAAAGCAGATGTGAATTGTTTGAGAAAAATCTTTAGAATCTGAAATAAGCCAAGTTACACGTGGTATAGACCAGCATGTTGCTGGTAACCGTATGCTATGACACAGACTCTGATGACTGTGTAACTGTATACTACCTTCATTACAGGAATTAGTCTTCCTAGCTGAGCAAGTTATACCAAATCTTGGAGGAAGAAATTAACATGGGCTAAAAATATTGTTCAAGTGAAAAATAATGTTTTCAGAAATGCCTGGTATAATATGAAAGATGGAAAAGAGGCAAGATCATTGAATTCATTAAGAAGCTAAAAAAAAGAATGTATATAAAATGTACTAAAAGAGAATTTCAAAGAGCATATGTGATTTTAATATTGTTGGCAAAATAATAGGTGATATATATTGATCAAAATGAACTATGAGAATTCTAAGCTATCAGTAACAAAATTTATTATATTTCAAGTTTAGACCTGTTCAAGATTTCACAAGGTTGCTTACAAAGACATTATTTTATTTCCACATTCAAAGAAATGTGAAACTAGCTATTTAAGATAAAGATTACATACCTTAATAAAGACTATCATATCTATAATGACACCTGTTATGCCACAAAGGTCATGTGTGTTAGTTGTTCAGTTGTGTCCAACTCTTTGCTTCCCTGTGGACTGTAGCCCACCACCAGATTTCTACATCCATGGATTCTCCAGGCAAGAATACTGGAGTGGATTGCCATTCCCTTCTCCAACATAGGTCATAAGCTATAAAATATTTATCCCATTTAAAATATTGACAAAAAAATAAATAACCAACAGTCCCCTGAAAGTAAGCTAAACATTGCAAATGAAATATTAACTTCAATCTGGTAACATAAGTTGATATTTATGAGAAAACAAAGTCCCTCTGAAACCATCTCCTCTTTCTAATTAACTAAGTATAGTAAACACTTCATGGTGTTACTAAGATCTGTGTGCTCATCAGCAAATAGATTGCCTAAAAATATCTAATAAGAAGAGAATCACCCCCTTCTGGGAAAATGACAATGTGTTATGCATGCACAAATGATCATTTGGATAAGACACTTTAATGTGGTTGAATTACCATCATGATAGCCAACAAATCTCATTTATGCCTCAATTATATTTTAATTTTAGAAATGAAAAATTGAAGTATAATCCATAAGTCTTACAAATTTAATAACCTATATAAAATAAGGATATAAAAAGCACATTCTTTGTCATTCTTTCTGAGACAACTCACATGAAAACCATCAAAGTCATCTCTAAGTCTAGTCAAAAGTGAGAAAAGATTTCTGAGGTCAAATTCAGGTCTGATTTCACACGCAAAACATAAGTAGATATTTAAACACAAGTAACCGTTTTCTCTGGATTCTTCAGGCATCTTAAGGTCAGCCTGTACTAAATGACTGAAGATTGAAAATGGCTCTGATGAGTAGATCTGAGATATTGAATTTGAAGGTCTTTTGCTTAGGGGCTATCAGGAGAACAGATGTCAAGAGGTTTGACTTCTGGCAGCCTCAGCCTAAATCTCTCTGCTCACACTCATGCCTGCCAGGCAAAAGACTCAAGTATCCATAAGGTTGAATTGTTCATGCTTTAAAATTGAAAAATGAATATTTTCCTCTTTTATTGTACCACTTACAGACTTAAAAGAACTCAAAATGCTATTCTTCTTAGACTTTTTCTTAAAAAAATTACACTTCTGTGTAATAAAACAGCAAAGCTAAAGTAGCATTCTTGGATGACTGAGCAAAATCACCTCTGTTCAATGACTTTTCTAATCTAAACTTTTCACAATCTAACTTGTGTTACTAAAATAAATGCTACTATTATCAAAAGAGGTCATAATTATAAACTCTCTTACAGGGACTGCAAAAGTAGATGTGAAATAGGAATCCCAGGAATATCAGTTCTTGATACAAAATAAGGAATCAGCAAAATAAACAGAAAGAGAATATGCCTAGGAATGTTTGGCAAGGTATTAGAACTGTAAGTGTAGGAGATAAATTAGTACCTAACAATTATGTATGAATAAGGAAACTTCATAAATTGTGAATTCAGACCTGTTAGAAACTATAAGTGGATCAACAAGCACAAATTTAAATTTTATTTCCAAAAATATCCAGAGAATAACAGAAAAGAGAAGTCCTGACATTTTGTGATTTTGATTTAGTTTTATAATAACATATAAGAATTATAAGATATTAATTATTTTCTACATGCCTTGGTCCAGGAACTGAATAAAAAAGCTCCTCCTCCCATCCATGGGGAATTTGCTCCAAGATCCCAGTGATGCCTGAAACTGCACGTAATACTGAACCCTTCATTTACTGCACTTTTCCCCATAATCACTGGTGTAGAAATTGTACAGGGTGAATGCATTGTACAGTAAAAGGGATGATTCATGATCTCAGAGGGATGGAGCAAGTGGGTGTGAGATTTCATCACACTTCTGAGAATGGTATGGAATTGAAAACTTACGAATTTTGTATTCTTGAAGTTTCCATTTAATATTTTTGGACCACTGCTAACCCTGAGTAACTGAAACCATGAAAAGCAATACCTCGGATAAGGGGCGACTGCTATACTATATTTTTAATATCTATTTCTTCATTTGTGTGTTTTTAGCTGCTTCGGGTCTTAGTTTGCAGCACTCAGGGTCTTTCATTGTGGTGTGCAGGCTCTCCATTTTGTTAAACAGGCTACTTCCTTGTTGTGGTGCTGGCTCTCTTGTTTCAGGGAATGTGGGATCTTAGTTCCCCAGGTAAGGACTGAACCCAAATTCCCTACATTGGAAGGCATATCCTTAACCACTGGACCACCAAAAGAGTCCCCTACTGTACTATATTTATATCTTTATCACATTCAAATGTTTAAGAGGGAAACTCCTCAGCAAATCCTTAAGCATATTGTATGCAATGCAAGATGGCAAACTAGGTAAGATATTGAAAATGTTGCACACACTTTAGGGAGAAAAAGTCAGTATTTTATAAATGTGTTTGTCTGCTTATCACATTAGTTTCGATGACATGCTTATAAGGCAGGCAGTTGGTATCACTCTCTCATATAAATGAATAGCAATGGGTTGGAACTGAGGAGATACTTAGCAACTAGTAAGGACTGTGAACCTCTTCCCTCATGGCTCAGTAGTAAAGAATCTGCCTGTCAGTGAAAGAGATGCCAGTTCAGTCCCTGGTTCTGGAAGATCCCCTGGAGAAGGAAATGGCAAATCACTCCAGTAACCTTACCTGGAAAATCCTGTGGACAGATGAGCCTGATGGGCTACAGTCCAGTTCATGGGGGTCACAAAAGAGTCATATACAACTTCAGTTCAGTTCAGTTCAGTTCAGTTGCTCAGTCGTGTCCGACTCTTTGCGACCCCATGAATCACAGCACTCCAGGCCTCCCTGTTCATTACCATCTCTCGGAATTCACTCACACTCACATCCATCGAGTCCGTGATGCCATCCAGCCATCTCATCCTCGGTCGTCCCCTTCTCCTCCTGCCCCCAATCCCTCCCAGCATCAGAGTCTTTTCCAATGAGTCAACTCTGCGCATGAGGTGGCCAAAGTACTGGAGTTTCAGCTTTAGCATCATTCCTTCCAGAGAAATCCCAGGGTTGATCTCCTTCAGAATGGACTGGCTGGATCTCCTTGCAGTCCAAGGGACTCTCAAGAGTCTTCTCCAACACCACAGTTCGAAAGCATCAGTTCTTCAGCACTCAGCCTTCTTCACAGTCCAACTCTCACATCCATACATGACCACAGGAAAAACCATAGCCTTGACTAGACGGACCTTAGTTGGCAAAGTAATGTCTCTGCTTTTGAAAATGCTATCTAGGTTGGACATAACTTTTCTTCCAAGGAGTAAGCGTCTTCTAATTTCATGGCTGCAGTCACCATCAGCAGTGATTTTGGAGCCCCAAAAAATAAAGTCTGACAGCTTTAGCATCATTCCTTCCAAAGAAATCCCAGGGTTGATCTCCTTCAGAATGGACTGGTTGGATCTCCTTGCAGTCCAAGGGACTCTCAAGAGTCTTCTCCAACACCACAGTTCAAAAGCATCAATTCTTCGGCACTCAGCCTTCTTCACAGTCCAACTCTCACATCCATACATGACCACAGGAAAAACCATAGCCTTGACTAGACGGACCTTAGTTGGCAAAGTAATGTCTCTGCTTTTGAAAATACTATCTAGGTTGGACATAACTTTTCTTCCAAGGAGTAAGCGTCTTTTTATTTCATGGCTGCAGTCACCATCTACAGTGATTTTGGATAAGATGTGTTTAAAAGCAGAGTTCCCCATTATTAGAAGCCTCCCAAACTAAATATTTTGCTTTAGTTACCACCTGAGGATACAGGCACATAATTCAATTTTACATTCTTCTCTTTAGGGATTCTCAGGTGGCTCAGTGTTACAGAATCTGCAAGCCAATGCAGAAGCAGATTTGATCCCTGGGTCATTAATATCCCCTGGGGTAGAAAATGACAACCACTCCAGTATTCAGCCTGTAAAATTCCATGGACAGAGGAGCCTAGAGGGCTATAGTCCTGGGGTTGCAAAGAGTCAGGCAAGGCTGAGCACGCAAATATGCATGCTTCTCTCTGGGGCTTTGAATCTTTAGGGAATCAGTAAAGACACAAGGTCACTTGAAACATGGAAGTGATAGCAGCAGAGATGATCTAGTGCTGGAAGCAGAGAAGTGGCCAACTGTCTGATACTGGTATTATTAGTATTGTATTAAATGAAATATTCTTGAGTATAACTTTGGGTGAATTCTCTGATGACTAACCTCCTTGGTCCTTACCTTTTATGCAAGCCTGGTTCTCTACCCTTCCTGTCAAGGTTGTAAACCTTGAAATATCATTTCAACCCTTTATTTTCTGCTTCAGTTAGTTCATTGATTACTGTTGCTTGCAACCAGGATCCCTGACTGAAACACTGAAAAGAGTTGATAAGGAAATTACTTTAAAAAAAAATCACTTCTGAGCATATACCACAATACTTGCTAGAAAACCTCTCTACTGATAAGTGTATATCTATTAAAAAAATCAAAATATCCAATGATTTCAAGTATATCCTATTAAATGATATCTGTGTATAGAATATGATGTTAGAGAAGTCAAGTATGAGACTAAGATTGACTTTAGGAAGAGGAGAGAAAGTGAGGCTAAAGTAAAGGAAGTTAGAAAATTGACGTCAAAGATGCTTTTACAGAAACACCAATATAGAATTTCAGTAGCAAGAATGAAGAATTATACACAGTTTATACTGCTTTTGGAAAAGTTTTAAAGTGCAGTTAAAGGCAAAGCTAAAGAAATGGAATAGTTTGTTGGTTTTGAAATTAACATCCTAATAAAATGGGATCCTTATGTGGCTGGAAACAGATATAGCTTGCCGGGGTCCAGCCCCGGTGGATCCAGGGTGATTCGAAGGGTGGACAGCGTCGGCGAGGAAAACTTATTTATTTATTTATATAAGATTAGATTAGAAAGAGATAGTATAGTAGGAAAATTAAGTGGAGAAAAGAGGCTGAATAACTTGGCTTACAGGCTAAACTAATAAAACTCTGGACAAGGAGTTTGCACCATCTACGTTAGGCCACTGGCGCCCGTTTGAATATTGGAGAGTGCCCCGCCTTGGGCTCTCTCTCTCACAGATCTTAAAAGCCAGGGCAAGTAAGTAGACATGATGAGCTGCCCACTCCAGATGGGAATTCAGCCTGAAATTAAAGTATAAAGAGGAGACAAGGGGGAAACCAGTCCAGCGACTGATCCCATCCTCTATTGTTCAGAAGGCCTTTTATACCTTTGATTGTACATAGAGATCAATGGGTAATACAAAATTATGTGGCGTCAGCAGCCCTGACTCTTATCAATACCAGGCTTTTCTCTCTGAATACCTAATTGTATACAGAAGTCTTAGGTGATTTACATTATCTTCTAGCCAAAAGGGCCAATTAACATTTTACAGCCTTTTTCCTGATAAGGGTTTGTCAACCAGAAGACTTATTTGTGTTAATCTTCCCAAAGTCTGGTGCCACTCTCAGAAAGCACTAAATAAAGTTACATTCTTACATAGCAAGGACACAAGGGGAGTGCAGTGATATACAACAAAGAAAAGTAATTAACTCAAAAGTCTAGTGTTGCTAACATCAAAACTACTATCTATCCTTTTCCATATCCCATTTACATTGATTAACATCCTCCCAGGTGCCTAAAAGATAAAGAATATGGAGGTCTGGCAGCAGTCATTGAGTCAACAGTGAAAACCTTCACCAATGTAATTTTTTTTTAACTCTTCAGAAAAGGCTCTGTTTCCTTAAGATGCTTTTAAGCTTTGTGCCTTTCGCAGTTGGGGGCTGTAAGCAATTCACAAGCTGTAAGAGGTCTGGGGAACCTGTTAGGCAAGCAAGCTAGAGAGTTATCAGAGGGCGTTTACCTGAAACATCCCTTTCAAATGCAGAAGACTAAAGCCTTGAATTGACTTTTCCAGAGAATATCAGAAGAGTGGAAAAGCAGAGTACAAAGGCCGGCAGATTCTTATATTTTTTGAGGGGTGGATGCTCGGGAAATTTCAGGGGGAACCCCTGAAACCTGAACATGCCTTGCGTTTGCCAGGCTTCCTACCGCATGACCTTGTCACGGGCGGGATTCCTCACACTGGCTCCCGGCAGGTCGCAAAGAGTTGGACATGACTGTGCGACTGAACTGAACTGAACTTTTCTTCCAAGTCTTTTAATTTTATGACTGCAGTCACCATTTGCGGTGATTTTGGAGCCCCCCAAAATAAAGTCAGTTACTGTTTCTACTGTTTCCCCATCTATTTGCCATGAAGTGATGGTACCAGATGCCATGATCTTAGTTTTCTGAATGTTGAACTTTAAGCCAACTTTTTCACTCTCCTCTTTCACGTTCATCAAGAGGCTCTTTAGTTCTTTACTTTCTGCCATAAGGGTGGTATCATCTGCCTATCTGAAGTTATTGATATTTCTCCCGGCAATCTTGATTCCATTTTAGATACATTTAAAACCATACATAGTGAAATTATTTTAATGGATTCTAAGTTCTACAAGAATGGCTCATATTCCTTCTGCAGCTAAACAGTACTTAGCAAACCTATATGATTCCAGAGAGTATCCTCATTTACATTAACAGGCTTAACTGAAGTAGTAATTCAAGTAGAAGTTAGATGTTCTTTTTAAGCTGTAATAGAAAACATCAAGTTTGAAGTAGTGCTTGGGGATTTTTATCTTGGAGGGCACACAAACATTTAGAGGCTTTTTTTTTTTTAAGAAAATTTGAAACAGCAGCAACAATAAAAAGACAACTGAGGAATTGCCTCAATTTTTTTTGTTTTTAGATCAGAGTACTATAATTCTGGAAAGCAAATATGTTACAGCTTCTCAAGATTCTTTGGGTTAGCACAATGAAAATCTGCAGGGCTTTATGAAAATTAAAAACTCATTGTCCTAACTAGTCGGTCATACACAATAACTTTAAAGTTTCTCATCTTTATTTTGCAAAGGAAAATGTTGAGTAATGTTAGGTTTGGATGCTCATTTTCTGCATTTCTTCTGGTCCTGTGACCTTTTATTCACTCCATCCTACGAAATCACAAGAAGCCCTAAAAATGAGATATTCCTTTCATTCCAATCCAGCCTACCGAATCACTGTTAGCATCTTCTTGATAAATTTTCGCCAATCACTGAGCAGCAGAGTTCCCTTAGGAACATTTGACTAATTAAAGATGCCTCTCGCATAATGTGTAATCGGAAGAGGATGAGAAAGATGGAGAAATGTTTAAGTACTAATAATTTTTGCCAGTATCTTTTGCCAAATAACAGGACAGATTGTAGAAATTTGGCTGCTGCTGTATCTCAAAGGTGTTCTTCAGCAGAGTGGGCTACTTTACAGGATTTATAGAGCCAAACTTGGTTCCCTCCTTCCATCAAGTGTAAGGAACTTTTTTTTCATATGACATTTTTCATTTCATGTACTGATTTCATCCCTGATGTTTATTATTTTTATCTTTAGTTTTCACATCATTTTGATTATCCCAGGTATTAATTGTATTTTAGTCTTTTGATGTGTTTTGTTTATGCTACCTCAAAACATTTTTGAAAACAGAAAAGGAAGGTCTTTGTTTCTAAAAGAAAAATAATGACACTTGGCAAATGCTTACTGTGTATTAAAACTTGTTAAGCATTTTACATGCATCAATAAATTGAATCCTTATGACCCTACATGGCAGGTTACTAGTATTATCTGCATTTTTCAGAAGAGGAAACTGAGGCACAGAAAAGGTTGAGATACACAGCCTTTATACAATGGAGCTAGGAATCCTGGCCCCAGATCTCATGCTCTACCATTACATCATATTGCTTTGTCTAGTGTATTGAAAATCTCTTCCTATATTTTTTACCAAATTGGCTAATTGAATTCTCGTTAATTATGTTAATCATAGTGCAACCTCTTTTATCTGTTCACCAAATATTTATCCTATTTGTATTTGTTGTATCAGTTGTATCAGATCCTATTTGTACCAGTTGCTCTTAAAGTTGTTAGAAGTAGTGAGGTTTGAGATTTTTTTTTTCAGTGGGTAAATGGGTTAAATCTTCAGGGAAAGATTTGCTATGAAGTCAATGAAACTTAAGCTTCATCTGCACAGGAGCTTTCCAAAACCCTGGGAGTGGGCCCAAGTCAATGTTCACATTGTCAAATGTTTTTGTAAATTTTTTATAAAACTGAGAGGGAGGAGGGAGGGGGGTTCAGGATGGGGAACACGTGTATACCTGTGGCGGATATATGTTGATGTATGGCAAAACCAATACAATATTGTAAAGTAATTAACCTCCAATTAAAATAAATAAATTTATATTAAAAAAATTAGATGTCATTAACAGCAATAGGTCAAGATTGCTATCTCTTACTACATCCACTCCCTCTCTGTCACACTTTCAGTATTAGGCAGCATTGGAGTGGCCAGAATTATTTTGGGGATCCAGTTAAAGGGAAGTGGAGTCAAGAACACATTCAGTTTGAGTTTTGCATAATATATATATATATGAAGTTTACAGACACTTTCTTACATGATTAAGTTATTATCCCACTGTAGGAATAATTGCCAGGATAAATTTTGAGTAGAAGCAATGAATTAGGCTTTTGAATAGTTTAATAATGCAATTAATAAAGAGGAATACATCATATGAAAACATTGGGAAAATATTTTAATTTGAGATGAGTACTGAAACTGATGATAAAATAACTCTAGGATAAATTGATTAATGGATATCACTGAGTCAGTGAATATGTTAGGTGAGCCATGCCTGCAGGGCAACCCAAGACGGGCGAGTCATGGTGGAGAGGTCTGACAGAACGAGGTCCACTGGAAAAGGGAATGGCAAGCCACTTCAGTATTCTTGCCTTGACAACCCCATGAACAGTATGAAAAGGCAAAATGATAGGATGCCAAAAGAGGAACTCCCCAGGTCATTAGGTGCCCAATACGCTACTGGAGATCAGTGAAGAAATAACTCCAGAAAGAATGAAGGGATGGAGCCAAATCAAAAACAATACCCAGCTGTGGATGTGACTGGTGATAGAAGCAAGGTCCGATGCTGTAAAGAGCAATATTACATAGGAACCTGGAATGTCAGGTCCATGAATCAAGGCAAATTGGAAGTGGTCAAACAAGAGATGGCAAGGGTGAACATTGACATTCTAGGAATCAGCAAACTTAAATGGACTGGAATGGGTGAATTTAACTCAGATGACCATTATATCTACTACTGCAGGCAGGAATCCCTCAGAAGAAATGGAGAAGCCATCATGGTCAACAAAAGAGGCTGAAATGCAGTACTTGGATGTAATCTCAAAAACAACAGAATGATCTCTGTTCGTCTCCAAGGCAAACCATTCAATATCACATTTATCCAAGTCTATGCCCCAATAGTAACACTGAAGAAGCTGAAGTTGAACGGTTTTATGAAGACCTGCATGACCTTTTAGAGCTAACACCCCCAAAAGATGTCCTTTTTATTATAGGGGACTGGAATGCAAAAGTAGGGAGTCAAGAAACACCTGGAGTAACAGGAAAATTTGGCCTTGGAATATGGAATGAAGCAGGGCAAAGACTAATAGAGTTTTGCCAAGAAAATGCACTGGTCATAGCAAACACCCTCTTCCAACAACACAAGAGAAGACTCTACACGTGGACATCACCAGATGGTCAACACCAAAATCAGATTGATTACATTCTATGCAGCCAACGATGGAGAAGCTCTATACAGTCAACAAAAACAAGACCAGGAGCTGACTGTGGCTCAGATCATGAACTCCTTATTACCAAATTCAGACTCAAATTGAAGAAAGTAGGGAAAACCACTAGACCATTCAGGTATGACCTAAATCAAATCCCTTATGATTATACAGTGGAAGTGAGGAATAGATTTAAGGGCCTAGATCTGATAGATAGAGTGCCTGA
>SJYT01075586.1:10041-117811 GCA_006410635.1 Cephalophus harveyi
TTGTTTTCCTCTATTTCTTTGCATTGATCACTGAAGAAGGCTTTCTTATCTCTTCTTGCTATTCTTTGGAACTCTGCATTCAGATGCTTATATCTTTCCTTTTCTCCTTTGCTTTTTGCTTCTCTTGTTTTCATAGCTATTTGTAAGGCCTCCTCAGACAGCCACTTTGCTTTTTTGCATTTCTTTTTCTTGGGGATAGTCTTGATCCCCTGTCTCCTGTACAATGTCATGAACCTCCATCCATAGTTCAACAGGCACTCTGTCTATCAGATCTAGTCCCTTAAATTTATTTTCACTTCTACTGTATAACCATAAGTGATTTGATTTAAGTCATACCTGAATGGTCTAGTGGTTTTCCCCCCTTTCTTCAATTTGAGTCTGAATTTGGCATAAGGAGTTCATGATCTGAGCCACAGTCAGCTCTTGGTCTTGTTTTTCCTGACTGTATAGAGCTTCTCCATCTTTGGCAGCAAAGAATATAATCAATCTGATTTCAATGTTGACCATCTGGTGATGTCCATGTGTAGAGTCTTCTCTTGTGTTGTTGGAAGAGGGTGTTTGCTATGACCAGTGCGTTCTCTTGGCAAAACTCTGTTAGCCTTTGCCCTGCCTCATTCTGTACTCCAAGGCCAAATTTGCCTGTTATTCCAGGTGTTTCTTGACTTCCTACTTTTTTGCATTCCAGTACCCTATAATGAAAAGGACATCTTCTTGGGATGTTATTTCTAAAAGGTCTTGTAGGTCTTCATAGAACCGTTCAACTTCAGCTTCTTTAGTGTTACTAGTGGGGTATAGGCTTGCATTACCGTGATATTGAATGGTTTGCCTTGGAAACGAACAGAGATCATTCTTTCGTTTTTGAGACTGCATCCAAGTACTGCATTTCGGACTCTTTTGTTGACCATGATGGCTACTCCATTTCTCCTCAGGGATTCCTGCCCACAATAGTAGATATAATGATCATCTGAGTTAAATTCACCCATTCCAGTCCATTTTAGTTTGCTGATTCTTAGAATGTCGACATTTACTCTTACCATCTCCTGTTTGACTTCCAATTTGCCTTGATTCATGGACCTAACATTCCAGGTTCCTATGCAATATTGCTCTTTACAGCATCGAACCTTGCTTCTATCACCAGTCACATCCACAGGTGGGTATTGTTTTTGCTTTGGCTCCATCCCTTCATTATTTCTGGAATTATTTCTCCACTGATCTCCAGTAGCATATTGGGCACTTACTGACCTGGGGAGTTCCTGCTTCAGTATCCTATCATTTTGCCTTTTCATGCTATTCATGGGGTTCTCAAGACAAGAATACTGAAATGGTTTGCCATTCCCTTCTCCAGTGGACTACATTCTGTCAGACCTCTCCACCATGACCCGCCCGTCTTGAGTGGCCCCACATGGCATGGCTTAGTTTCATTGAGATAGACAAGGCTGTGGTCCATGTGATCAGATTGGCTAGTTTTCTGTGATTATGGATTCAGTGTGTCTGCCCTCTGATGTCCTCTCACAACACCTACCATCTTACATGTGTTTCTCTTACCTTGGACTTGGGGTATCTCTTCATGGCTGCTCCAGCAAAGTGCAGCTGCTGCTCCTTACCTTGGATGAGGGATATCTCCTCACTGCCACCCCTCCTGACCTTGAATGAGGAATAGCTCCTCTCAGCCCTCTGCACCCGTGCAGCCATGATACCGTACATATAAAACCCTAAAGATAGTATCAGAAAATTACTAGAGCTAATCAGTGAATTTAGCAAAGTTACAGGATACAAAATCAATACACAGCAATCATTTTCATTTCTATACACTAACAATGAAAATCAGAAGAAATTAAGGAATCAATCCCATTCACCAATGCAACAAAAAGAATTAAATATCTAGGAATACACTTACCTAAGGAAACAAAAGAACTGTACACAGAAAATTATAAGACACTAAGGAAAGAAATCAATGATGACATAAACTAGATGGAGAGATATACATGTTTCTGGGTAGGAAGAATCAATATTGTGTAAATAACTATATTACCAAATGCAATCTATAGATTCAATGTGACCCCTATCAAATTACCCATGGCATTTTTCACAGAACTAGAAAAAAATTCACAATTCATATGGAAACACAAAAGACCCCAAACAGTGAAAGCAGTCTTGAGAAAGAAGAATGGAACTGGAGGAATTAATCTTCCTGACTTCAGATTATACTACAAAGCTACAGTCATCAAGACAGTATGGTACTGGTACAAAAACAGAAATATAGACCAATGGAACAAGATAGAAAGCCCAGAAATAAACCTGTGTACCTATGGGTACCTTATTTTTGACAAAGGAGGCAAGGATATACAATGGGGCAAAGACAGCCTCTTCAATAAATGGTGCTGGAAAAATGGGACAGATGATGTAAAAGAATGAAATTAGAACATTTCCTAACACCAAACACAAAGATAAACTCAAAATGGATTAAAGACCTAAATGTGAGACCAGAAAATGTAAAACTCTTAGAGGAAAGCATAAAAAGAACACTTGATGACATAAATCAAAGCAAGATCCTCTATGACCCACCTCCTAGAGTAATGTAAATAAAAACAAAAGTAAGCAAGTGAGACCTGATTAAACTTAAAAGGTTTTGCACAGAAAAGGAAACTATAAACAAGTTAAAAAGACAACCCTCAGAATGGAAGAAAATAATAGCAAATGAAACAACTGACAAAGGATTAATTTTCAAAATTTACCAGCGGCTCATACAACTCAATGCCCAAAAAACAAACAACCCAATCAAAAAGTGGGGAAAAGACCTAAGCAGACATTTCTCCAAAGAAGACATACAGATGGCTGGCTAACAGATGAAAAGGTGCTCAACATCACTCATTGTTAGATAAATGCAAATCAAAACTACAACGAGATATCACCTCATACCAGTCAGAATGGCCATCATCAAAAAGTCTACAAACAATAAATGCTAGAAAGGGTGTGGAGAAAAGGGAATGCTCTTGCACTGTTGGTGAGGATGTAAACTGATAACAGGCACTATGGAAGACGGTATGGAGATTCCTTAAAAAACTAGAAATAAAATCACCATCTGACCCAGCAATCCCACTGCTAGGCATATACCCTGTGACTATTACTGTACAAGTTTCTCAGTCGTGTCCAACTCTTTAAGATCCCATGGGCTATATAGTCCATGGGATTCTCCAGGCCAGAATAGTGAAGTGGGTAGCCTTTCCCTTCTCCAGGGGATCTTCCTGACCCAGGGATTGAACCCAGGGCTCCCGCATTGCATTACAGGCAGATTCTTTACCAATATACCCTGAGGAAGCCAAAATGGAAAAAGACATATGTATCCCATTTCATTGCAGCACTACTTACAATAGCTAGTACATGGAAGCAACCTAGATGGCCATCGACAGATGAATGAATAAAGAAGTTGTGGTACTTATACACAGTGGAATATTAGCCGTACAGAGGAACACATTTGAGTCAGTTCTGATGATGTGGATGAACCTAGAACCTATTATACAGAGTGAAGTGAGTCAGAAGGAGAAAGATAAGTATCATATTCTGACACATATATATGGAATCTAGAAAAATGGTACTGATGAATTTATTTACAGGGCAACAGTGGAGAAACAGACATAGAGAATGGACTTATGGACGTGGGGAGAGGGGAGGAGAGGGTGAGATGTGTGGAAAGAGTAACATGGAAACTTACATTACCATATGCAAAATAGATAGCCAATGAGAATTTGCTGTATGGCTCAGGAAACTCAAACAGGGGCTCTGTATCAATCTAGAGGGATGGGATGGGGTGGAAGATAGGAGGGAGGTTCAAAAGGAAGGGAATATTTGTATACCTATGGCTGATTCATATTGAAGTTTGACAGAAAACAATAAAATGCTATATAACCATTATCCTTCAATAAAAAGATAAATTTAAAAAATAAAGCATGTATATTTAAATTAAATCTATCACATAGCATGGAAGAGAAGATGGGTGCTTTCTGAGCATTTATTGTCCACATTTCTAAGGGAATAAGGTTGCATAGGGAAGCAAAGTTGACCATATCATACAAATATTCACAAATGAACTGACCACTTATGAAATTAGCCCCCATTCAACTACCCTTTCCACTTGACATCTGGTCTATTTAAACACTGAACAAAATGCAATGCCAACTGGTTTTAAGGTGCATTGGAAATCCTTTAATATGTGAAATTTCTTTGAAGCCAGTGTTGGTGAATGACCTGAAATTTGTGCAGAGCCACAGACAGATAGTGATCTGAGTGAGTCAGCTGAATCAAGAAGTCAAGTTAGAAAAGAAATCTTTAGATAAAAACGGGATAGTTTCTTCAGAAGTGAATTATTCAAATATCAAAATATTGAGAGAGACTGTAAAAAAAATTGATAGACATTTTTGCCTAAATGACTGTCCTATTAGTGGTGCTACAAAGTAGCATGTTATCTTGTTAGGGAAGTTAACTACATTCCCATCCATGAGAAACAACAACAACAAAAAGAACAGAAAACAAAATAATTACAGTAAAGCCATTAGTTGTTAGAAACAATAGCCTAATTCTAAAAATCAGCAAACAGCTGTGGTTTTTCGACATTTGATGTAAAAATTATTCTCATAATTTGAATTTCATTTTTCCTGGATAAAATTACATTCAAAATTTTTGCCTTTATTATTTATAATGGAAAGTTTATTCCTGCTTTAAATAGGGTCATTTCTAGTTAGCCTTTTCCAGGTAATTGCTGTCCTTGAAAAATCATCATGAGATACTCCTGAATTTAATCCAGAACTTGCTAGGTCCCAACTTTTTTTTTTAGTAATAATGACAACAGTAATAATTATTCAGAGTCTGCTATGTACTATTCTCCTATGACTATGTGCTATTCTGAGCACTTCACAAAAATCATTTCTTTTAATCCTATAACAACCCTGTGAGATAGAAACGTTTATTAACAGTATTTTTAGATATGAAGTAACTGAAATGAGAGGCTAGAGAGTAACTTGCTAAGGAGTGGAAGCAGATACAGATAAGACTTTAGAGCCTGCTGCCAGTGTTTACTAGTGATATAAAGGCCAAGAAATATTAAAAAGCTCAACTCCTCAAAATATAATGGTGAACTGACCAAAAGTCATATTCTTATCTACATTAAAACATAGGATAAATACATTAATGCTGCTACTGCTGCTGCTGCTGCTAAGTCGCTTCAGTTGTGTCCGACTCTGTGAGACTTCATAGATGGCAGCCCACCAGGCTCCCCCATCCCTGGGATTCTCTAGGCAAGAACACTGGAGTGGGTTGCCATTTCCTTCTCCAATGCATGAAAATGAAAAGTCAAAGTGAAGTCGTTCAGTTGTGTGCGACTCTTAGTGACCCCATGGACTGCAGCCTACCAGGCTCCTCCATCCGTGGGGTTTTTCAGGCAAGAGTACTGGAGTGGGGTGCCATTGTCTTCCTATACCAAGAAATCCTCTCCCTAGTAACTGACTTATTCACGTACTAATCAGAGTTTGAGTTTAAGATGCTGCAAGAAACAGCTGCGCAAACTACTTGCCCCATAAGCAGAAAAATATTGTATAATATTTGGACAGTAACTTAAATAAGAGCTAACTGTACATACCTTGCCTGTTCTGGTAGTTACTAAAATAGAACTAATTGCAGCTTCTTGAATTATATTGTTAACAATAATCATGGTGCTGCTGGCCTGTTAGTCAGATGGGAAAAGAAAAGCATGTTTTAGTTATTATTATTTAAAGGCTTTGCATTAATAGAGTCAAAAGATGTATTATTTACATAGAGGAAAAATAGTCCCTCAAAGGAAGTTTAAATTAGAATAGTTTTATATGATAAAAGAGTATGCTTTTCCTTAGGTTAGTGACTTTCCAACTTTTTAATAGCTACTTAGGAAAATAAAATCAAGATAACCATAAATGCCTTTGTGTCACTGTAAAATTTAGCATCCCTTTTTCAGCATTATCTCAGCAATTTTTTTTTCCTGGGATTTTAAAGGTTTAATATATTAAATTTGTGTATCATGGGATGTCTGACATATGTAAGCTGCCAATTTGAAAAGCAAAGCTCTCTGCTTTCATATTATGTGATACAAGAAATAAGATTTTCCAAATAAATTAGTTTATTTTTCATTGATGATTGGCGGATTGGAATGAGGAAACAAATTACATCTTGCTTTAAAATAGAATTCAAGAAAATATAAACAAGTATATTGGAACGTGGGCATTAGTTGAAGCTACATCTCTGGCCAGCAAAATTAAAGCAATTAGATAGTGTCAGAACCTAATAACTGATGAGGCATGTATACTTTCTCAAGCTCAGAACTGGGAAATTAAATGCAAGGCTGAGGATATAGTAAGATGCAACAGGTTTCTTTTTGAAAAGTATAACTGTCCTTTTACTATATTGCTGTTGTTGTTGTTCAGTCCCTAAGTTGTGCCAGACTCTTTTGTGACCCCATGGACTGTGGCCCTCTGTCCATGGGATTTCACAGGCAAGAATACTGGAGTGGATGGCCATTTCCTTCTCCAGGGAATCTCCCCAACCCAGGAATTGAACCTGTGTCTCCTACTTTGCAGGCAGATTCTTTACCACTGAGCCACCAGGGAAGCCCTCCTTTTACTATATAGTGAAAACTGTATTATATATTCAGTCTTCCTTTTTGATTCCATCTCAGGAAGTTCAGAGGCACAATTTTGGCTCAAAGACAGGGTCTTGCCTTAAGCCTGTTGTTAAGTCTCGCCTTCCCTCTATTCCTTCATTCTCATCCTTATCATTTTAATTTCTGTTTTTAGTCTTCTGTTCATAAGTTTATTTTTTTCTCTATGCTTCATACTGTGTATTATTTTAGTTTTTGTAAATTATTTTGAATCCTTGAAAAGATAGTAAAACTTTTTGTGATCTGGTAAGACTACCTAGGATCAGATCTTGACCCTGCCACTCAAGAGCTATGTGATCTCAGGCAAACAACTGAATTCATCTGTCATGCGTTTTTCTTATTTGTAGAATGGGGTGGTAATGATACCTGACTCCTCAGGGTTATTGTAAGGATTAAATGAGTTAATATATGTTCAGTGCTTTAGAAGTGGGTCTGGTACATGGTAACTTTTCAGTAAATATTTTGCTATTGAAGATTTGGATGGACAGACATGCTCCAAGAGGAAGAGAAATAGGGAAATATAGGAAATGATGATAGGATTAACTACCTGAACTTAAAAGAAAATCAACTAAAGATGACCCTGAAAAGAAAATGTGGCCCTGATACTAACTGTGACAGCAAATAAAAAAATTTTACACAGTATAAACATTGTCATCAGTGAAGGCATTCATTCCATAAACTACTGGAAACTAGATCTGAAATGTTTGGGTTTCCCCATATAAAGAAGTCAAACAGGCATGTGTTTTGTGACGTTAGTGTCAATTAGTTCCTCTCTGAAGTTATGTCTTATTGTTCTAGGCCAAAATATGCCTAGATTGCCACCTTATTAAGTTAATCCTACCTAGTCAAGAGATGAAATGCCAAAAGAAAAAAAGAAAAATCGGAATCCTATTTTCTATTCTTCCTTCTTACCTCCTTCTTTTTTGCTTTCCTGGCACTGAGATATCTGTGATGTCCCTTGAAAGAGTAAAAGAAAGAAAAATACACCTGACTTGTATTGGATGAACCAGGTTATCTGCTAGAAGCTCTCTCTAGTCTACATCCTCATGCCTCAAGCCTCCCGCTAGACATCACAGGTTCAGAGGACTTAAATGGATAGCCCAACATCTTATATTTAGTGAACAGCATAGTTGTATTCAAACTCTGGTCTGTATGGTGCTAAAGCCTGTTCTCATAGATACAGCCTATTTAATATCTTTGATCTCTCTACTACAGTGACTATGGATCAAAATACAACTATAATACATACTTGTTAGGAATCAGTCACAATGGATGTAGAGTCTGGGTTACATTTCCATGTTGTAAATTTTTAAAGAGAGGTTTTCCTTATTAGTTTAATATCATTTATTTCATTGTCACAATTGTAGTTCTGTGACTACAATCTTCTAACAACATCTCATCCTTAATTTTTTTTTCAATTAGTTTTGCTGATTTTTTTAACTTTTTATTTTGTACTGGAATAAAGCCAATTGACAAAGTTACGGTAGTTTCAGGTGAACAGCGAAGAAACTCAGCCATACAAATACTTGTATCCATTCTCCTCCAAACCTCCTTCCAGAAGTTGTTGAGGGACAGCCTCTCATCCTTTATTCTTTGTGACCCTGCCCATTCTTGATTACCGATAGATAAGTAATTTCCTAAAACACTCTCCTATTTCAGGTCATCTTTATTAGTTAAGGCACAAGATATGCTTTTGTAACCCAAAATCTTAGTGCCTGAAGCAAGAGTTTATTTCTGTCTCATGTAGCAGTCCAGAGCTAGCAAGCAGCTCTGCCATTCTCAAAACATTGTTTTGAATGTTTTCTAAGAGTGAGGAAAATGTAGGCCAAGGCAGGGAGATAGCCCAAAATGGCACATATCACTGCACTCACATCTTATTGGCCCAGACTAATTCATACAGTAAAACTAGCTACAAAACTAGAGAACCCTCTAACCAAGTGACTGTGGAGGTAGATGTTCTATGCTAAAAGAAAGAAAATGCATATTGGGAAATGATCAGTGGTCTGTGACTCATTACTCCTAGACTAAGGAACCTCTAAGACTCTTCATTGTCTCTGTTATTGAAGCTGACCTAGATTCCACTGCCCTCTATGACGACGAGTCATCTTACCCATTCATTTTTTTTTCCCCTGGAGATTTGCCAACATAGGATTATGTCAAGTTTAGAGCTGAAAAGAAATCTTCTAAAGCAACAGTTATAGTCGTGACCTGTTAAAGCCTGTATGTATATCCCAAACCCATCAACTGAATTGGAAAATGTTCAGCCCCTCCCCAGGATGAAGAGTGTTGCATGTGTGATGGAGAAAATGAGATTTCTGTTTACATTAATTAGACACAAAGATTTATATTTGTATTATAAAAAGGCAATAACTACACTGCAAAGGTAATTTCAGAGTTGGATATTTCTTCTCTCCTTCTCTAAACCTGATTATTTAAAAAGAGGTGAATATGTTATTGGCATGGGTAACAGTTGACAGTGAGTATCTGGCAACTCATAGTTTTGCAAATGTTGTCCTTCTAAAATATCTTACTATGGTTTTGTGTTGTTTTGATTTTTTTTAAAAAAGAAAACACATCTGATAAGAAATCTGGCCTAAGAGAATTTAGAAAACAAAGCCTACAGAAATTGCAATGGATTTGTTCCACAAGCTGGTGCAAAGTTAAAAGCAAAGTGAAGCATGTTTCTCTGCTCTTAGAGCAGAGAAACATTCCTCTCTGTTTTAATCAGAGTGCAGAATTGTATGGCTGAAGTTGCTGTAGCACCATGCATCATTCATGACCTGCTGGAATAGACAGAGTGCATAACAGTAAATGCGGAAATCCACTTCACTAGTAAGTTCACCGTAGGTTACAGACATCTCCATTTTGTTTTTTGCTGACCTAGGGCATTATCCACTCCTATGTCAGGAACAAATTACCAGTACATTTTAATCATAACCATTTACCCCAGTATGTTTCCTGTTATTTTGGAAGTTGATTTGGGTGATGAGAGTTTTGACAACTCTTCGATTGAAATATCATCATTTCGTGCTCAACACCCGTTAAAATCTAAATTAAAGAGAAAAATGATAGCTTGGCATATTAAGTTACTAGATTGGTAATTTAAATTCAGTTTTCTTTGCTTGGAATAATTTTATGTTAGGGGAGACATACTTTTTAAAAAGATTTAATTATGACAAACAGGTCTTCCTGTTCTTACCAACCTGTCTCTTCCACCAATGCGAGGCCCTGTGGTAACCATTTTTATTACTTTGTATGCACTTACATAAAAATGCTAATACACATTCCCCTGCCATTCTTATATAAAAAGTAGTATTTAAGGTACTATGTATACTGCTGTGTACTTTTTCTTTCACAAGACATCTTAGCTTTTTATAGGAGTACATAGATAGCCTCATCATTCCTTTACAGAGTGGCATGCTTTCTTTTGTGTGGATGTGTCAAGGTTTATTTAACCAGTCTAAGGGGGCATTTTTCACTAAGTCCTTAACTACTCTTATGATGGGCATTATTATTCTGGATTTTCAGAGAAAACCAAAGCTCTAGGAGCTTTTACAGTGCTTCCATGGTGATCTCTATCTTCCAGCATCTGGTAGGTGCGTTCATATTACACTACTGTGTGAAAGCAATAGTCTCTCTTCTTAAAGATACTTGCTGTGTCTCCTTCTTTCACATGCTCACAAATAGTTTTCCTGTGCTAGAGATTTTCCACCTCAGAGTACAAGAGAATTATTTGATGCCTGTGAGAATGCAGATTCCTAATCTGCCCCCTCCTGAGTTCTCATCAGCATGCCTGGGATGAATTCTCACATCTGGGTAGCACAGCTCTCCCAGGTAGCCCAGCTCCATTATGGCTGTTCACATAGAATGGGAGATAGAGGTCCTCCTGATTGGCATACACTCCAGATGGTTTAGGGGCAGCAATCCCTGGGCCACACTTTGACACAAAGCTGCAGATAGTCCCTAGGGGTGTATGTTACTCGTGAAGAGCATCATGTTTGGTAGTCAGTGGCATTCCCTGATCCCATTGCCACGTGGTTCCATGTGGTGCCTTGGGCTTCCAGAGCACTTTGCATCCTGGCCGTGTACAGGCTGCCTTAGATACCAGTAGTTGCAGCAGAGCATGAGTCTGACTATCTCTTGTGCCTTTGGGATTGAAAAAGACTGTAGTTCTCTGTAACAAATTAGCATATAAATAGGTGCTGTTGGACCCAAATCCTGAGTACACCAGGAATTGAAAGTATGTGTGAGGGATTTAATTAGGAAACTCTTACGATCTCTAATGAGAGAGAAAACAGAGAAATCTTCAGTGACGAAGAATCGCTCCCTGACCTTACCTTTCACTTCTTTCTTGTTTCCACCAAAGTCAGGTCAGGAATTATAAGAACAAGACATTTCTATAGACTGACCACTGTAGAATGTCAGAGCTTGAAGAACTGCTAGAGGTCATGTTAACATGAGGATTCTTAACCTGGAGCCTCTAGAAGGGACCTTTTAACATTCAGTGATCAGTGAACTCCCCAAAATCATAAAGTATTATGTCAGAGGAGTCTCTGATCTCTTCTGATTAAAGACCACCAATATAGCCTAGCACCTTCATTTTACTAATGAAACAATGATCCAAATGATTGCAATTACTTTCCAAGGTCACATAATTATTTGTGGCAGGGATGGGGAGAGAATATAGGAATCTTCCTATTTGGTGATTGATATCTTTAAGACTTTGAAAATAGCATATGAAGGTGGCCTAGTAAGAGGCCTTGGCAAGAAACATGCCATTGCCGGGACTCGCAAACTTTATAATAGAAAATGTTAATTGACTACTTTGTGCTAGCCACTGTTTTAAGTACTTTACATATTAGTTCATTTGAGTCTCATAATCACACCATAAAGAACACTAAGAATGGATGAACTGTAGAAGTTAGCTTTTGAATACAGAGAGGTAAATAGAGATTAGACATGATGGTGAGATTAGCTGAAAAGGGGGAACAGGGACCAGGAGAGACTGGAAGGGGAAAACCTTTATGATAAGCCACAAAGAAAAAGGTGGTCAGAAGAATAAATGATGTTCAGTTGTGGTTTTCTCCCACCTTAAAAAAAAGTAATTCAGTATTTTGTTATTATCATCCCATTTTATTTATGAGGAAAAGAAAGTACAAAGAAATTAATTTATCTACCAGGATTTAAAGTCCAACCATTAGGTTCCAACAAACATGTTCTTCATCATCATGGTATGCCAGATCTTTCTTTAAAATGATGATTAATGTCTATTGGGAAAATGAGCACCAAATCATTAACAGATCCATGTTTTCATGAGACATGAGAGAAGGTAATCTTGGCTCTGTTCCTGCTAAATTCCGCAGCTGAACATGAGCCCTAGAATGAAGAATCATTGAGATGCTTTCAATGATGAAAGACGAGATTGTTATATACTAAAATGTCCATGGTTATTTCTGAATTCTCCAATATGTGATATTTTATTTTTACTTGGTGTTTTTCTGTTTTCTAAATTTTCTAAAAATTATATCTGCCAGTTTGATAGTCAAAAGAAAATAAATATTATTTTTAAAACAGTATAAAAAAGCCCCAGGAATTCATTGCCTCCTCTTTTGTTTCAGATCATTGAAGGGATGATTTGACTTCTTTACTTCTGTAGGTATTTGCTGTCATGTTTCAGGCCTCTGGGGTGTATTCTTGTCTATCTTCAGAGTACTTTTGTAGAGTAGGAATTTCAAGGGCTGACAAAACTGCTGTAATACTTTCTTGAGTTGAAGTATGGCACCAACCCTTAAAAGGAATCAGTTTTCCTTCAAACATTATCCACAGAACACTGTGAATGAATGAATCGTAAGAGTTAACTTTTGAGCATGAACAAAGTCTGGACACTGTGGAGAGATTAGATGAAAAGGGTGAACAGGGGCCAGGAGAGACTGGCAGAGGGGAAACCTTTAGGATAAGCCACATAGGAATAGGTGGTCTGAAGAATAAATGATGTTCAGCCTTGATTTTCACACCTTTAAAAAAAGTTGTTTAATATGCAACAGCCTTCCGTGCTCTTCAGGAATGATTTATCAGTGTGTCTGTTATGCCCAAACTTAGGGTGGCTAACTAGACAGCAGCATGAAATGTGACCTGCTCTGTATTTGAGGCCTTCGGGGGCCCCTCTCTGTTCTTTGCTGTCACTGAAGAATATCAACACAATTCAAAGACTGCACCCCATCTGCCAACACCCCATTTACAGAATGTTTTTGGAATCTATTATTTATGGCTAAGAAGGCCTGTGTCATGGAGTTTGTGACAGCTTCAGGTTTCAAGTCAATGTTCAATGTCTTGGAAAGTCTGCACAGAATTCATTTCTTTCAATTATATCTATTGGTATGAAAATCAGATCCTACCTTAACATTACTCAATTGTCAGGCTGGACCATAAGCAAGGTTGCCAATGTTTTATTAATAAAGGTCACAAAGTCAAATCTTGCTTAGGTATTATTGTCATCAAGATATAAAATATTTCACTTTGGTAAACTTTTTTAAAGACTAAGTTTCATAACTTGAAGGTGTTAAAGCTATTTTCTCTAGCTTTAAACACGCAGAAAGAACATTTCTCAAATATGTGATACATTTCTACCCCTTTTGAAACAAAGCACTGTACTCTGGGTTAGGGAGTCATCACTGGACATGAAGTTGATAATTCACAGAAAGTCTTGGTTCATGTGTAGAAGTGTTCTCCTGCATATAAGTCCCAGACTGCTGTCCTGGGTCAGTTTGTGTGTCTGCATTTGAATTTGTGATCTCTTCCCTCACTGTCCATCCCATGTCTAGGTAGTCTTTCTTCCTCTTGCCAGTGTGCTAGCCACAGACAGGTTGTATACTTTGACTTTCCTTCATCTCCCAGGTTCCAGGATTGCTTTAGGTAATTGAGGTGATTAACTAAATGTTTTTTAGGTGAATTTATTTGCTATGAGCAGCAATAGATATTTTTAATATTTTTTTGAATGAATTCACTTAATGATATGCCCTCAAAGTATTTACGTTAGTCTCCCCATTGTTTAGAAAGGTGGGGTGAGCCAAGGAGCCACAGAATTCTGTGTCTGTGACTGTGACTAGGAGCTGAGACTTAGCCAGGCAGCAGCCAGCTTCTCAGGAGCAGCACTGATGGTCCCCTATTCTCCCAGGGGTCAGAGCCCTAATTCGTTCACTCATCCATTCATCAAAGTGGTAGTTAAGAAGGATTAATTTTATACTTGTGTGCAGAATGGTTTCAAGGCTGTGAAGACTTAAGAGAGAATGGGGCTTCAAGGATTTGTAATGTTGAAGGCAGTTGAAGCCAGTTAGAGGCAGTTTCAATAATTCAGCATGAAAGTCACCCTTACTTGACAGTCCTACTTGAACATGTTTTCTTTATCCATTAGCTTTGAGATTCTTCAGAGACTACTGTCTTTAACAATAAAACTCAATCATATGGCACAGTTCTTTATTACCTTGATTTGTATAAATGTCACCTGCAAAGTATTGTGTAAGATCTGATCTATCAATTGCTTACAAGCTTTACCACCTAAGTACAGTAGAGTGTGTTATAAATAAAAGCTTACTCCTGCTAGACATTCCACCTCTAATCCACTTTGTTAAAAGCTTGATTTATTGTATTTTTTCAAATTATCCCCTCATCCTAATATGCCTACATATTCTAGTTTCTCAACAACTGCAGTATGCCACACCCTACCCCAGGTCCTTGAGACACAATCACAGCCTACAAAGATTTATGGGCTATGAAGGAATAACAGTAAATCAAATTACACTAATAATTATTTTGTTACAATTATAATAAAGGTTACGAATTAGAATTTTAGCATATTATATTAAAACTTCTTTTATGGGACCTCTTTATCATAAAATGTCTCCAATGTTTATTGGCTGAGCTCTCATTTACCCTCTAATATCCATTTTTTCCCCTTTCCCATGTTTGCAAACTAATCCATTCTCTTCTCATTTCAATAGGCATGCTATGTTGCGCTTCCATTCCAGGCCTTTTCCAGATCTCTGTTTCAATGACTTAGACCTCTTTCTTCCATACCTCTCTTCCATTTGTCCTTCTTATACCACACTTCCTGATGAAGCATCCACAGATGCCACATCAAAAGCAAAAGTCTTCTGCTTCAGAGACACCTTTGGTGGTCTTCCCTCCCCAGCAAGAGGAATGCCAGCCTTCTTAGACTGCATCCTAGGCTGTTGTCAACCTGGCTTCGGTAGCCAACTCAGCCTTATCTTACCCAGGCTGATTTATTCCCCTAAACACAGTCTCTCCTCAGTCACTTTAGTCTACTCATTGTCTCCTCAGTGTTCATCTGTGCACATTATCAAATCCATCAGAAATGATCTCCTACCTTGACACGTTGAATTCCATCAATCCTCATATTTCAGTGTAGATTCTTCCTATAAAGACTTTTGCATCCTCAGAGGGTTCTTTTCCTTTATGAACTTAAAATATTAACCTGCATTTCTTTCTTACCAGTGTAGCCTTTCTATTGTTTCATTGTATTTGCACTGTGTGATTATACACCTAAGGCTGATGGTTTCTAGATATCAGGGACTACGTCATGTTCAGGACACAGCACATTTTTTGCATGAAGTAGGTGCCCAGTAAATATTTGATTTCATAGAAGGATTCTAACTGAAGAATTCTAAGCTGAAGGCATTCTGTAGATCTGTATCAATGAGAATCTTCATAGGAATAGCATGCCAGGCTCCTCAGAGATGTCAAGAGCTTTCTGACTCTCCTAAGTAGCAGTTCATGAGAGGAGAGTAAGTGCTATGATAGGAATTTAGACTTGCTTTGATAATGTGAGCAAAATGGCCGGCTTCCAGAAAAAGAGTACCAGTAGCATTGTTTGGTTATTTACTTTAGAAAGCAAGATTTGTCTTCCATTCCAGTTATCTCATCAATATTTTATTTACTGTTTTCCTCTCCTGGGAATATAAGAGTAAGTCTATTGGATTTTTATTTACCTTTCAAAGAAACAAAAATATTTAGTAAGCAATATCCACAGTTTTAAGCATTGCTCTACTGATGGTAGTGAAGTTGGCGTATATAAATTTGCCTATGTGTGATTTTCTAATATATTTGTATTGATAATTCTTGCAATTAACAGAATATAAAATACAAAGAAATGACTCATTTTCTTTGGTTTTGAGTAATAACTTGAAAGCATAGGAGAAAGAGGCCATTCAGACCATAACAATTGGCTGGCTTAATATAAAAATATAAAATGAAAATGCCCCGAAGACCACCTTATTACATTCATCAGCACATCCTGCATTTTAATAAAGGGCAGATAGATTAAAGCTATAGAGCTTTAGGAAACTGATTTTCTGAACTCCTGAAGGTGAGATAGCATGTTCCTGGCAAATCCAGGGCAGTGGCACTGGGGATTTCAAGTGGCTATTTAATATTTATTATCAGTCTTTGTTGGAAGTTGGTATATGTCTTTAAATTTTCATTACCCAGCTGTGGCTCACTGCAGACATTTCCAGATCTTAGAGTCATGAAGTAACTGTAGAGATGAGAGTTCTCCATTCCAGCTCACCTTTGTAAACCCTTCTGTGGTTGGAGGTAAAGCTTTGATTACATGGTTATTATAGCCTTTGGGGTCAGCAAGGTCACAAGCCAAGTATCAGGGGTCCCTAAGACCACCCTCCCCTGCCCCACTAGGTTTAGTGATTCACTAAGGACACTCGACAAGACTTAAACAGTCATCCTCATGGCTAAGATATGTTATAGAGAAAAGACACAAAGCAAAATCAATGCCAGGACAAGATGCATGGAGCAAAGTCTGAAGGAAGCCAAGCACAAGCTTCTGTGCTTTCTCTCAGTAGAGTTGCACAGGACATGTTTAATCCCCACAGTAGCAGTTGTGAAAATATTTGTGAAATATTATCTACCATGTAAACTTATTAAACACATTGCTCAGAGTTTTTACTGGGGACTAGTGACATAGACACCTTCTGCCTAGCACATACCAAAATTCTAGACTCCAAAAATCATATTGTTTATACAGTTTAGACACGGTGAACCCCTCTCATCAGGTCTTAGAAGGGTGGGAGTCTTCTCAGTGTCCAAGTGTCCTGATGCCTGCCAAGGGCAAGTCTTGCAAACAGGACTTTCTAGGAATAGCAATCTCAGGTCTACTATGCCGTTTGTATATAACATTCAACCCCCATGTGCAATTGCACTGAGGACTATGTGGGATGTCCTAAGCCACCAAGTTACCTTTCTCCTTATTAATTCATTTAGAAAATTACATATTCCACATAGCTCTGCATGAAGTGGTCTCTGCCTGCCTCTCTAGCTCCATCTGATGCCTCTGCCCTCTTTGTTAACAAGTCAGGTGTCCTGCCTTTCTTTCAGTTCTTCCATGCTCCAAGTGGCTTTTTATTTCAGAGCCTTGCTATACACTGCACTTGGCTGTGCACTGTACATCCTTCAGCTCTTGCTCTGGCAATTACTTATTGAGAGATATCTTCCCTGAGATAAGGACCTGCTTGTTACTCACTCTCCAACACTCTGTTCTCCTTCACATTAATGACAATTGTAATCAAGTACTTACCAATACTTTTTAATTTGATATTCACCTTCTCTATAGATGTAAGTTTCTGATGGGTGTGGGACTGTGTCTATCTTGTTGGTAGTTATATTACTAGATGATTAGTACCTGTGATAACTAGCATTGGTTAATGAAAAAATAAAATTCTTTCACTTTCAATGCTCTGAAAAGTAAAATGTGGCTGCATCACCAGTGAATTCATCTCAAAGCAGATAAGCATATAGTTGGAGTGCATGTGCTAAGTACTAACAGACAGTGACTCGTGACTCATGCATGCAATTTTGAAACCTTCTATCACAGGGTAAGGAGAGTGTTTCCACAGAGAGTTGCTCTCTACACAGTGGCTACTCAGGAGAACCTGGGAAGTCAAAGGGGCCTGGGTTTGAAACAGCTTTGAAATCTACATACTGAATGACTTTGGATCAGTTATGAGCTTATTTTTCCTGTCTTTAAAGTGAGGGTACTAAGCCCACCTTAGAAGTTGGAAGGATAACGTGGTAAAATCAAATATCTAAATGCTGAGCATACTACCTGGCATGCTGAGAGGACTCTGCAAATGATGGCTGTGGTCTGGGAACTGTCAAGCTAGAGAGGAGCCTCCAGGTCATACTCTTTCCTCTCACCTGATCAAGAAGAACATTTTCTAATTTCCCACCACATATCACAATCCTGTTAGAAAGCCTGTCCCTGGGAGCTGATCCAGGTCAACCGGTTAAGTTTTTGTGTTTATTGATCCTCATTCTGCCTGCTGTAACTTCTACCCTTAGTGTCCAGTTTTGTTTCTTGGTGCAACACAGAACAAGGCTGAACTCTTTTATACATGTTAAACCTTCAAATATATGAAGGCAGCTGTCAGATTGCACTAAGACTTTTTTAAAGACTAAATATCTTGAGTGCCTTCAACCACTCCTCACATACTACCATTTCCAGACCTTCCTGGTTTCCAGATCCCTTTCAGTCTTGGCTGCCTCCCTTCTCACACATATTCCGTTTGGGTGGTGTGTCAGTCAGAGTTCTTCAGAGGAGCAAAACTAATAGACTATGAATTTTTTATTTTAAGAAATTGGCTCATGCAGTTGCCAAGACTGGCAAGTCTGAAATCTGCAGAGCAGCCCAAAACTCAGGCAGGAGTTGATGCTACAGTCTGGAGGCAGAATTTCTGTTTCCTGGGAAACCTCAGTTTTTGCTCTTAAGACCTTCACTTGATTAGAAGAGACCCGCCCACCCACATTACTAATGGTTAGCTGCTGAAAGTTAGCCGCATCTATAGCAGTACCTTCACAGGAAGGCCTAAAGTAGTATTTGATGAAATAACTGGGCATTGTCATCTAACTGAGTTGCCATAAAAGTAACTGTCACAGATGATGTACTTAAACTATGATGCCAGATCTGAACATGAGACATTCGCTCTGACTAGGGTCCAACACAGGAGAATGTTAGCTCCCTTGATAACTACTTTTGTGTTACATGTAGTATAAGATTTTTTTTTTTAATTGGTGGATAATTGCTTAACAATGGTGTACTGATTTCTGCCATACAACAGTGTGAATCAGCCATAAGTATACATATGTCCCCTCCCTCTTGAACAACTCTCCCAGCCCCTTACCCCATCCCACCCCTCTAGATTGTCACAGAGCACTGGGTTGAGTTCCCTGTGTAAGACAGCAACTTCCCACTAGCTGTCTATTTTGCATATGGTAATATATATGTTTCAGTGCTATTCTGTCAATTCATCCCACCCTCTCCTTCCCCTGCCATTTCCACAAGTCTGTTCTCTATGTCTGCATCTGTATTCCTGCTCTACAAATAGGTTCATCATTACCATTTTTCTAGATTCTGTATATATATATGCATTCAGTTCAATCACTCAGTCATGTCTGACTCTTTGCGACTCCATGGACTGCAGCACGCCACGGTTCCCTGTCCATCACCAACTCCCAGAGCTTGCCCAGACTCATGTCCATTGAGTTGGTGATGCCATCCAACCATCTCATCCTCTGTCATCCACTTTCCCTCCTGCCTTCAATCTTTCCCAGCATCAGGGTCTTTTCCAAGGAGTCAGTTCTTCACATCAGGTGGCCAAAGTATTGGAGTTTCAGCTTCAGCATCAGTCTTTCCAATGAATATTCAGGATTGATTTCCTTTAGGATGGACTTGTTGGATCTCCTTGCAGTCCAAGGGACTCTCAAGAGTCTTCTCCAGCACCACAGTTCAAAAGCATCAATTCTTCCAACAAGAAGCTTCTGTAAGCCTCTTATTCTTATCTATCAGAGGGCAGACAGAATGAAAACCACAGTTACAGATAACTAATCAAACTGATCACATGGACCACAGCCTTGTCTAATTCAATGAAACTATGAGCCATGCCATGTAAGGCCTCCGAAGGCAGATGGGTCATGGTGGAGAGTTTTGATAAAAAGTGGTCCCCTGGAGAAAGGAATGGCAAACCACTTTAGTAATCTTGTGTTGAGAACCCCATGAACAGTATACAAAGGCAAAAAGATATATATGCATTAGTATACAGTATTTGTTCTTCTCATTCTGACTTACTTCACTCTGTATAACAGGCTTTAAGTTTATCCACCTCACTAGAACTGACGCAAATGTGGTCTAAAATTTTTATTAACTTTTAAAAAATAACCAGACCACAAAACTTGTTTGCTTGAAATATATATACTACCCTTGCAAGCAAGAGGCCTGGACCCTGCTGGAGAAATCCCAGTTCAGGTCAGAGTATCCCTGACAATAGAAGAAAACCCCATATCAGAGGAAAGGGGACCGTGGGGACTCTGTCAAGGAGTCTGGAGGAGGGAAGGAGACGATTTTCTCTGACACACTCCTACTTTGTTTCCAGTAGCTTTTAACATACCTTCCCTTACCCTGCGTCCAACCCTTCTGTTCATGTGTCCCTAACTGCCACCTAGAAGACACTAGCATGATACTAGTTAATAGCAACTTATAGTGTTATTTCTCCTGTAGGTTATTTAAAACCTAATGACTCTTGAAATTTAAAAAAAAAAAAAAAAATGTAATAGCAGTGCGTTTATTGTAGCAGAGCTTCAGACTCTAGAGACAGGCAGGGAGAAAAGTATTTTTGGAAAGCAGATTCATCAGGTGGACCAGCTACATCCTGCTCTCCATTCCTGACCTCTCCTCACTGTCCCCTTCAGGAGGCTGACCCTTGCAAGAACCGTTTGCCCTCAGTTGGCCTTGCAGGGTCACTCTTTTGCATCTAGGCAGTGGTTTTGCCTCTGGCGTTGAGTTGTTTTTCTAATTCCTCTGTTAATATTAGAAGGGACTGAGCAGCTGATGGATCAGCTGAACAAAACAGGAGTTTGGAGCGTGTTACTTCAAAAGTAGTGTAGCCTGCAATACCCATCAGTCAAAGCTCTGGGTTCGACTGCCAGGTGGCTGCACAAACATGCTTAAAACATGTATATAGTAGCTTTTGGAAAAAATCAGGGCTTGTGCTGGGCTATGCCTTGGGTTATTTTGTTTGTAAGTGGTACCAATTTGTAGTGCAGCATTTCACAGATATAGGCTTCTCTGGTGGCTCAGATGGTCAAGAATCCACCTGCAGTGCAGGAGACTCAAGTTCAGCCCCTGGGTCTGGAAGATCCCTTGGAGAAGGGAATGGCTACTCACTCCAGTATTTTTGCCAGGAGAATTCCGTAGACAGAAGAGCCTGACGGGTTACAGTCCATGGGGTCTCAAAGAGTCAGACATGACTGAGTGACTAACACACACACACAAAGACACTCACATGATACCCATACCATTAGTGACTTGCAGATAATTTTAGGTGCTACATTGATAATCATATTTTATTCTAGACTTGTGTGCTTATTTATATTAGTACATATTCTTTAAAGTGTATTGTTAAGTTATATTCATTTTAATGCCTAATTTAAAATATAATTATCTCATTGAGCTGTATAAAGGTATACTTATTGCCTACTACTTGAAGTGAAGTGAAGTCGTTCAGTTAGGTCCGACTCTTTGTGACCCCACGGACAGTAGCCTACCAGACTCCACCATCCATGGGATTTTCCAGGCAAGAATACTGGAGTGGGCTGCCTTTCCTTCTCCAGTGAATCTTTCCAACCCAGAGATCGAACCCGGGTCTCCTGAATTGCAGACAGACGCTTTACCGTCTGAGCCACCAGGTAAGCCCAAATGCAAACTCCGAAGAGAAACGCTAATTTGAGGCTATTTAAATATATATATATATATATATATATATATTCAGTAGGTAATAGTACAGATAGTGTGCAGGGGTAAAAGTTATGATGGTGACATGAGAATGACCACAGTTAGAAAACAATGTCCAATGAGAAATTCTGGACTTTACTATCAAAACTTTGTTCAGCTATCAGTTCCATTATGGTCTCTTTATGGTCTTTTGGTTCTCATTGATAAAATGGAAATGTTAATACTTAACCTTTAGGATAGATTTGAGCATTAGAGCTAATAAATACAAAGTGCCAGGCTCATCTTAGGTACTACTTAAATAGAAATTATTGCTTTTAGTATTTTAGATCTGTTAGAAGAAAATGGCACACTTATCAAAAAGAGGAGAACAAAGGCTAGATATCTTGCTTAAGACATAAAGACAGAAAATTAATCTGTGAGACTGTGTCAGTGTAACTAAGCAGTAGTTCAGTGGGGTGTGTATAGAGCACTTCATTATCTGACAGTAGCTTCAAATACAAGAGCAGAATGAGTAGACACAATCAAGGGAGACCAGGCTAGACTCTACACAGAAACAGACTCAGTGGTACAGAAAGTGTTGTGAAAGATTTTCAGATAAATGTTCAGAGAGGCAGGACTGACAGCACCCTGGCCCTTCAGAGGAAAGGAAGAAAGTGACATGGACCCACTGTTCCAGCAGAGGAGCAATGCGAGGGACGGTTGTGTCAAAGGTCTCAGGAGCCCATTGCATATGTGTCTGGAGACTAATAAAACAGAAGCAACACTACAGACTGAATTGCTTATCCTCTTCGTCTATTCTGTTGAAACGTAAAAGAGATTACTTTGTCACTCCCAGGCCTCCAAGGCTTCCCTGATAGCTCAGTTGGTAAAGAATCTGCCTACTTTGCAGGAGACCGCTTCCCTGGTGGCTCAGAGGTTAAAGCGTCTGCCTCCAATGCGGGAGACCTGGGTTCGATCCCTGGGTTGGGAAGATCCCCTGGAGAAGGAAATGACAACCCACTCCAGTATTCTTGCCTGGAGAATCCCATGGACGGAGAAGCCTAGTAGGCTACAGTCCACGGGGTCGCAAAGAGTCGGACACGACTGAGCGACTTCACCTTCCAGTTCGATTTCTGGGTCGGGAAGATCCGCTGGAGAAGGGATAGGCTACCCACTCCAGTATTCTTGGGCTTCCCTTGTGTCTCAGCTGGTAAAGAATCTGCCTGAAGTGCGGGAAGCTGGGGTTCGATTCCTGGGTTGAGAAGATCCCCTGGAGAAGGGAAAGGCTACCCACTCCAGTATTCTGGCCTGGAGAATTCCACGGACCTTATCATCCATGGGATCACAAAGAATCAGACACGACTGAGCGACTTTCACTTTCCCAAGCCTCCAAAGCATTTCCTTGTCACTGTTTTGTCCATCTTGGTCAATGAACTGATAAGACTTTCCTCACAAGGGATGCCAGGTTCTGGAGTGTGGATGAAACCAGGAATCCTGTATTCATTTGCTAGGGTTGCAGTAATGAAGTACCACAGACTGGGTGGCTTAAACACAGAAATTTGTCACTTTTCTGGAGGTTAGATTCCTGAGGTCAAGGTGTCAGCAGGGTTAGTTTCTCCTGAGGCCTGTCTTCTCTTGTCTTCACTTTGTGCTTGTCTGTGCCCGAATTTCCTATTCTTGTAAAGACACCAGTCATATTGGAGTACAATCCTCTCTCGTGACCTCACTGCTCCTTAATTACCTCTCTAAGGCCCTATCTCCAAATACAGTCACGTTCAGTGTTACTGAGGGTTAGGATTTCAACGTATGAATGTGGTGGGGTGGGGAGCACAACTCTGCCGGTGCACATGTTTGTTAGCTACTCTTGGAAGAAAAGAATTCACACCGTGTGAAATGCTGGGGCCACAAACTTCATCTTCATTTCAGTGAAGTGTGTCTAATTATCTATATCTGTGCAGATTAGAAAGATTAGAATTGAGTAATCATCCTTCTCTGAAGTTTTAAAATTAATAAAATCAGATTTCCTTTCAACATGTTATGAAAAAAATTCCAACAAGAGGCAGCACACTGTGATTAGTATCTTAATTTCCATTCACAGCTAATGAATACTTTGTAAACACTGGAATATAATTTGTTCTTCCTAAATTTTTCTAGATCCAATTCTACTCCCAAACATGTTATTTTAATATATCTTTAAGTTTGATTTGAATCATGACTCTGCCACTAGCTGCTGGAATGGTCTTGGGCAGTTTTGCTCATCTGTGTCATAGTTCATTGCTGTGTAGAATGGGGATGATATTTAGCTGATAGGGAAGCAAAGGGAATAACAGGAAATACTTGCTCTAAAGTGCTTTGTACAATGCCTGACACACAACAGGCATTCAACAGATGATAGGTAAAGATTTACAGGTTATTTGTATACAGAGTATATGGAAAAAAGGGTGGATTCTTAGTTGTCAAATTAGGAAGTACTAAAAAGGCAGATGTGGTTCTCTTCAACTCATGCTCTTTGTCAAGAACAGAAGTTCTTCTGAATTACTGCCAAATCATTCATTCAAACCAACATTCATTCACAAACTCAGAAGGACACACTCACATTGAACTGTAGTTGCCCCAGTACATAAAATATTATTTTCAAGGATTGGCATAAAGATCTGAACTCTTATTACTTCTATCTACATTATCAATTCCTTTAAGAGAGCAAGCAGCCAGGCTAGAGATTATATAATAAATGTCAGAGCAAATAGCACAAAGCAGTAAGTCATAAGTGATATTGCCTGGACATGAATGTATTTGAATTCTTATTCAGCTGATAGTGTCTTTTTGGGAAAATGGTCCACTTGAATATAAGAAAGGATGTGTATTGACTGTTTTCCTGCTACTCACAAGCCCTCACTATAAAAATACATGCCAAAAAGTAGGTAACTGAACCATTGGTCTTTCCCCTCTTAATTCTGTTGCTGCTCACCCCAAATACTTTTCTAGGCACTGTATTTGAAATCTTGTAGACACCTGTAATTTCCTTCGTTTTATTCTCTATTCCCAATGGTGTCTAATTGTCTTTAGACTGCTTTTTTCTTATTTTTATGTAGTCTATTGTACTGACTTCACCTTAAATTCCCACTAATTCTTGCAGAGATTATTATTTTTTTAAATAGTGTCCTTGACTTTATTCTTTTTCCTCTCCAGTCTATCCACTTGCCTGATTAAGTTTCTTAAAATGTGGACTCTGTTCAGTGCGACTCTTGGCAGACTGCCAAGAGACTGCCTCCCAAATGGCTCAAGCACAACCTAATCTCTGGCTTTAAACATAACTAAACAGAGCCTTGCTTCCTAACTTGTGTTTCAAATGAATTGGAATCTCCAAGTCTATTCTGAACTCACTATTTAAAATACATATGTAGCAAGCAGTTATTGAGTGCTTAATATCTACCAAGCATTGTGCAGGGTGAATATATGCATTATCTTTTAAAATCATCAGTAACTCTGTAAGAAAGAACTATAAGATATTGTTTTATCTTTATTTTATAGGATGGAAGTAGGGCTCAGAAGGTTAAATGGCTTTTACCAGGTCAAACAACTTATACTGGTGAGCTGGGTTTACCTGACTCAAAAGCCTTCCTTCTACCCCAAACCCTACTTTTTCACATCTACCCATTAGGCCTTTAAGGTGCATCTGAAGCATCTCCACTAGTAAAATTGTAGGTTCCTTTATTATAGGGACTATGGAGATGCCACTATAGTGGCATGTAGTTTTTGTAAGATCTAGCATAGAGTTAACCTCATAATACATAATCAGTATATGTTTGATGAATGAGTGGACAGAACAGAAGATTTCAAATAAAGCATAAAATAAAGTATGAAGCAAAGTGGTATGCAGTGCTGCTATAAGGGCTTACATAAACAAAAACTGAGCTAAATTAAATTTCAGTTCACTTCACAAGTACCTCAGTCTGCCTCAAGGGAAAAATAAACAGATTCTGTGAACTTTATGAGTTCATACCTATGAAGGAACATTGCTGAACTGTGGCCTCCTATGAGGGAGAATAGAGTTTCATACCAGGCATCCTGAATAACCAAAGATGCAGAACCCTGTACGTGGGAAACATCTTGGCCAGCAATATTAGGCTGCTGCCCTCCTGGGGACCATTTTGTTTACTTAGCATCCACTCAACCTACTGGGTTGTCTTGGGTAAGACTAACTCTTTGATGACTGTAAAAAGAAATGGCCAAATAATATACTGGCCTCAATATACAGAGCACATTTGGAATGCAGAATAAGAAGGAAAAGTTTCCATTTCCCATTCTCTATTTTTTGTGTGTAGTGTAGTCTGAGCAGGTATGTGGGTGAGGCAGTGTGCTCCCTCCAGCTGAGGGAGGGACACTGGACTTGGAATCAGAATACATGTGCTCAGGTGTCAGTTCCGTACCTGATGACTTGTGTATCTTTGGATACATGGCTTACCACTGTAAGCTTCAGCTTCCTAATCTTCATAATGGAGGAGAATGATGATACTGACCTGACA
The DNA here is from genome assembly GCA_006410635.1 of Cephalophus harveyi. Taxonomy (NCBI): domain Eukaryota; kingdom Metazoa; phylum Chordata; class Mammalia; order Artiodactyla; family Bovidae; genus Cephalophus; species Cephalophus harveyi. Next base: position 36,041 of record SJYT01075586.1, read on the forward strand.
GCATTGTTGAAATGAGATAATGAATTTAGTGATGGATTTTGTAAACTGTAAAGCTGCTGCTGCTGCTGCTAAGTCGCTTCAGTCATGTCTGACTCTGTGCGACCCCATAGACGGCAGCCCACCGGGCTCCCCCGTCCCTGGGATTCTCCAGGCAAGAATACTGGAGTGGGTTGCCATTTCCTCCTCCAATGCATAAAAGTGAAAAGTCAAAGTGAAGTCGCTCAGTCATGTCCGACTCTTAGTGACCCCGTGGACTGCAGCCTACCAGGCTCCTCCATCCATGGGATTTTCCAGGCAAGAGTACTGGAGTGGGGTGCCATTGCCTTCTCCAAACTGTAAAGCACTTAGACACATTTTAGAGATGTGTCATAATGGAGATGCTCAAAGACATGCTGAATGAATGCAAATCAGTTAAATAATAGAGGCCGAGACCACCAGCCTAGTAGATTCTTTATAGTGTAAGACTTTGTTCAAAAGCCAAGTTTTTCCTGTCTGACGTGACTGGGAACTTGAGGACTCATCTGAGAAGCACTTCCATTTCCCTAAGCAACATTGTACCTTATCCCTGCCCTCCTTAAAGTTGTACTTTCTTTCTGTTTATTTTTTAAATTATCTGTTACTGAAGTGTATGTGAAACCTACATGAGTCTCACAAAAAGTTATTGATGAGTCTAACTTATATGCATAAATATTAGTTGAGAACTTTCTAGGTCCCAAGCGCTATGCTCTACACCAGAAAAACAATATGAAAAGGTCACAATTCCCATGTAACAATTTCCTCTTTGCATTGTCTCCTACTATTTGCATGACACTAATTGGGGCACAGTTAATAATTTTAGGATACACTTAATAAGGCTCTTGAACACCTTCTGTGTTTCAAGTCCAATTGTCATTTTACTGTATATTTCCCATTTAAGGCCCATAATAACCTGGACAGTGGTTTTTATTTGTTTGCTTGTTTTATTGTGATAAAAACACTTAACATGAGCTCTACCATCTTAACAAATTTTAAGTGAACAATTTAGTACTATTGACTCTAGGTACGGTGTTGTATAGCAGATCTGAAAGGAGGTTATTATTAACCCCTGGGTCCCAGATGAGGGAACTGAGTCTCAGAGAATGAGGTAACTTCCCAGACTCACACAGCTGAAAAGTGGAGGAAATGGGATTTTAACCTAGGCCACTGTAACTGTATAAGCTATCCTCTTTTTAGTTACACCACCATGCTTCCTCTGTCTTCAAAGAGCCACAGTCCAGCAAGGCCAATACACTATACCTGTAACGACTAGGCAGAGTAGAACTGGCTAAGTGCCAGTTGCTTCAAGGACCTTTTTATTTGGCCACTTCTTCCCTCCTTCCCTCCCTCAAACCAGGCAACACATATGCCTCCTTACAAGCTTGGGCTCCTTGGGGCCACTCTTTTCTTTTTCCTCTTATGAATCAAGTAAGAGTTGGTTACTTTGATTTCTGCATATAAAATGATGTTTTTAAGAACTAAAACTCACATTTTAAGTAGGGACCTGCCAGGGCACTATTGTGCAGAGTTTTCTTGTGCCCTGAAATATGAATACTTAATTATGGTCATGGCTCTGAGCATTTCAGCTGATGTGGCTCTCATTGGGTACAAGATAGGAGCTGACTAGAGGAAGATCAAGTTACAGGTCAGCATGGCCTTGGAGAGGAAGAGTCAGGGTGTGCCTTGTGATAAAAAGGATAAATGAGAGGATGAAGGACAAAAAGGATAAATGAAAGGATAAAGGAGTCAGCAATAATGACTATGACGCAGGAGCAAGAATGGTGCCAAAAATGTTAATGGAGCAAAGATGTGGTGAAGAAAGTGAGGGTCTTCAACCTGCTCTTGGGAAAGACTCATTTACTGTTATTTTGTGGCAAGCTCTTTTATTTGATAAAACAGCATTGAATAATGTGAATTTGAAGGAATGAATAATTTTCATCTGCTTTCATCTCATAATGCCTGATGTAGGGCTGAATGGAGCCATAGCTTATGCTCCTGATGAAAAATCATGTCTCCCTCACATTAGCAGTAAGAGGTTTTCAGTCCCTTTTGTTATTTAATACCCCATGGAAATCTGTCTTGACATCCTTCTCATATCAGCATCAAAGTGAGATTTTGCTCTCTGCAGCAGTCTCAAAAATTGGACACTGCTTTTCTGTTACCTACAGTTTCTGTGCATGGATGCAATTGCCTGAAATTGTTCATCCCCACTCCAATCCAGAGCTCAGACTTAAACCCATACATGAAACATGGGAGATTCAAATCACAGACTTGATTGAGGGGAGCAGGATAAGGCTTTCCCTGCTGGCTAGAGCTATGAAATACCTAGAGAGGAAACAGAACCAAATGGAAATTCTCCTAATTTTATGGTAGGTAAGAGCCACAGGATTTTTGCTGAAAGCACACCCTGCCCAGCATGCCTGCTTGGAGAAAGTTGGGTACTTCATGGATGGCTAGTGAGTAAACTGTCCACCAGAATACAAGGATTTAAGGCCCATAGGCCTGCCCCTAAGTGAAAGCCAACTTCTGTGTAGTTGAGACTGGAGGAGTTACTTAGTTCTTTGGCATAAAATGAGATAGTTAATTCAATAACTAAATGCCCTAAAATATTGAAAGATAGTTTTAGCCATTTTTTCATTTAACAAATACATTGAGGATCTGTTCTGAGCAGAACACCAACCTAGGCTGTGTTGTAGATGGGGTAATGAAAATACTACTCCTCACTTTTTAAAAAAGTGTCAATGACATATTAGATTAAATGTCTGTACTAGAGTTGAATAATGGTATGGCAAGAGTAGAAAATATGGAATCATATTCATTCAACAAATACTCGTTAAGCACATAACCATGTACAAAGCATTGGTGAATCATTGGTGGATGAAAGTCACATTCTCTGCCCTTGATACCCTTTTGTTCTATAGAGATGCACCCAATAGGCTTGCATTTTGAAGGCAATGATTTTCTCTGGTGATTGAATGTACAAACTTGCAGTTGAGTAGTTCATCTGTGGGACAGATTTAGCCATTGCCAGCTTTCACTAATAATGAAAGAATGAGTCTTTGCATGTGGTAAACCAACAGACCAGGTCCTGTCTTCTCAGCTACTCTTCATGTGAGATAATCAGATGAGCAAGATATTGACTTGAGGGTTGCCAAAGGTGCAGGAGCTTCTGACAGCATCCTTTGTACCAGAAGAATTCAATCCCTGCAAAAAGTCAATCTGTTGTTGAATTCTTTCCAACATTATTTGTGCTGTGCCTAGGTTCTTAATGATAGTTCCTGATCAGGGGCATTCAGATAAAATATATCATAAGACTTTCATGGAAAAGTATTATGAAAAAGTTTTTACCTGAAAATCATCAGTTCAGGCTAGAGCATTTGAATATTTAGAAGAAAACCAACAAAAACTGGAAGAATAGAAAAATAATTGAAAATTATGAATGATTAAATATTACAACATATTTATACATGTCAGTGTATAGTAATTCCTATTAATCTCTAATGATCTTGATTCTAAAATGTCAGAAGATATCCACATATGAACTTTTTTCTTGGATTAGAGACCTTCTTCATCTGTTGTAAAAGCATTTCATTAAATTGATTTTACACACATACACATACTTCTTTCTCTAAAAGAATAGTTTTGAGGAATTCATCTTTCTAGAACACTGCAAATTCAGCTTGCATTTGGCCTTCAAAATATTGCAAGGGAAGTTCTTAGGGATTACAAGGGTAAGCCTATTTTGGCATATGTGTGAAAGTAATGTGGTATTTGGTGCTTATTAATTTAAGGTATTATTTTGAACATTTCTTAAGTAAATGTCATGGCATTTAGAAAAAAAAGTGGACTATAACTATGAAATATCAAAGACCAGATAAAATGTTAACTCAATTCTATTCTGATAAGTTTTTTATTCTGTGCCCCAGGCAAATATCTATTCAATATATATATTGCTCTAGCAACACTTTCAAGTCATGGTAAATCTATTTTAAGTTATGAGTCTGAGAGTTGCATGCATAGTTAATTTTCTTTTCCCCATATTCCTTGGATTGCTAAGAAAATCCATCCCCCCCCCCCAAAAAAAAAAATTTCACAAAATGGGAATAGGAAAGAGGGTGATTTGTGGAGGACAGAGCAGGAAACAGGCAACAAATATTAAATAACTGAAATTATTCATTTAAGTGTAGAGAGAGAGTCTGAGAAATCATCTTAAAAGAGGGGACTATGAAGCAGATAACATTATTTGGATGCTTGAAAGAGATGTGCCTTTTTTTTTTTTTGCTATTTTATAGGCCACCTAATTTACTTTTTCCATTTCTAAGGTACTGAATATTAAATTGCCTTAAGTTTCTTGTTTAAAAGCTCACAAAATATCCAGTTGCAGAGGGTCAGTCATGAAGTGTTTCCCAACATGAATTCCTCAGAAATGCTGTTCTTACAAGATACTCTATGATAAAAGAATATGTGGTCATATAAGTGTAGGAAATACCACAAGTTGCAGATCTTCCCAGAAAGTCATACCTTAGGACACAAGCTGCAGATACTCCTGGAAAGTCATACATTAGGAAATGAAAGATCTAAGAAGTGGTACAATAAATAATCCTTTTCATTTTTTATGTGTCAGATTTTCTCCTACTATTTGACCATAGAACCCCACTTTGAAGGGCTAGCAGCTATTTTTTTTACTCAGAACTAATGTTGCACCTCATGCGAAGAGTTGACTCATTGGAAAAGACTTTGATGCTGGGAGGGATTGGGGGCAGGAGGAGAAGGGGATGACAGAGGATGAGATGGCTGGATGGCATTACTGACTCGATGGACGTGAGTCTGAGTGAACTTCGGGAGTTGGTGATGGACAGAGAGGCCTGGTGTGCTGCGGTTCATGGGGTCGCAATGAGTTGGACACGACTGAGCGACTGAACTGAACTGAATGTTGCACAGTATGCTAAATTCCGTGGAAAGCACCCCTGCTAAGTATTCTTCCCTGAGTCCCTTAGCCTGTAGTTGGAACTCTTCACAATTGAAAACATACTCTCATTACCTCCTTTAATCTCTGCTCAAGGATACTCTAGTCTTTGTTTCTGAAAGTCAGAAGACCTCATGTCTGCTTGCTTTATGTCCCATAGGTTCCTCTACCCTTCTTCTGTTTGGCTGCTTCTTTTAGAAGACCTATCAATAATCTCACAGGCAAATTTTAGGCAGAATTTATTTGTTCAGTAAAAAATATTAAGCATCTATAGCGTGGCAAATTTTACACTAGGTACTCAGATACTCAAGTGAGAAAGAAAAAAACTTACACATCAGCTCAATACCTTTCTTCATGGAATTTATAGTCTAGCTAAGAAGAGAAATCATTCTTCACCTAATCGTAACAACTTGCAGATGTGTCACCTGCCATAAGAAAAGTATAAAGAAGGTGAAAATAGAGGAAAAATAAAGTCCTGATGGGGGCCACCAAAGAAGGAAACATGGAAGAGAATTGAAATGGTGTTCTAGGTTGAGGGAAAGCATTAAAAAATAAAACTACATAAATATTCATAAAGTTCAGAGACTTTTTAATGGAGACTCTCCCAGCTTGGTGGGCTTCCCTTGTGGCTCACCTGGTGAAGAATCCGCCTGCAATGTGAGAGACCTGGGTTCAATCCCTGGGTTGGGAAGATACCCTGGAGAAGGGAAAGGCTACCCACTCCAGTATTCTGGCCTGGAGAATTCCATGGACTATATAGACCATGGTGGAGAAGGCAATGGCAACCCACTCCAGTGTTCTTGCCTGGAGAATCCCAGGGATGGGGGAGCCTGGTGGGCTACCGTCTGTGGGGCTGCACAGAGTTGGACACAACTGAAGCGACTTAGCAGCAGCAGCAGCAGCAGCAGCATAGAGACCATGGAGTCACAAAGAGTCGGACAGAACTGAGTGACTTTCACTTTCACTTCCCCAGCTTGGCTAGACTGTAACAGGAAACAGTATAAACTAAGCCTGGAAAAGAAGTTTGGAGTTACATAATAGATAATCTCATGTGTCAAACTAATGAATGAGGATTTTATATGTAAGGTAGTGGCAAGTATTAAAGAATCATCGAATGTCTTTATAATGATACAGTTAAAACATTGAGGTTAACTTAGTAGCAACTACTAGGAAAAACTCAGGTGAAAGATGGTTAGAGACTGGGTCTACTGGGAAGTTAATAGAAATGCAAATAATATAAACAGGTTCAACAAGACTTGACAAGTAGGCAGTCATAGAGTGACTGAAAAACAAGTATGAGTCTGAGTCTTTGAGCTTTCTTGTCTGAGAGTCTAGGGAGAGAAATAGGAAAGCTGAAGAGCAGCTGCTTTGGGGTTGACAAGGACTGGGTGTTTGAGTTTTGAGGTATTCTTGTAAGAGGCCACAGAACATAGAGATAGCGTTTCTAATTTCTAATCAACATTTTGGAAAGATATACTTGACTCTATTAAGAGAATATTGGATAAAAAAAATATTTAATTCCTGTGACTAAAATGAATAATTGAGATCACAGAGATGCATCAGATTCTCATGGGAAAAAGAACAAAGTGAAAGTAGGCAAGGCTTAACTACGGAAAACTCCAGATAACAGGGGGAAAACAATCAGTGAAAGAGATAAAGGAATGGTGTAAAGTGTTGGTAAAAATGAGAATCGATCAGAGTAGTACCATCACAGAAACAAGGAAAGGGAAACTCTCAAGCAGTGATATGAAATGGGACAGGGTTAAGAAAGATCAGGTCTGGGGTAAGAGATGGACCCGGAAGCCTGGCGTGCTGCAGTCTATGGGGTTGCAAATTGTTGGACATGACTGAGCAACTGTTCTGAACTGAACTTTGAGTGGTTCCAGGAGGGCAATGTTCTGACTTGTAGTGTGTGTTGGAATCCCTTGGAGGACTGGTAAAACACAGATGGCAGTTCAGTTCTCCTCCCTAATCACTCTCTGCCAAGATTTTGATTTTGTAGATCTGCAGTGAAGCCAGAAATTTTCGTTTCTAACAGATTCCCAGCTGATGCTGGTGTAGATGTGCTAGCTAATTCAGGAACCATACTTTGAGAACCAATATAATAGAGTGATGGAAAATTGTTACAAAAGCAGGAGAAGGGAATAAAAATTCATCCAGGTATTTGTGTGGCAGATGAAGGCAAATTCAAAATATTTGCCTATGAAAAAAAGATGGGAAAAGGCTGTAGATCAGGTAGTGAATTTCCCTCCCACAGCACCCAGCACAGTAGCTTATATATATTAGGTGCTTAGGGACTACCTATGAAGATAACCAATAGTCATTTCTTTCTCCTTGCTTTAGTAGCAAAGCTTTTTTAAACATGGCCTTACATATGTATAGTCACTCTTCTAAACTCCTCCAACTCTTCCTGCAAGAAACTGCTCCCAAATTCCGTATTATGTCAAAATATGCCAGCTGTGTGATAATTATCAGGGCTTCCCAGGTGGACTACTGGTAAAAAACCTGCCTGCCAATGCAGGAGACATAAGAGATGCAAGTTCAATCCTAGGGTCAGGAAGATACCTTGGAGGAGAGCATGGCAACCCATTCCAGTATGCTTGCCTGGAAAATTACATGGACAGAGGAGCCTGGCGGGCTACAGTCTGTGGAGTCACAAAGAGTCAGACACAACTGAAGCAACTTAGCATGCACATATGTTTCAATCACCCCAGCAACCAAAGTTGAGAGATAGCAAGGTTTGAGGCTCTCTACAAAGAGTTTAGCTGTTAAAGGATTAGAAGAATATGTCAACCATCACTTTAGCCTTGAAAATGCAGCAATGTGTGCATCCTTACATTTATGTGCTTAAAAGCTCAAGATCTGTTTTGCAAAGATATCAAATTTTCCGTTTCTCATAAAACTGCCAGAACTTGGCAGAAAGTGTGCGCTTTCTACCAAATGCAGTCATGCTTATGTGTAATCCCAGGAAATAAGAATTAATGCAACTTTTGCAGTTTAGAAAAGTCATTTCAAAGTCTCTGTAGTTTTTTTCTTCATGACACTATGATTTTATTGCCTATCGTTTAAAACACCACTGTGCTTCCTGATGAACTGTTTATGGCCCTTTCATTTTCCCCAACTACTTGGTCAGTTCATTTCATCTGCTCAGTTGTGTGTAGTGCTTATTTAAATTAAATTTTTCCTTTCCTATTCAAAACCTTTTAAGGACTCTTCTCTTTGCAAAATTGACTTTTACCTGGGTAAGAAGAGAATGAAGAGTTACTCAAATGTAATCACAGGCTGTCAGAAGGCTGAAGCGTCTATTAACGGTTAGAAGTCAGCTTCAGGACATCCAAAGGTCACTTAGTTTACATGTACATATTAACTTCAATACGGGGAAAATTGAAGGGATGAAAACTCAATACCACAGAATACTGTAAGAGGAAACAGTATAAAAGGTTAGTGTGTCCCTGCCAGCAATCTGGGATATTTATTGAATATCTACTATGTGCTTAACATGTAAAACAAACAAGCATAAGGTAGATTGAATTCTTCAAGTAAATACTGTCTTTGGGCAACTAAACAAAATAACACAAAACTGTGTCAAATGATTTTTTATTTTTTTAATATAAATTTATTTTAATTGGAGGTTAATTACTTTACAATATTGTATTGGTTTTGCCATACATCAACATGAATCCGCCATGGGTATACACGTAAATGATTTTTTAAAAGTGGCTGTTTAGTGGCATGGTATACATTATGTGGGGATTGCTGCATAACACACACACACTGAAGAGTAGTGACATAAATTAGCACAGTAGAGGTTAAGTTAATTTCATTTAATGCAGTATATCTGAAATGTATTTGTACTCCTCCCATTTTTTTTTCCAAAAAACTTCAGTATTCTAAGCTATACATTTTAGGAAATGAAAATGGAAAGGATAAAGCTGGACAACTAAAAATTTGTCTTAAATTTCAATCTTCACTTTTCTGAGCTTTAAAGTGGAAACAATGACAATCCCATAGAAGATGTAGGAGTTTAATTAGATTCTCTGTGTGTGTGTGTTTAGTGGCAGATTTATCTTTACCCTTAAATCCTAAAATGTATTTCCCTCCAAACAAGGATATTCTCTTTCATGATAATAGGGTAACAATCTAATTCATAAAATTTACACAAATACAACATTATCTGATCTATGTAATTTATTCAGATTTTGCCCAGGGTTTTCCTTCTACCTGGGGAAGTGCCTCAGTCTTCCCTTGTCTTTCCTGACCTTGATACTATTGTTTAGGAAACTTATTTCTGCTGACTCTCTCAATCTTTGAGTTTGTCTAATATCTGTTTGTGATTATATCCAGGTTATGCATTTTTGCCATAGAAGTGTCATTGTGTCCTTCCCTGTGCATCATATCTGCAGGCACCTGATGCCTGTTTCTCATTGCTGGTGATGTTCATTTTTATCACTAGGTTTCTCCTGTTCTCCTGTTTCATTTGCAATTATGTAAATATCTTGTTACTAATCAAAGTTTAAACCATGTGTTTTAGCATCCATTGACGACTCTTTCTGAATCAATTATGGCCATAATGGCTGCCAAATGGTGATTTTTTAAAATTCCACATCAGAAGCAATTTTTAAAAACTATGCAATCTAAATCAGGAGATGCTACTCTCTGTAAGTGCCTCTAGTTTACAGAATGTCACCCTGAAATAAGAATGTTTTATATACAGCATGAAGAAATATCCCTAACTCTCAGCTGTGACTATTAATGTCATGGGGAAAGCACTGCTGAGAAGCAGAAAAGCAATATCAGACTGATGAACAGTTATGCATTTCAAAGCTGCTGTTCCAGGAAAAGCTTTGTCCACTAATGATTATCTTTACAACATACTGAAATATTGTGTGCTTTGAGATAAACTATTTTTATGAGGAACTCTAGCTCTGATCACCACGACTTTTTTCCTGCTTTAAGACATAAAGAATTCTGTCTTTTGCCTTTATTTAAACAATAAAGTTGTTGGTAAATGACTGAAAACCGACTAGAAATCTTTAAAGCCTTGTTTGAAATAGGCACAGCCTTTTTCTTTTCTGCACTGGGACTCCAGTTCCCTTTTACCCTTACATGAAAATTATGGCAAAAATTAATTGTCATAACACCTGTGAGATACATTAAAAGAGAAAAAGTTTAGCCACTTTTTAATTATTGCCCTTATAATTAAGTTATCCAGTATTAGTATTTCAGACATTATATTTTGAAAAGAGATTTATACCATGAACAAAAAAGGTATAACATCTCAGTTCAGTTCAGTTCAGTCGCTCAGTTGTGTCCGACTCATAACATCTAATGATCACTTATTATGCCCCAGGTATAGGATATACTAATATAATAGTCTATATATTCTCATTTAATTCAAAACCATTCTGAGGTATTATCCCCATTTATAGAAGATAAAACTGAGACAGAAGAATTAGATACTTTTCATTTTATTTCCAGTGTTTGTGAGTCCTGCTCATAAATCCTGAGAGTTAGAACTTATCTTTGTTCATTTGTGTTAATGAGAATGATCTTGAGGTTGAGTTGACCATGACTATAGCCCAAGAAGCTCAACAGTCTTTTATACCTTTATGGCCACATGTGGCATTTCCAGACCCAATATGTTTTCTTGAAATAGTACATTCTTTCATCCCTGGCAGTATCTAGCTCAAAACTATAGATTTACATTTTTGTAAATCATTAAATAGTATCTGTGGGTAAAGAATTCGCCTGCGATGCAGGAGATGCAGAAGTGGATTCTATCCCTGGATTGGGAAGATCCCCTGGAGGAGGGCATTTCAACCCGTTCCAGTATTCTTGCCTAGAGAATCCCATAAACAGAGGAGCTTGGTAGGCTATAGTCCATAGGATCCCCAAGAGTCAGACACAACTGAAACCACTTAGTACATTGATAGTATGATTTAAAACTTTTATTTTTTTAATGTTACATGCCTTCTTATCCACTTGTTGAATATTTGTTGAATACTTACTATGCCTGACACTATGCTGGGCTCTTTACATGTATAAACACTTGGTTCCATGCTTTCTGTATAGTAGTTTTAAATTCTGATTCTGCACGTGAGAAAGCTGAAACTTAGAAAGATTTTTCTCAAGACACAAACATGAGAAAGTTCAGAGTCAGGATTAAATTTCATGATTTGTCTGTTTCCACAGTCCACAACCCATGTAGCACCTTAACAACACTGACTTTGGTAAGGGTACAGGGATATGTGAGTAAGAAAAAGACCAATGTGCATGGTTGTGGTGACAAGGTTTTAATATGGATGCCAGGCACATATCTCTCTCTTTCTTTTTCTTAAGTTTACTTCAGAATGTTTATTCCTGATTTATTAATGCAAAGTTTAAACTTTAATACAGAAATGAAAATATTTTAGAAAAAACTTGGGGCTATGGATTGGGACCATGACATTGAAGACAGTCAGATAGTACTCTTCTGTCACTGCCTGATGAGTCAGTTTTGCTGAGATCTTCCAGTGGGGCTTCTTCTGGCAGCTTTCTGCTGTGAGACACTAGCACAAATTATATCCTTTGCCTAGAATGTCCCCCCTTTCTGTGACAGATTGTCTCCTATACCTCAGGTCTCAGTGTGGATATGGCTTTGTCAGAAAGCTTTTCCTGACCTGTGCATATGCCCTCCTGGGCTATAAGGTCTTTGAGGCCAGAGCCCCATCTGAATCCCTGGTCCCGAATCCTATGCCTGACACTTAATAGGTACTCAGGAAATAATTGTTAAACAGATAAATGGACTGGTGGATGAAAAGAGAAAGAGGGAAATGAAGAACACAAGGGGAAGGAGATGGAGAGAAAAGAAAGAGGGGGAGAAATATTGTTAAGAAAGAAAGACAAGAACGGAGGGAATGGGAGAGAGAAAAAGGAAAACAGAGAGGGGAAGAAAGGAAAATTCTCAGTCAGGTTATACAGTAAGCATGTTGTAGTGTAAAAATTGGATGTAAGGCCAGCAGATATGAATTTAGATGCATTTGTTCCATAGCACTGAATACATTATTTCCCCCTCTCTGAACCTCTAATTCCTTATCAGTAAAATAAGGATTTGAACTTGAAGAGGTGTCTCAGATCTCTTCAAACTCTGTCATTCTCCAGAACTGCAATTGTTAGTGGGTAAGTGTTCTCAGATGCCTAATATGCGCTTCTCCACTTCTCCTCCAACTCCCCAAAGACTAAAACAGCCCACGGCCTTGAACAATACAAATCTGTTTGAAAACACTTCATGCTCTGTCACTCCAGCTTTTATCTCATTAAGCTGTCTAAGACTGTTGAAAATTGAGTGGGGTCATTAAAATCAGTTCGTGGATTTCTTTTTGCTTAAAATCTGTAGGCTCTATAGTATTTTTTTTTACTGAAAAAGACCAAAACAGCATGTATAAGCCTTAACAGCAAGAATGATAGGTTGCAGTAATAATTTATTTGAATGCATAAATGTCATTTTCTAGGATGACTGATGTTATCCATGTTTCTCTTGAATAGGATTCTCCTGTAGCATTCTCACTTGATGAAACTCTGGGTGGGCAGAAGGAAAGAACAGCAGACTGGCATGTATTATACAGGTTGTGGGCTCATGTACATTTCTGATTAGAGCTGAGGTGATCCATTTCACTGTGAGTCTCTGCATGTGCCTGCCACATCATACCAATGTTCCCCAGTCTGCTAGCTGAGAAATGAGGTAAACCACACAGTCAGCTATGGTGGGAAGTCTTGAATAAGCAAGAAGTGCAGTTTTATAGCTTCATAATGGATGAGGTATGCTGAGTAGATGGGCAGGAGCCACTTTTTTGCACATTAGCACACACACATATATATGAGCTTGCTTTATTTGAAGCCATACATTATATATACACACATATCACATGTATACATACAAACATTTATGAATACATGAGATGCCACTGAATTTTAGGAAACTCTTGGATTCCACCCGATACAGTTAAATGCAGTCAGAACACTGGATTTGTGTTCCATATTCAAACAGTTAAGTGTAGCATTTCCCATGATACCAAGACTTAACTCAGGTTTTGGAGGTCGCTACTAATTGGTTAAACTAGTCTTAATACCTAAGTATCCAAAGTGTTGAGTTCTCCTCACTATTGTAAGTTGAATATAATTATAATAAGACTTGAAAAAGGCTAGATGATCAAGGTACTGTTGATTCTCAATTAACACCCCTAAGATGAAAATAGAGTTTATAGCATAATTTTTCACTTGGGATGCTTTTGAAAGTTCTTCACTATTGCTGATGTTTCTCATACTGCTGCTCCTGTTATTAATCATGACCTGTTTGAGCATAGCAATTCTGTCTCATATTTCTTGGTATCCCAATCATAGCTTCCCGTCATCATAAATGCTTAATTAATGTACATAATCATGTTGTACTAGATTGTCCTAAATGTTGCATAATTTAAAAGACCAATCTGTGTTAAATTTGAAATGTGTATTTTCACTCACATTTGAGTGTCTGTTGTTCTTCAACTCCCATTGAATCATCTAGTGACATCACCAAAGCACAAAGGAATTGTCAAGTTCCCCTTTCTGCCATTCTTGTAAGTTGATTCATACTGGTAGGCAGATACTTCAGACTGTCTAACTGACTAATGCTGTCTTAGCCTTCTTTCAAAAATTCTCTTTATCTGGGCATAAGGCCAAAAGCTGCTGTTTCAGAGAGTTCCCCTCAGGCAAAGTAAATTGAAAGAATTTCCTCATACATTCACCCAGTCCTTCCAAAATAGTATTCCAACAAATGTGTAGTGAAGACTTGTACTGTTAACTTTTCAGTTAATACCCAGCAAATGAAAAATAAATAATTAAATGAACTGGGGTCTGTGGAAAACCCACAAGGCAGTGTGGATAATATACCCACAAATAAGCAAAATTTGGTTGCACTGAGTTTATATGGTCTTACTAAAAACCATGTCAAGGTGCCTGAGACATAAGTGCTTTCTCAAGAAAATTGAAGAGACATAATTTACAGAAATGTGACCTGGAGGTCCATGCTTCATGCATCCTAATTAAGTAAAGCAGTCACTGAAATTGCTTTCTGTCATCTGGATAAGAAGCAATTCCAGTTACACTTCAGGTTGCCAGTTTGGTTAGGGAATAAGGTACTGTATTTAGCTGACTCCTTCAATCAACTGAGGGTTAATAAATTAATGTCCACGGTTGTGAAAATGTAATATGGCAAAGAGGGAAATCTAACAGCTTAGAAGAGGGAAAAATAACAGCTTAGAAGATGGAAACTTTAAAAATTCAGCCTGAAACCATCCCCAGATCACAGAATTATAGTGATAATTTTTCTCTTTTGCTAAAACTGAAAAGATAGGTGCCGAAAGAGTCATATGGAAATAGGACCTGCTTGTTTAACTGCTTGTAATCTCTAATTGGTGCTAAGTAAGGCAGGGAGTTTTAATCAAGGTAAATGAGACTATGATGTATAGATAGTTAAATGGAGTCCAGGAAGTAATAGAGTATAATTCCAAAAGAAAGATTACATTTAATCCATATAGGTAAAATGCTTCTGAGAGGGATGAAAGTTACCTCTTTATACACTTTGTAAATTCAGTTAAATTGGGCTTGTATGGTGGCTTAGAGGTTAAAGCGTCTGTTTCCAATGCAGGAGACCCAGGTTTGATCCCTGGGTCAGGAAGATCCCCTGGAGAAGGAAATGGCAACCTACTTCACTACTTTTGCCTGGAGAATCCCATGGACAGAGGAGCCTGGGCGGCTACAGTCCATGAGGTCGCAGAGTCAGACATGACTGAATGACTTCACTTTCAACTTTTCTCTTCACACTCAGTTAATGGATACCTACTGAAAACCATTGATGACATTAATAACTATGTACCATACAGAAGGAATCATCATGAAAAAATACAGAACACTCTCATACACATACCCTTGGTATTCTAGTAGAAAAAAATAAATGCCACATTTTTGGATATGAGGTTAATTGGACACAAGTGATTGTTTTTTCAGTCTATGGGTTATAAGTTTACATCATTCTAAGTTAATCTTGTCTGCTGCTGCTAAGTTGCTTCAGCCGTGTCCAACTCTATGCGACCCCATAGACGGCAGCCCACCAGGCTCCCCTGTCTCTGGAATTCTCCAGGCAAGAATACTGGAGTGGGTTGCCACCTCCTTCTCCAATGCATGAATGAAAAGTGAAAGTGAAGTTGCTCAGAATAATATTTTGTGTTCTTAAAATGTTATTTAACCTGTCAAGGAAAACTGTCATTTTAGCAACTTTTATTTAAAATATATGCTTCTGTCATGAAAAATTGAATTTATCAAATAAAGTATCTCTGTTACCTCTGAAAACAACATCATGGCAGATTATCTTTAAATAATTTCAATAACTTTTCCTAACTATAAAGTAACATATGTTTACTGAACAAACTTTAGAAAATATGGTCAACAATTTTAAAATAATTATATCTCCTGAGCCTTAGGTGACCACAGTGAACATTCATTAACATTTGTGTTTGCTTAGAAACTTTATACTTTATCTATAGATAAGTGAGTTACTAGAAAGGGAACATGAATCAGACATTCTTGTCTCTATAGAAAGTTTCGATATGTAATTTCAGGCTATTGGGCCCCTGGAATAACTTATTTTAGCTAAAGGTTCAGAATATATCCTGATACATGACTCAAATGATAAAAGCGGTCTAAAAAAGTAAGTCATAGCCCTATTTCTACTCTAATTTTCTTACTAAATATTCTTTGCTGAATTCCAGTTATCTGACTATTCTTTGCTATCAATATCTATAATACCGACATTTGAACTCAACTATCTAAAGATTTGAAGTGACATTGTAGTGTTTTGTTCTTTTTATTTTCCTGAGGGTCTCTCAACAACCATTATACACCTTGATTCTTAAAGAGTTTATAATCCCTGATGAGCTGTTCCCAAGAATACATTCTTTGAAAAATACATTGAGTTTTCTTTTTGCATGGATTGTATTAACTTTATTATGGTATTTCTCTTCCTTTATCATATCTTCACTTAGTACTTGAATTTGGAATGGGTAAATCTTGAGCTTTCTATTGATGAATATTTATATCTTAATTTGGTGTCATTTACATTTTAGTCACCTTTCATATGTAACTTTTTTCTATACTGAATTTTATATATATTTGGCTCTAGAGATCTGTGAATACATAGACCGTATTAAAAATCTCTTATCTATTTAAACTGATTCCTGTTAGTATTTTATTTTTCACTCTCTGTGAGACAATTTTGACCTTATTATAGGTTGGGAGTTTGTTTGTTTTTTTTTTTTTTACAGTGTTGTGTTTCAGATGTACAGCAAAGTGAATCTGTTATACATATAGATCTATGCACCCTGTTTTAGATTGCTTTCACATATAGGCCGTTAGAGAGTATTGAGTATAATTCTCTGTGCTATACAGTAGGTCCTTGTTAGTTGTCTATTTTGTGTATAGTGGTGTATATATGTCAATCCTAATCTTCCAGTTTACCCCGGCCCCGCTGCTTACCCCTGGTAACCATAAGTTTATTTTCTATATGTGTAACTCTATTTCTATTTTGTAGATAAGTTAATTTGTAGCTTAAAAAAAAAATAGATTCCACATATAAGTGATATAATTTGAGATTTGTCTTTTTCTGACTTACTTAACTAATATGATAATCTCTAGAACCATCCATGTTGCTGCAAATGGCATTATTTTATTCTTTTTTATGGCTGAGTAACATTCCATCATGGTAAATAATCCACCTGCCAACACAGGAGATGTGGATTTGATCTCTGGGTTGAGAAGATCCCCTGGAGAAGGAAATAACAAACCCACTCCAATATTCTTATCTGGGTAATCCCATGGACTGAGGTGCCTGGCCATGGGATCACAAAGAGTCAGATACAACTTAGCAACTAAACAACAACAACAACAAATACTCCATTGTATATATGTACCACATCTTCTTTATACATTCCTCTGTTGATAGACATTTAGGTTGCTTCCATGTCCTAGCTATTGTAAATAGTAGTGCAATGAACATTCAGGTGCTTTTTTTTTTTTTTTTCAATTAAGGTTTTCTCCAGATATATGCCTAGTAATAGGATTGCTGGATTACTGGTAGCTCTATCTTTAGTTTTTAAAAGAACCTCCATGTTGTTCTCATAGTAGCTTCACTATTTTATATTCCCACCAACAGTGTAGGAGAGTTCCCTTTTCTCCACATGATCTCTAGTTCTTTACCTAGAATCCTCAGACTCCCAAGAGTTCAAGAATTTAATTCATAAGGTCTGTAAACTTGGATAGAAAAGTATATATATCTCCACATTCACTAAGCTCTGACTGAAATTTAACATATAATTTCTTTACCTGTAGAAACAAGTAAATGTAGAGAACAAACCACAGTAGTGTTAGCAGTATCTATGACTTTGCCGCCACTGGAACTCAAATATTTTCAACGCGCTTTATAGTTGCTATTCTAGCATGCATGAGTGCTTAGTCATGTCTGACTCTTTGCGACCCCATGGATTGTAGCCCACCAGGGTCCTCTGTCCATGGGATTTCTCAGGCAAGAATACGGGAGTGGGTTGCCATTTCATTTTCCAGGGTTTCTTCCCAACCCAGGGATCAAACCCATGTCTCTTGAGTCACCTACATTGATACACACATTCTTTACCAGCTGAGCCACCATAGATAACTTAAAATATCATTGCATGCATCACTACTTTGAAATTATGGAAGCTATTTGACTTACTGCCAGACTTGATGTCTAGTGTATTAAAGAAGGCTTACATATTTTTATCACCAATTTCTGGCTTTAATTTTTCAACAACAATAGTTAGTCTTTTAGTGTTTTAATATAATAGGTTTTCTTTGTAAATAGAAGTAGTTTACTTTATGCACACACGTATTTATTTTATTCTTCCAAACATTAGGATTATATACCAACACACAGCATAAGTGCCTTTCTTGATACTTACACTTCAAAAATATCTTTTGATTAGTTTTCATACTTAAAAAATGACTGTAGAACTTGGAAGAATTGGATAGGAAATCAACTTCAAAACAAACAAAAGGGAATGAATAAAAGGTAGATGGAGAACAAACAAGGATGATCCCAAATGATCTAGAAGAGGAAATTTCTTACCTTTATATTTATACCTGATGCTAATCTCATCCAGGGAATGAGTCGCCAGATTAATAAAGATCATTTCAAGAAGGCCTAGTAAGACATGGAAGATGTGCTTTCATAAGGGAAGGCAGCAAATTTGCAGAATATAGTTCTAAAAAGAGGACTGTTAAATCTGGAAGCCATTGTTGACTGTGTCCTGAAGTGCAGTAGTGTCTTCAACCAGAGACACCTCCCGTTTCCCATGCATCCCCACCATTGCAAAGCTGAATCATCTTCAGGAAAAGTTTCAGAAAGAAAAATAAGAAAATTTTATTCTGATTATTATTATATATGCAAGTCAGAGGTGTGTTTCTGGATCCTGTACTTCCACAAAAGAATGAATAATATGGAAGAAGTTGAGTGAGTGGTAACTAAGATGATCAGGGGATGGACATATCCCTTGATTTGAGAATGTGTAGACTGAACAAAATGGAGAAGGGAACGGCACCCCACTCCAGTACTCTTGCCTGGAAAATCCCTTGGCTGAAGGAGCCTGGTGGGCTGCAGTCCATGGGGTCGCTAAGAGTCAGACACGACTGAGCGATTTCACTTTCACTTTTCACTTTCATGCATTGGAGAAGGAAATGGCAACCCACTCCAGTGTTCTTGCCTGGAGAATCCCAGGGACAGGGGAGCCTGGTGGACTGCCGTCTGTGGGATCACACAGAGTCGGACACGACTGAAGTGACTTAGCAGCAGACTGAACAAATACAGGGTCTATAAAAATTTGAAGATTATAAATAAGATGGAGATGGCTCTACTAAGCAAATTCTTGAACATAGAACTCTTATAAAGGAATTTGATTCAAGAATTTGAGTAAAAATAAATGATATAATCACTATACACTGCAAGTAATAAACTAGTCATTGGTATTTGTCAATATAAACAAAAAGGTGGGCTCAGAACAGTTAAGCGTGTGAATAGTGGCTTTCCAAGGGGATTTCATTGAGGGAATGTAAAAATGATAAATCTACATACCTAAACTCCTGCAGTTATTGACAGGACAACCATTGCATATGACAAAATACCCTTCAGTGACATTAACAGAAGCCACATGATGGGACTATATTCTGGTGTTCCCACTGTGTGTTTTTGTTGTTGTTCTTTCTCTGGCTGTGTGTTGTGTATGGTATGCCAATGACGATGGCTGCTAGGTCAATACTTGTCTTTATTAAAGAAAAAAATGTACCAATACCACCAACTTGGTATTTTCCCTAAAAGTGATCATAGCGTGTTTCATTAGAAAATATGAGCTTCATATAATTCATGCCCAGAAATGTAAGAAATATTTATTCCTTTTCCATGAGTCATGTATTTATGCAGGTAAAGCTCAGGCGCTCATAGAGTAGGATTCTCTCAGCTGTCATCCTGTAGGCTTCAGGGCTACTTCAACAGCTCCTTCTGCATCTCTCTGACAAGCAGAGCAAGTCTATCTGTAGGGGATTTAGAGCCACCAACTTCAGTCTAGATCGTTACTGTCTGTCAATCTTCATCAGTCAAGAGGGTTACAAAATAAGGGAAAAAATTATCAGCCATAGCCTGGAAAATGATGATTACAGTTTCTCTTTGGCGAATGAGTGTTTCATTACCTATGATGCATTGCACTTCATCAAAGAATAAATAGCTTGCTTGCTGATGAGAAGGTGAAGAAAATGCAGAATTATCTCTAATTTGTGCTGGACTCACAAAACAAAGATTTGTTGGAAATCAGAGTCAGGAAAGGGGGGACTGATTTGAGAGAGTTGTGTTGAACTGGTTTCCCTTTGCAAGTAACATTGTTTATACTTGAATGGGTGAGCAGCCACCTACACAATACTGTGCTTCTCTGGCCTGCTTTCCAACAGCTTTAGAATTCAGAAATGGAGAGGTGTCAGTTTGCCCAGACACTGGAATAAACTCAGAAGTATCAAAGCACCATAAGTAATAAGAAAGAAACAGAAAAATTTTAGCTTATGTTGCCTTGTGATAATACAGTCAACTAAGTCTGAATGTGAGGTGCTCTTCTAAGATTTTTATATACATTAATTTATTTGGCTCTCATAATAGGCTTATATAATTCATATAGTATAAGGAACCTGAGGCATAGAAGGGTTTCAATAACTTGCCCAGGATCATGCTAATAATTGACAGAGTTAATGTTGGATCTTGGACAGTCAAGTTCAGAGTTCACACTCAGCAATTACATTCTATTGTATAGTTTGGGTGTATTCTGTTCAAGAAGGCACCATAAGATAGTTGCCATGGATTTTCATCCCTAGTTAAGTAGAAACTTGTTCAATTCAGTTCAGTTCAGTTCAGTTGCTCAGTCGTGTCCGACTCTTTGCAACCCCATGAATCGCAGCACACCAGGCCTCCCTGTCCATCACCATCTCCCAGAGTTCACTCAGATTCATGCCTATCGAGTCCGTGATGCCATCCAGCCATCTCATCCTCCGTTGTCCCCTTTTCCTCCTTCCCCCAATCCCTCCCAGCATCAGAGTCTTTTCCAGTGAGTCAACTCTTCGCATCAGGTGGCCAAAGTACTGGAGTTTCAGCTTTAGCATCATTCCTTCCAAAGAACACCCAGGGCTGATCTCCTTTAGAATGGACTGGTTGGATTTCCTTGCAGTCCAAGGGACTCTGAAGAGTCTTCTCTAACACCACAGTTCAAAAGCATCAATTCTTTGGCACTCAGCTTTCTTCACAGTCCAACTCTCACATCCATACATGACCACTGAAAAACCATAGCCTTCACTAGACAGACCTTTGTTGGCAAAGTAATGTCTCCGCTTTTCAATATGCTATCTAGGTTGGTCATAACTTTTCTTCCAAGGAGTAAGCGTCTTTTAATTTCATGGCTGCAGTCACCATCTGCAGTGATTTTGGAACCCCCAAAAATAAAGTCTGACACTGTTTCCACTGTTTCCCCATCTATTTCCCATGAAGTGATGGGACCAGATGCCATAGTCTTCAATTTCTGAATGTTGAGTTTTAAGCCAACTTTTTCACTCTCCTCTTTCATTTTCATCAAGAGGCTTTTTAGTTCCTCTTCACTTTCTGCCATAAGGGTGGTGTCATCTGCATATCTGAGTTTATTGGTGTTTCTCCCGGCAATTTTGATTCCAGCTTGTGCTTCTTCCAGCCCATCGTTTCTCATGATGTACTCTGCATATAAGTTAAATAAGCAGGGTGACAATATGCAGCCTTGACATACTCCTTTTCCTATTTGGAGCCAGTCTGTTGTTCCATGTCCAGTTCTAACTGTTGCTTCCTGACCTGCATATAGGTTTCTCAAGAGGCAGGTCAGGTGGTCTGGTATTCCCATCTCTTTCAGAATTTTCCACAGTTTATTGTTACCACCTCCTTAAAATTTGTTTCATTCTTAACTCTCTGATATCCTGTATCCAATTTGTCCTATATTTTCTAGAAAATAATAATGACTTAATTCTTAATACTCTGTGCCTCTAATAAGGTGCAGTGTGTGTGTGTGTGTTTCTTTTTATTCCAGTTTTATTGAGATATAATTGATGTACAACCCTGTGTAAGTTAAGGTATACACCATGTGGTTTGACTGTTTCCTCCATCCTCCCCCTACCCCTTTGGCAAACACCTCTTTGTTCTCTGTATCTTTGACTCTGTTTCTGTTTTATTTGTTCATTTGTTTAATTTTTTAGATTCACATATAAGTAAAATCATATGGTAAATATTTGTCTTTTTCTGACTTATTTCACTAATTTCACTTAGTATCTTCTATGTCCATCCATTACATATATATTCTTTCAGTTTATAAAGGAGATATATTTTTATGTTTAATAATAATTAAAACTTTTTATTTTGAGATAAATGCAAATTTTACTCACAGTTATAAGAAATAATACAGAGAGATCCTGAGTATCCTTTACCTGATTTCCCCCTGTAGTAACATCTGGAAAATCCCATGGATAGAGGAGCCTGGTAGGCTGCAATCCATGGGGTCGCTAAGAGTTGGACACGACTACGTGACTTCATTTTCACTTTTCACTTCCATGCATTGGAGAAGGAAATGGCAACCCACTCCAGTGTTCTTGCCTGGAGAATCCCAGGGACGGGGGAGCCTGGTGGCTGCCGTCTATGGGGTCGCACAGAGTTGGACACGACTGAAGCGACTTAGCAGCAGCAGCAGTATAATATCACAGCCAGGATATTAACATCAATATGTTATCCACACTGCTGTCCAAGTTTTACTTTGTGTGTGTGTGTGTGTGTGTGTGTGTACTTAGTTCTCTACAGTTCTATCAGAGAGTATGTTCATGCATCTAAACTGCAGTCAAGGTATGGAAGAGTTCTCTCACCACAAGGATTCTTTGTGTTGCCCTTTTTGTAACCACACCATCTTCTTCCTGTTCCTCCCCTCCTCTATTCCCAAACCTTGGCAAGTACTATCCTGTTCTCCATTTCTAAAACAATGTTTCTCACTTTTCTTTTCAAAAAATTTTACAGTTTTATGTTTTACAATTTAAGTCTATGATCTATTTTG
Source organism: Cephalophus harveyi (assembly GCA_006410635.1). Classification (NCBI taxonomy): domain Eukaryota; kingdom Metazoa; phylum Chordata; class Mammalia; order Artiodactyla; family Bovidae; genus Cephalophus; species Cephalophus harveyi. Next base: position 58,712 of record SJYT01075586.1, read on the forward strand.
AGTTAATTTTTATATGAGGTGTGAGATTAAATTGAGGTTCACCTATTTATTTATCCATTTTGCCTATGGATTCCAATTTCTGTAGTATCATTTCTTTAAAAAAGAAACTATCCTTCCTGGTAAATTGTTTTTATACCCTTGTCAAAAATCAGTTTGCCATATTTGTATGGGTCTATTACTGGGTTATTTATTCAGTTCCATTAATCTATGTACACATCCCTTTACAGATATCATGTTATCTTGAGTAATGTATCCATATAGTAAGACTTGATTTGGGGTAGAATGATTCCTCCTACTTTATTCTTTTTCAAGTTTGCTTTAACTTTTTATATTTAATTATGATGTTAATTTATAATGAAAAGCAACAGCCCATTCTCCACTTACATTCTTATTCCAACCTCCTGGAGGCAAGAACTATGAACTAATTGCATTTTAGTTTCTTTTGTTGGTTTACCTTTTATCTCTTAGTAATATGCTTATGTTGCTACCTCTTGATTTATCAATTTTTGATGTTATGCACTTATTTTCTGCTGTAATATATAGTGTCTTAGCTTACTTAAATCAATGGCCATTCCCTCTTCTACCTTTTACTATGGCTAAACCACTAGTTTTAGTTTGTTCACTGGACATTTGTGTACCTTAAATGACATTACTGCTCACCCTACATTTTCACCTCATATTGTCTTACACGTTGTTAAACTTTTCAGCACTGTCATTCTGTTTTATGATCATTAATAATTGTTTTATTTCTTTATAGTCTGATTTGAAAAGTTGAAAATCAGTAGACATTATTAGCCTTTTAAAACTGTAAATATTTAATCATAAATTTCTCTGTTGTGCCAAATAATACCCTGTGAATCATCTCCATTATAAATATTCCTTATACCAAGTTGAAATAGTCTATCCCTACCAATTGTCAAAATTAAGTCATCTTTTAGATTACATCACCCCTGAATGATTGATTTGTTATTGTTTGTTGAATTGCAAGTTGTCAGTCTTTTGTGGATAAATTTTCTTATTCAAGTATTGCATACATAAAAAGCTAAGATTATAACTGTATAGCCTAATTTATTTGTTTAAATAAATAATATTATTTATTATTTATATAGTAATATATGTAGTATTTATCAGGCTATACTTCCTTTATTTATCACAATAAATAGAACATTACTAGTACCTCCAAAACCTTGTTTGCACCACTTCAGTCATTATTTGTCCTTCTCCAGTCATTTTCCTGACTTCAAACACTATATGAATTTGTTTTATTTGATTCTGAATTTTGTATAAATTGAGAGATACAAAATTAATCTTTTGTCTGGCTTCTTGTATTTAATATTAAGTTTGTAAGAGACATCACTGTGGCTGCATTCAGCGATAATTATTTCTGTTTCTGCAAAATAATTTTTGTAGTAAAATATCACAATGTATTTTATCATTATTCAGTTTTAAATTTTATGTGATAACATTTTCACAATAAAATATTTTAAAAAACAATCTCCCCTTCATAGAAAAAGTTATTTTTGACAGTACTTTAAGGAGACCCAAGTGAGACTACACTTAAAATATATAAGCATGAGCCTGAATGCCTTTGTCTAGTCCTCCTCCGTGTTCAAGCGGGTTCTGATGGGATAGAACCTACTACTGCTTCCAGGGTCTTCTGTCAGGCCTTTCTTCAGATAAATCTTGTAGGGTAAACAGAGACCTGACTCACTTTTCTCAGCCGCTCCCTTGAACCATTGCATGCCGTCCAGGAAAGCCATCATAGCCTGGTCAAATTTGTGGTGATGCAAGAAAGCATCAAGTGGGCCTTAGGAAGCATTACTATGAACAAAACTAGTGGAGGTGATGGAATTCCAGCTGAGCTATTTCAAATCTTAAAGGATGATTCTGTTAAAGTACTGCACTCAATATACCCGCAAAAAACTCAGCAGTGGCCACAGAACTGGAAAAGGTCAGTTTTCATTCCAGTCCCCAAAAAAGGTAGTGCCAAAGAATGTTCAAACCACCACACAATTGTCCTCATCTCACACGCTTGCAAAGTAATGCTCAAAATTCTCCAAGCTAGGCTTCAACAGTACATGAACCAAGAACTTCCAGATGTTCAAGCTGGATTTCGAAAAGGCAGAGGAATCAGAGATCAGATTGCCAACACCTTTTGGATCATTGAAAAAGCAAGAGAATTCCAGAAAACGTCTACTTCTGCTTCATTGAGTACACTTAAGCCTTTGACTGTGTGGATCACAACAAACTGTGGAAAATTCTTAAAGAGATGGGAATATCAGACTGCCTTACCTACCTCCTGAGAAATCTGTATGCAGGTCAAGAAGCAACAGTTAGAACCAGACATCAGACTGGTTCCAAATTGGGAAAGGAATACATCAAGGCTGTATATTGTCACCCTACTTATTTAACTTCTATGTAGAGTACATCATGCAAAATAAAATGCCGGATTGGATGAAACACAACCTGGAATCAAGATTGCTGGAAGAAATATCAATAACCTCAGATATGCAGGTAAAACCACCTTTATGGCAGAAAGCAAAGAGGAACTAAAGAGCCTCTTGATGGAAGTGAAAGAGGAGAGTAAAAAAGCTGGCTTAAAGCTCAACATTCAGAAAACAAAGATCATGGCATCTGGTCCCATCACTTCATGGGAAATAGATGGGGAAACAATGGAAATAGTGACAGTCTTTATTTTCTTGGACTCCAAAATCATTGCAGATGGTGACTGCAGCCATGAAATTAAAAGGTGCTTTGCATGTGTTTGTTAGCCATCTGTATGTCTTCTTTGGAGAAATGTCTATTTAGTTCTTTGGCCCATTTTTTGATTGGGTCATTTATCTTTCTGGAATTGAGCTGCATGAGTTACTTGTATATTTTTGAGATTAGTTAGTTGTTTGTCAGTTGCTTCATTTGCTATTATTTTCTCCCATTCTGAAGGCTGTCTTTTCACCTTGCTTATAATTTCCTTTGTTGTGCAGAAGCTTTTAATTTTAATTAGATCTCATTTGTTTATTTTTGCTTTTATTTCCAGTATTCTGGGAGGTGGGTCATGGAGGAAACACATGAAAAAATGCTCAACATCACTCATTATCAGAGAAATGCAAATCAAGACCACAATGAGGAACCATTTCACACCAGTCAGAATGGTTGCAATCCAAAAGTCTATAAGTAATAAATGCTGGAGAGGGTGTGGAGAAAAAGGAGTCCTCTTACACTGTTGGTGGGAATGCAAACTAGTACAGCCACTATGGAGAACAGTGTGGAGATTCCTTAAAAAACTGGAAATAGAACTGCCTTATGACCCAGCAATCCCACTGCTGGGCATACACACCGAGGAAACCAGAATTGAAAGAGACACATGTACCCCAATGTTCATTGCAGCACTGTTTATAATAGCCAGGACATGGAAACAACCTAGATGTCCATCAGCAGATGAATGGATAAGAAAGCTGTGGTACATATACACAATGGAGTATTACTCAGCCATTAAAAAGAATTCATTTGAATCAGTTCTAATGAGATGGATGAAACTGGAGCCTATTATACAGAGTGAAGTAAGCCAGAAAGAAAAACACCAATACAGTATATTAACACATATATATGGAATTTAGAAAGATGGTAATGATAACCCTGTATGCGAGACAGCAAAAGAGACACAGATGTATAGAACAGACTTTTGGACTCTGTGGGAGAGGGAGAGGGTGGGATGATTTGGGAGAATGGCATTGAAACATGTATAATATCATGTAAGAAACGAAGCACCAGCCTATGTTCGATACAGGATACAGGATGCTTGGGGCTGGTGCACTGGGATGACCCAGAGAGATGGTATGGGGATGGAGGTGGGAGGGGGGTTCAGGATTGGGAACTCATGTACACCCGTGGCGGATTCATGTTGATGTATGGCAAAACCAATACAGTATTGTAAAGTAAAATAAAGTAAAATTAAAAAAATAAATAAAAGGTGCTTTGTCCTTGGAAGAGAAGCTATGACAAACCTAGACAGAATATTAAAAAGTAGAGACATTACTTGGAGAAGGAAATGGCAACCCACTCCAGTATTCTTGCCTGGAGAATCCCAGGGATGGGGGAGCCTAGTGGGCTGCCATCTATGGGATCGCACAGAGTCGGACACGACTGAAGTGACTTAGCAGTAACAGCAGCAGAGACATTACTTTGCCAACAAATGTCCGTATAGTCAATGCTATGGTTTTTCCAGTAGTCATGTACTGGATGTGAGAATTGGACTATAAAGAAAGCTGAGCACCAAAGAATTGATGCTTCTGAACTCTGATGTTGGAGAAGACTCTTGGGAGTCCCTTGGACTGCAAGGAAATCAAACCAGCAGGGCAAAGAGCAGCAGAGCTATCTGTCCCCAGGCTGCATTCCAGCACACAGGAACAGTGGGGAAGTAGCCCAACCTGAACTTACAGATGGTGGTTAAGGAGCCGTCATGGCAGATCTCAAATGTGGTGTTAAAAACATTGGTTTTCTCCAGCTGGTTCCACTGAATCTGGGCATATCATAGCTGCTTCTCCACACTTCTCAGCTCGTCATGTAGTTCTAGTTGTTGCCATTTTCAATTTACTGTAGTCCTTCTGGTGTTGCTCTTCCTGCTGGTCCAGGATCTCAGTCTCTTCTTGGGCTGCCTCAAGATCTGCTGCTACTCTTTCTTGGTTTTTCTCTACCTCCTGGACCAGCCTTGCTTCCTCCAGCTCCACGCTCTTCAGCTTCTCCTGCAGCATCTCCCTCTCATCTTCACTTGTCCATTCCCTGGTCTCCAAACAGCGCTTGTAGTTCTGAATCTCAGATTCTGTGATGGTGAGTTGAATGTCCAGTAGCTCTAAAAGATAATACAGTCCACACACACTGAGTGGTCCACATCAGTTTCACCAGAGAGGATGTAAAAAATGTCCCTAATAGCCTCCTGGATAATGTTGAGATTTCTCAGAGAGTCCAGTCTCTCAAGCAGAGTGAAGTTGAAATTGTCCCAGGAACATCCTACTGCCAGGGAGGTGAGGAGAGGTCCTGAAAAAGGCACTATTTTGTAGATTTTCAAAATTTCCCTCCTCCCTGGAGGAAGGGCCTCCCTCCTGGGTTTCTCCTGCCACCTCTGAGCTGAAATGAGCATCAGAGCTTCAGGTTCACAGGAAGTCTCCATGGACTGATTCTGTTTCAGTCCAGATTCATTTGCCAGTGCTGGCCAGTGGAGAGAGGTCGTGGTAGAGGTCTTGATTCTCACCTTGACGCTGTTTCCTCTCGGTCTTGCAGTATCTTTAATCCAACCCTGATGAGCAATTTTTCTCTTTGTGAGAGAAATTTGGCAAATGTGAATATGTTGTTTTAAACATTCTTTTACTTGTCTTTGAGTATATACATAGAGACTTTTTGTTAGGCATATATTAGGAGTATAATTACTGTGTTATAGCATATGAATATTTTCAAGTTTAATGAATACTGCTAAACAGTGTTTCTAAGTTTTGCTATCCTATAATCTCACTAACATGCATGAGAATTCTACTTGATCAATTTCTTCACCAACAGTTAGTCTTGGCAGTTATTTTAATTTTACCCAGGTTAGTGAGTAGAAGGTTTTACTTTATTTTACTTTTAATTTGCATTTGAGGTGAGGTGAGGTGAAGTCACTCAGTCGTGTCCGACTCTTTGTGACCCCGTGGACTGTAACCTACTAGGCTTCTCTGTCCCTGGGATTCTCCAGGAAAGAATACTGGAGTGGATTGCCATTTCTTTCTCCAGGGGATCTTCCCGACCCAGGGATCAAACCCAGGTCTCCCGCATTGGAGGCAGATGCTTTAACCTCTAAGCCACCAGGGAAGCCCATTTTGCATTTTCCTGATGAATAATGAGGTTGAATAGATTTTTACACATTTTTGGCTAGTTCTTTAACTATACTGACTTTGAACCTATTTTTTTAAATTTTGTTGCTTTTTTCCCCCACTTTCTTTAGACTGTCTAATTGAGCCAAAAAATTGTAATATTATCCAGTTTATCAGTCTATTCTGTTTTGGTTACTGTCTTTTGCCCTATTTAAAATATATTTGCCTATCCCAAGTTTATAGAAATATTGCATAATATTTTGATCTGGAAGCTTTGTTGTTTTACCTTTCATATTTAGATTTGCAGACTACTTGAAATTAATATTTGTGTATCAATGTGAGGTAGAAGTCAAGATATGTTTTTCCCATATAAATATCTGCTACTTTGGTTGCATTTCTTTAAAATGTTATCCTTTTTCTGAAAGTTCTACAGTGAAATCTTAGTCATAAGTCTAGTGTCCATAGATGAATGGATCTGTTTCTGCCCCTCTATTCTGTTACATTGTTCTATTTACCCATCTTTGTACCAACACACAGTTATAGCTTTTCCTGATTCTTCTTAAAAGTTTTTTTAATTGAAGGATAATTGCTTTACAGAATTTTGTGGTTTTCTGTCATATGTCAACAAGAATCAGACATAGGTATACCCATGTCCCCTCCCTCCCTAACCTTCCTCCCATATCTCTCCGCACCCCAGCCTTCAGCCTGTTACAGAGCCCTTTTTTGAGTTCCCTGAGTCACACAGCAAATTCCCATTGGCTACCTATATTACATATGGTATTGCAAATTACCCATGTTGCTCTCTCCATACATCTCACCTTCTCCCTCCTCCTCTGCCTCTATGTCCATAGGTCTGTTCTCAATGTTGGTTTCACCATTGCTGCCCTGAAAGTAAATTCATCAGGACCATCTTTTTAGATTCCATATATATACATCAGTATACGATATTTATCTTTCTCTTTCTGACTCACTTCACTGTGTCTAATAGGCTCTAGATTCATCCACCTCATCAGAACTGACTCAAATGTATTCCTTTTTGTGGCTGAGTAGTATTCCTTTGTATATATGTACCACAGCTTCTTTGTCCTCTTGGATAAAGAGGACAAGTAGGTCAATGCTTCCATGTTCTAACTATTGTAAATAGTGCTGCAGTGAACACTGGAGTACATATATATTTTTTTCAATTTTGGTTTCCTCAGGGTATATGCCAAGAATTAAATATCTAGGAATAAACTTATCTAAGGAGACAGAAGAACTGTACACAGAAAATTATAAGACACTAATGAAAGAAATCAAAGATGACATAAACAGAATAAAACATAAATGTTTCATCCTTTTACATTAGCTGGGCCGTATGGTGGTTTTATTCCTAGTTTTTTAAGGAATCTCCATACCGTCTTCCATAGTGCCTGTATCAATTTACATTTCTACCAATAGTGCAAGAGTGTTCCCTTTTCACCACACCCTTTCCAGCATTTATTGTTTCTAGACTTTTTGACGAGGGCCATTCTGACTGGTGTGAGGTGATATCTCATTGTAGTTTTGATTTGCATTTCTTGTAAATAATGAACAATGTTGAGCATATTTTCATGTGTTTGTTACCCATCTGTATGTCTTTGGAAAAATGTCTGTTTTCCCACTTTTTGATTGGGTTGTTTGTTTTTTTGGTATTGAGCTGTATGAGCTGCTTGTATATTGTGGAAGTTAATCCTTTGTCAGTTGTTTCATTTGCTATTATTTTCTCCCATTCTGAGGGTTGTCTTTTCACCTTGTTTATGGTTTCCTTTGCTGTGCAAAAGATTTTAAGTTTAATCATGTCCTACTTGTTTACTTTTGTTTTTATTTCCGTTACTCTAGGAGGTGGGTCATAGAGGATCTTGCTTGAATTTATGTCATCTAGTGTTCTGCCTATGTTTTCCTCTAAGAGTTTTGTAGTTTCTGGTCTTACATTTAGGTCTTTAATCCATTTTGAGTTTATCTTTGTGTATGGTGTTAGTAAGTGTTCTAATTTCATTCTTTTACATTAGCTGTCCAGTTTTCCCAGCACCGTTTATTGAAGAGGCTGTCTTTGCCCCGTTGTATATTCTTGCCTCCTTTGTCAAAAACAAGGTACCCATAAGTGCATGGGTTTATTTCTGGGCTTTCTATCTTGTTCCATTGGTCTATATTTCTGTTTTTGTGCCAGTACCATACTGCTGATGACTGTAGCTTTGTAGTATAACCTGAAGTCAGGAAGGTTGATTACTTCAGCTCCATTTTTCTTTCTCAAGACTGCTTTGGCTACTTGGGGTCTTTCGTGTTTCCATATGACTTGTGAAACTTTTTGTTCTAGCTCTGTGAAAAAAATGCCATTGGTAATTTGATAGAGATTGCTTTGAATCTGTAGACTGCATTTGGTAGTATAATCATTTCACGATAATGATTCTTCTTACCCAGGAACAGGAAATATCTCTCCATCTGTTTATTTCATCTTTGATTTCTTTCATTAGTGTCTTATAATTTTCTGTGTACAGTTCTTCTGTCTCCTTAGATAAGTTTATTCCTAGATATTTAATTCTTTTTGTTGCAATGATGAATGCGATTGATTCATTAATTGCTCTTTCTGATTTTTCATTGTTAGTGTATAGAAATGCAAGTGATTCCTGTGTATTGATTTTGTATCTTGCAACTTTACTAAATTGGCTGATTAGCTCTAGTAATTTTCTGATACTATATTTAGGGTTTTCTATGTACAGTATCTTTCAGGATTTGAAACAGTTCAACTGGAATTCCATCACCTCCACTAGCTTTGTTCGTAGTGATGCTTTCTAAGGCCCACTTGACTTCACATTCCAAGAAGTCTGGCTCTAGATTAGTGATCACATCATCATGATTATCTGGGTCGAAGGGATTGGGGGCAGGAGGAGAAGGGGACGACAGAGGATGAGATGGCTGGATGGCATCACTGACTCAATGGACGTGAATCTGAGTGAACTCTGGGAGTTGGTGATGGACAGGGAGGCCTGGCGTGCTGCGATTCATGGGGTTGCAAAGAGTCGGACATGACTGAGTGACTGAACTGAACTGAACCTTGTATCATGTGACTTTGCTGAATTCACTGATTAGCTGTAGTAATTTTCTGATAGTTTCTTTTGGGTTTTCTATGTATAGTATCATTTCATCTGCAGACAGTGAGAGTTTTACTTCTTCTTTTCTGATCTGGATTCCTTTTATTTCTTTTCATTTTCTGTCATTGCTAGAACTTCCAAAATTATGTTGAATAGTGGGGAGTGTGGACACCCTTGTCTTGTTCCTGGTCTTAGAGAGAATGCTTTTAGTTTTTCACCATTGACAATAATGTTTACTGTGGACTTTTCATATATGCCCTTTACTATGTTGAGGTAGGTTCCTTCTATGCCCATTTTTTGAAGAGTCTTAATCATAAATGGGTGCTGAATTTTGTCAAAGGCTTTTTCTGTATCTATTGAAATAATTATATGGTTTTTACCTTTCAACATGTTAATATGGTGTATCACATTGATTGATTTGCATATATTGAAGAATCCTTGCTTCCCTGGAATAAACCCGACTTGATCATGGTATATGAGCTTTTTAATGTATTGTTGAATTCTGTGTGTGAGAATTCTGTTGAAGAGTTTTGCATCTATGTTCATCAGTGATATTGGTCTGTAATTTTCTTTTTCTGTATTGTTGTTGCCTGGTTTTAGCATCAGGGTTATTGCAGCTTCGTAGAATGTGTTTGGAAGTGTTTATCCCTCTGCAATTTTTTGGAAGAGTTTCAGAAAAATAGGCATTAGCTCTTCTTTAAATGTTTGATACAATTCCCCTGTGAAGTCATCTGGCCCTAACCTGGAGATGTTCCATGTGCACTTGAGAAGAAAATGTATTCTTCTGCATTTGGATGGAAAATCCTAAAGATATCAATTAGGTCCATTTGGTCTAATGTTTCATTTAAGGTTTGTGTTTCTTAATTGATTCTCTGTTTTGATGGTCTGTCTATTGGTGAAAGTGGGGTGTTAAAGTCCCCTACTATTATGGTGTTACTCTCGATTTCCCCCCCTCATACCTGTTAGTGTTTGCTTTATGTATTGAGATGCTCCTATGTTGGGTGCATAAATATTTACAGTTGTTATGTCTTCTTGGATTGACCCCTTGATCATTTTATAGTGTCCTTCTTTGTCACTTATAATATTCTTTATTTTTAAGTCTATTCTGTCTGAAATAAGTATTGCCACTCTGGCTTTCTTTTGGTTTTCATTCACATGGAATATCTTTTTCAATCCTTTTACTCTCAGTCTGTATGTATCTCTTGGTCTGAAGTGGTTCTCTTGTAGACAGTACATATATGGGTCTTGGTTTTTTTTTTTAATCCATTCAGTCAGTCTGTATCTTTGGTTGGTGCATTTAATCCCATTACATTTAGATAATTATTGATACATATGTTCCTATTGGCATTTTATTGATTATTTTGGCTTTATTTTTGTAGATCTTTCCTTTCTCCTGTGTTTACTGGCTGTATAAGTCCCTTTAGCATTTGCTGCAAGGCCAGTTTGGTGGTGCTGAATTCTCTTAACTTCTGCTTGTCTGTAAAGCTTTTGATATCTCCATCAATTCTGAATGAAATCTTTGCTGGGTATGGTAATCTTGGTTGTAGATTTTTCTCTTTCATAACTTTAAATATATCCTGCCATTCCCTTCTGGTCTGCAGAGTTTCTGCTGAAAGATCTTCTGTTAATTGTATGAGTTTTCCTTATATGTTACATGTTGCTTTTCCCTTGCTGCTTTTAATATTCTTTCTTTGTGCCTAATTAATCTCTGTTAACTTGATTAATATTTGTCTCAATGTGTTTCTCCTTGGGTCTATCCTATAAGGGACTTTGCACTTTTTGGACTTGATGGACTATTTTCTTTCCATGTTGAAGACGTTTTCAACTATAATTTCTTCAAAATGTTCTCAGTGCCTTTCTTTTTTTCTTCTCCCCCTGAGATCCCTGTAACTCAAATGTTGCTGCATTTAATATTGTCCCAAAGGTCTCTGAGGCTATCCTCAATTCTTTTCATTCTTTTCCCTTTATTCTGCTCTTCAGCAGTTATTTCCACCATTCTATCTTCCAACTCAGTTATCCGTTCCTCTGCTTCAGTTATCCTGCTATTGGTTCCTTCTAGAGTATTTTTAATTTCAGTAATTGTGTTATTCATCTCTGTTTGCTTATTCTTTATTTATTCTATGTCCTTGGTGATTCTATTAACTGTGTTAAATGTTTCTTGCATTTTCTCCATTCTATTTTCAAGTCTTCAGAGCATCTTTGCTATGATTATTCTGAGTTTTGTTTCAGGTAGGTTGCTTGTTTCCTCTTCATTTATTTGGTCTTGTGAGTTTCTTGCTCTTTTGTTTGTGCTGTATTTCTCTGTCTTTTCATCATCTTTTTTTTTTTTTTTTGGTAACTTGCTCCACTTGAGGTCTCTTTTTCCCAGGCTTTAGGGTTGTATTCCTCTTCCCTTTGATTTTTTCCCTTGGAGGGAAAGGTTGGTTGAGTGGTTTGTGTTGGTTTTTTGTTAGGGGTGACTTGTGCCTGTGTTCTAGTGGAGGAGATCAAACAGATCAAGCAGGTAACTACAGAAATAATGGGACACATACACACACTTCCACACATACAGTTACAACCAAAGTATTCTAAAGAAAAAAGTACAGGAGATTGACTTGGTGAACAAAGGAAACCAAAAGTGATATCAACCAATTAAAAGCAGAGCTAGCTAATGCTCAATCTGGAAAACTGAGCATGAGCAGAGGGCTCATGAGGAATATAGCAAAGAGAGGTCAATAATTGAACTTACTTGGTGAAAAAAGAATGAGTGAAGGGAAAAAGGGAGGAAAAAAAGAGAAGAAGGAGGGAAACGTGAAAAGGAGGGGGATGGAAAAGAGGGTAGAAAAAGAGAGAGAGAAAAGGAAAAACAGAAAAGCAAAGACAAATAGATGTATGTGGAAGAGATTTATATATATTCAGGAATAGCTACAGCTGGTAAGGAATTATAGGAAAAGCAGTTGAAAAAATAAAAAACAAAATCAAAAAACTCATTTCAAGTAGCTTAGCCTGGTGGGCTGCCATCCATGGGGTCGCACAGAGTCGGACACGACTGAAGTGACTTAGCAGCAGCAGCAGCAGCAGCAGCCTGTCCCCCTGGAGGACTGGGGTCTTCTGCTGTTGCCTAGAGCTTGCTTCGTGGGAGTAGTTCCATATCTTGGTGAGTTTTTGATGTATTTGTGGGGAGGCTGGCAATCACCTCACCTTACTCCTCCGCCATCTTCTTTCATCTCCCCACTGATTCTTGAAATGTGGTCTTGTAAGTATTCCAGTTCATGGCCGTTTTGATTATTTTTGACCTTTAAATTTCCATATAAATTCTAAAATCAGGTTATCATTTTAAGAAAACTCTCTTAGACATAACTGGGATTGCTTGTTTATGGATCAATTTGCAGAGGTATGGCATCTTTATAATATCAGTATTCCACCCATGAATCTAATATATACTCCACAATTATTTAATTTTTAAAAAATCTCCACTCTGTATATGTTTTTCAGTTTTCTGGGTACTTAGACTTCTTTCACTTCTTTTGTTAGAATTATTGCTAGATATTTGAAGATTTTTTTGTATAAACAGAAACTTTTTAAATTTAAAAATATAACTGTTGATGAAATACAGAAATAAATTAACTTATATTGACCTTTTAGCTAATGAACCAAATTATTTCACTCACTAATCCTAAAAAATATATCTGTAGATTCTTTTCTAGTTATTATAATCTTTTGTACTTTTAGTCACTTTAGTACATGGTTTTAGTTTGGGAAGATGATGAAAATTCTGGAGGTGGATATTGGTTATAGTTGTGAACAATGTGAATGTATTCAGTGCCATCAAACTGTGCCTTTAAAAACGGTTCAAAAGTACATTTTGTGTTATGTGTATTTTACCACGATTTAAAAAAGAGATGCTGATGATATCTGCAGTGTACTCACGGTTGGTAGTGTCTTCAGAATTTCTTTACCTCTCTCATGATATATTATTATTAGGCTAGAAGCGAAGGTGTAGGGAACTGTCCAAAATGTGCTTCTCAGTGTCACATGTGGTATTCTAGTCAAAACAAAAATAGGCTCCATATCTCTAACTGAATTAAACTAAACAATTCTGGTTCATTGGTTTTCTTTTTCCTTAGCAGATTTTCATAAGGAAAGCTCTGGTTTAACTGATTAAAAACTACAGAAAAAATGTGAAAGTCCCCAAATGATGATATCCAAAGTATATGGTAACTGGAAACGCTCATGGTACTCTTAAGTACTCTGAACATGACACAGTGAATGAGGAAAAATGTCTTTGAACTGCTATAGAATGATTCTGGGATATAGTATCAAATTAAAAAAAAAAAGCAAAATTCAAAGGATCCAAAATATTTAAATCTAGTCTTGAAACTACATACAATGAGACTAGTCAGTTTGTTAAAGAATCATATGAGGTAACTGACCCCAGGACCCTTTGAAAATGTCAGTATAATGAATATCCAGAAAAGATAGATATAAAGGTAATAAATTTATTCTAGTTTAAAAGAGATTACAGAGACTTGACAATGAAATGCTGTAAGTAATCCTTTATTGAATACTGGGTCCAACAACAACAACAAAAAATTTTAAAGACATCTTTGGAAAATTTGAATATGAACTATATATTAAGTTATATTTTCCATGTTACTTTTCTTGGTTGTGATATTGGTTTTTGTAGTTATATAGGAAAATATTATGGTTCTTACTGATATCTGTTGAAGAATTTGGGGATAAAGTGTCAGAATATCTGCAACTTGTGTTCAAGTAATTCTGAAGGATATATGTGGAGAATAGCTCTAGCTGAAGGTATAGAGGTGCTCATTATACTATTACTTCAACTCAAAAGCAGATTTGAAATTTTTCAAACAAAAAAGTTAAGGGGGGGAAAAGGGATGTTCAGGATAAAAGGTAATTTAAAATTAGAGTTAAGCCCTTTACTTATTTTGAAGTTCACTGAGTTTACATTTAAGTTTGCAGTTTGAGTTTACATTTAAGTAATGTTAAAGAGTTAATAGATTGGTCATCCTAACCAAATAAGCCTTCCTTGAATGCCTGTTATATCTGAGGTGTGGTAGATATTACTAGAGAATAGACATGTATAATGAATGGAAGGAGAAAAGAGCCAAAACAGAAAAATGATCAACATAATGGATGAAGTTATAGTGAAAACCTCAAAGTGGAATGATTGTGTGTGTCTCAAAAGTTGGTCTTTATTTTCTCCGAGAGCTCTCATGAAAAAGAAATGTGTTTGCTTGTATTAGATGGTTTTCTGGAGACTGACATTTGTTTTTAAAGTTTGAAAGCTAAAACCATTGGGTCCAGTTTCAGTGAAGTATTTCAAATCGCTGATGATTGCTTATGTCATACAGTACATAAAATGACGTAGTAAATGGAGTCAGGGAATGCTTCTTTGAGTTGATGTCAAAGGTGAACTTTTAACTAGGCAAATGGTATGAATTAAAGCATTCTAAACACAGGGAACAGCATGTACAAAGAACAAAAACAGAAGGGGAACTTGGCGCTCATTTGGGAACTAAGAGAAGGTCAGTATGTCTGGAGCACAGACAGGGAAAAAATGAATTTAAGAAACAAGACTGGAACCCTCTATCCCTCTTCACCCCTCATTCCTCACTTCCCCCATCTCTATTAGCTTGTCAACCATAAGGGGCACCCAAGACCCAGTACCTGGTCTGTGGTCTGCGTGCCATTCCAAAGATATTTCCTTTCTTCCTTGGGGTTATACAGAACCATTTTGGGCAGCTCTCATCTCTTTCACATATGCCTCTGCCAACTGAGTAGCAAAGGTAAAACAGAGGTGAACGAGTTCCAAGTTACTGCCACCACATAATAGATGCTGTGTGTCTCATACTCCCTCTTGGGTTAGAAATCAGAATAGCTGTCTTAGACACATGGGGATCGACAATGTAGTCCTCCTTTCATTAGAATGATTTTTTGCTTTGGATTCCACATCAAAAAAGCTAATTTTTCAGAGCTAGGAAATTGCTGTTTTATAGGAGGACAAAAGAAAAGGAGAGTGTTTGGTTTTATTTTTTACAATGTCTCTATTGTTCCTGTTTTTTTTTTTTTTTTTTTCCTTAGTGGACATTGTATGGCACCAAGGCATTTAGAATAATTCAGTATGCCTGTTTAGAAATCATGTAGATCGGTAGGAATAGTATAACTTTGGGATACCAGATCTATGCTGCTACTGCTACTGTTGCTGCTGCTAAGTCGCTTCAGTTGTGTCTAACTCTGTGCGACCCCATAGACGGCAGCTCACTAGGCTCCCCCATCCCTGGCATTCTCCAGGCAAGAACACTGGAGTGGGTTGCCATTTCCTTCTCCAGATCTATGAAGTAGCATAAATCTTAGATTTGAGATATAGTAAAGCTTTCTGCTGCTGCTGCTGCTAAGTCACTTAAGTCATGTCCAACTCTGTGCGACCCCATAGATGGCAGTCCACCAGGCTCCCCCATCCCTGGGATTCTCCAGGCAAGAACACTGGAGGGGATTGCCGTTTCCTTCTCCAATGCGTGAAAGTGAAAAGTGAAAGTGAAAGTGAAGTCGCTCAGTTGTGTCCAACCCTCAGCAACCCCATGGACTGCAGCCTTCCAGGCTCCTCCATCCGTAAAGCTTTAGATGACTTTAATAGAAAGAACAAATGTAAAAATCTTAAGAGAAAGTGACATGATGTATTTTTTTTTATTTCTATTTTTTAGTTATTCTAGGGTTGATAAAATGAATCAAAAGATGCAGCACTAATGAATTGGTTATAGACATAACCCCACATTGGGCTTACTTTTGGGAAGACCTAAGGGTTCTCAGACCACACCACCTACCATAGCCAGGACTCCCAGGTCCTGGCATTGGAGTGGCCCAGAACTGGCTTTGGTTTCCAACTGCACTAATATTAGTGAATTAAGCGCTAATTCACTTAATTACCCATCCACCACATATATTCTGCACCAGTGTTTCACCTATTAGAGGGGAAGGAAATTAGGTAAAACTGAGGAAATTCATTGTTATTTTGCATTCTGTGTGTAATTGGTTGAGACCCTTCTAATAAGAAACCATATTTTGTTTTCTAGCTAACATAAGAACAAAACTTATCAGACCCACATCAGTTTCTTCTATGTAAATGACATGACTGATAGATTGCAAAAAGAAGTGATTACAATTTATCTTGATTCTGTGAAGACTTTTATTCTGTGCATACTAATGAAAAAAAAAAAAAAGGAAAAGCAATCCACCTCCCTTTTCAGGGTATGTCAGTCCTGTGAACTAAATTAGCAGATACATACTTTATTGTCAGCTTCTTATTAACTGTGTGAGGGGTCTAGATTGATGAGGTAAAGGGCAAGATCCCTTTCCTTTATGATGGCAGATAATTCTGTTATTTAATCAGCAAACTGTTGGTAAAGAATCCTCCTTCAATGCAGGAAACCCCGGTTCAATTCCTGAGTCAGGAAGATCCATGGAGAAGGTATAGGCTACCCACTCCAGTATTCTTGGGCTCCCCTTGTGGCTCAGCTGGTAAAAAATCCGCCTGCAGTGTGGGAGACCTGGGTTCAATCCCTGGGTTGGGAAGATCCCCTGGAGAAAGGAAAGGCTACCACTCCTGTATTCTGGCCTGGAGAATTCCATGGAGGTCGCAAAGAGTCAGACACAACTGAGTGACTTGCACTAATGGTAATAAAACCAGATAAGTTTGACACCTGGAAGAGGCAAGTCAAATTTAAAAAGAAAGAATCTAAATTTCTCTGGATTTGAACTAGATTGAAATTTTATTTCGTTGAATATATACACTTTCAAATTTATTTTTCATTTAAACAACACACCTCAGGGGATTATTTTTGTACCACAAAAGCCTGGTCATGGGTCTGAAAAGCAATTTAGCGCTTTCTTTATTTTATTTCCAAAACTTAGCAGTACTTTGGAAATGACTAAAGAAAAAATAATAGCTAAAATGAGATGGAATTCAACACTTTAACCTCAGCATTCAGCCAAATAGAATTTTAAGGCTCTGAATTGTAAACTCATTCCATTTGACTTGATTTTAGGGTCACATTGAGCCAAAGCTAACTTATGTGCCTTGAATTCACTGCTTTGAACTGAAAAGTAAACTATTTACTTCCTCCCAATGAGAATACATTATGCTGAAAGATTGCTTCCTGTTTGTCCTAGAGGGGTTTCCCTTCCCTGAAAGAAGTCATAATTTGGGTCAGCTGTCTCTGCAGGGGCCATCCCTGACAGCTTTCTCAGGATAAGTGAGATCAGAAAAGCACCAAGCTGTCGTAATATATGAAGCTAAAGGCTTGGCTTCATTGCAGAGGGCTCTAATTTTAAATATTAAAATATTTAAACACATTTCCCCCAAGTGACTTCTGCTGAACCACACTGTGGATTATTTCAGACGCTTCTGAAAGCCATTAGGATTGCTGTCCTGCACGGATATTTTCAACCATCTGTAGGAGGAGTGCCCAGAAAGTGTTGTACCTCTTTTTGGTGTGACATTGGAAGGTGCTGGAGAATAAAAATAATCCTGGATCAACATATGAGTCAAATGCTGTATTTATCCATTCTGCAGTTAGGAAACAAAAACTTAAAATGCCACCTTGCCAAAAATAACAGGCAATTAAAGTATGTTGAATCCACGATACTACATGTGGTAGCCAAGTGTTCTCAAGAAGCATTATTGTAGAGGAATAATGGGGTTTCTTGTCTTTCATTTTCCCCTGATAATTCCCACCTAACTCTTTACCCTTTTGCCTTTGAAAAGAAATGAAGATTTCTTCTGGTTTTATACAGGGTAGTATCACCACTTCTGCTTATTATTTTCAATGACTGTCCTGGCAAATTCTGATGCTAAATTCTGGTATGAACCACTGTCTGAAGGAGTCCAAATGAGGAAGTATGAACATCCACAGACTGCCACATTCACACAGCTAGAAAAATTAATTCAGTTGAAAGTACACATGCAATCTACCTCAGGTGTGATGGTCAGCATATTACCAGGTCAGCGCCTTCATAATTCTTTCTCTCTAGTGAGGCCCTGTGGGAGACAGGCCACATACTCTGACTCATCTTTACTGAGTATTTTCATGCCAGCGTGCTCCCTTCTCTGAAAGGCAGCTGGAATTGGAGAAAAATGGAAAACACATCTTAAGATGAAATGGAAGGCACCAAGGAGCTTAAAGGAGGCAGTGATTGTCAGTCAGGCAGAAATACGGGGCTTTGCTACAATTATGCCTTGTAAATGTGCTTACCTTCCATCACAGTGCTTTCTATCTAGCATTTATGGTACAAAAAATTCTGGAAAGTATGAAAATAAGGAATGCACCATGTAGTATTGCAGGGGACAGAGGGATAGAAAGTAAAAGTTTAAAGAAAATGCAAGGACCACCGTTGCAAAATAAATGGAAATACGGTTCCAGGACTTCTAAACCACACTAGTGAAGCTGTAGGTTTCACAGTGTTGTAATCTGGGTTCTAAGAGTAAATAATGTATCCTTTTTGTGGAAAGGAGTGGTGTAAGATAACATAGTAGTAGAAAACAACTAAAAAATAGTGTCATGATACAAATAAAAGTCAGTGAAAGGGGTTACATCAGGATAAGTAAAAAAGTAAAACTGAGAAATACAATTGAAGCATGATATATGGATTATATAAATAGAGAATCAAATTAAAAACATTTTTTCAGTAACAGTTGTAACCTGAAAACAATAGAAACAGGCTGGAAGGCA
The DNA here is from genome assembly GCA_006410635.1 of Cephalophus harveyi. Taxonomy (NCBI): domain Eukaryota; kingdom Metazoa; phylum Chordata; class Mammalia; order Artiodactyla; family Bovidae; genus Cephalophus; species Cephalophus harveyi. The sequence continues at coordinate 77,390 of SJYT01075586.1, forward strand.
TATGGATAAGGTATTTCTTGTTACTGTGTGGGCTGCATGCTGTGGGATGTGGGATATTCTCTTGTGAGGCTTGGATGCTGTGTAAATGGATATTAGAGGAGTGCTGAGACAAAAAGACTCAATTCAGAAAAGTTAGATACAGAATATGAAGAAGGGCACAATAGTTCATCCAAGAAATGCAAAAAAATAAAATATAAAAATTTAGTAGAAATCTACAATGAATTATAATTACCAATGATACCCAGGAATACTGAACATTTAAGATTCTGTCAAATTAACTGCAATGTGTGTGAAGGTCATCTGGAACCTAGACATTAATGACATGGCCTTCAAAAGAAGCTAGCCTATCTTCTTAAACGGAAGGTGAAAATATACTCTGATTGACTAGATTAAAAAGATAATTGGAAATGATAGTCTGGGAAAGACTGTGTAAGAGATTTTGAAAAGGTAGAAGGAAGCCAAAGAAAGCTCAAAGTTAATGACTATAAATATGTGACACATAGGGGAGGGAAAAAGGAATATACCTTACTGAAGTTATAAAACAGTTCAGTTTTGAGCTCTGTAATTTGAAAGCATATTGTCTATCTAGTCCTTAAGGTATAGACAACAAACCATAGTCCGTAGAGCATAAAGAGATTAAGGCAGAAGAAACCCCAGTATGACCCACAGGGTCATAAACAAGAGTCATAAGTCCCCACTAAAGGTATACTTATGACTGATTAGAAGGCTCCTCTCATTTATGATAAAGAATGGCAAGCCTTCCCACAAATCTTGAGATCTAGAAAGTGTTCTCCCCATTTACCTTGCCATGGGTGACGAATAACAACAAAAGAAATTTAGTCCAAATTTCTAGTTACTTGGAAATACCAAATTCTTCATGTGAAAGCTTTTGAGGACAGTTTAACCAGATAATTACTCAGTCCAACAAAAGAAAACTTTAGACTACTGTTAAAATGAAAAATAAAAGAGGTAATTCCAAATAAACCATTAAAGCAGATAGTATTCAGTACAGTAGGAATGACCCAGTGGGAAATTAGTGTGATTTAATATTGTGACTTGGCCATTGATTCACTGTTAGCCTTGCATACAATCTGAACACCATGTCCATGAGATGTAGCTGTAAGTGGAACCATATATTTACTGTCCTTGTTTGCTTAGTCTTTTATAAGCCAGCATAACAAATGCTCCTGGGTATCTTGTTCACTTGGTTGGACTATCAGGATTTGTTTGCAGTAGACATAAATTACCCAAGTTCTTTGTTATCATTATGGAGCATGAACAAAAGGACAGAACTTCTCTATCAGATTCCCCGTGACTTTCCACAGTATTTAATCTATGTTTCACCACCTAGGACTTCACTCTCTGAATATAGGCTGAGCTAAGTATGTATAGATCAAAGTTCTTAATCCCCTTAAATGGTAGGCAGTGTTCCATTTCTGTGCATATTCGTTTACTTTTTCTAAGAATATATCATTGGCCATTCATCTGAAAAAGTTAAGAAAGGCCTTTCATTAATTCAAGAATAGATTGTAGTGCCTTCACTATGTAAGACACTAGATTCTGTGATTACAAAAGTAAATATGATAGTAGTTGCCCTTAAGCAGTTTTCAGTCCAGTAGGGTAAACAAGCCCCAGACAGTTTCAAAGATGCAGTAATGACATGCATAGAGCTTGGATCCAGAGAATTACAAAGGAAAGGGGGATAAGATTAGAGTTTCTTCCTGAAATTTCATAAAATTATAGCAATTAGGAATCAAAGTTGGGACACCAAGATAGAACAATTAATAAATGAGTCCAACAATTTGCATGTGTGTGAATCAATGTGCATAGAGGCATACAGCAGTTGGGTTTTGCAGGGCTTTATTTTAAGCAATTAATTTTTAAGAGCCTGGAATGCTACGTTTATTCATCATCTTGTGCACACATCTGGAAAGATGCTAGGAACCTCTAACATAACTAATTAAAACAAACGGCTCCTGTTGTGGCATTATGAATGGCTAGGCAAACAATATTGCACTGTACTTTAGCAGATTCTGCCACAGACTAATGGGAAAAAAAGTCAAAATCCTACCAGATATCTCCCCTAATTGATACAAGGACACTTGATAGGCAGGGATGACAAATGGTAAAACAAAAGGAAATATAAAGAAAAATGGCCCCAATGCATTGGGTTTGGAAATTAAGTATTTTTTTAAGGAATACTCTAGCATGTATACTTTAGCAAAGATCAGTTAAAAGCAGTAAGTAATCAATCTCTCTTCTACTTGTCATCTGCCCTGACCTAGAGAAAATTTGCTTAAACAGCTGGTTTAAATGTAGTTTTTTAGGGGCTTCCCTGATGGTCCAGTGGTTGGGAGTTTGCCTTGCAATGTGGGGGTCGCCGGTTCAATCCCTGGTCTGGGAAAATCCCATATGCTGTGGGGCAACTAAGCCTGCACACAGTAGCTGGGGAGTACCACCTGCTGCATCGAGAGAAAAGCCCACGCAGCAATGAAGACTCAGCACAGCCAAAAGTAAATAGATAAATAAAATTAAAAAAAAAAATAAATAAATAAATGTAGTTTTTTAGTAAATCCTTTTAGGAAACCCTGATGAATACCGTTCAAAGAGAGTTAGATTTCTTATTGTTAGAAAATGGTGACTGTTTAAAAAATGATCAGCACACATGCATTGCTCTATAAACACTCCTAGAACAATTTTCAACCAAATGTAAGATAGAGAAATGAAATGTGATTACACACACACGTAAACACAGACACCTTTACACTCTTACAAAGGAGGGAGCAGGAATCATGGAAATCTACATGCTCTGATTTCTGCAAAAGTCCCCTGGTGTCTTAGTGGTTGTTGTCTATTAGGACTATCCACCTGGATTGAATGAATCACGTGTGTAAAGAAAAAGTGGGATAAAGAACACACTCTGCAGAATAGAAGAAAAGGTGTTTTGAAGGTGATCATACTAGGCTGGGTCCCTGTTGCTAACTGATCAGCAGAGATAAATTAATTGTTTGCCATCCTTTGGTTCCTCATATCCATAGTGGCTGAAAGTTTTTAAATAGAATACACAATGAAATCAGAGTCAGCAGGAATGTAGCTAATCTACATGTTTAACTGCAGTTTGGGAAAAGAACAGTGCTCAATGCCTTGCTGGCAAGCCCTGGATGCTGAGTAAGATGGTGAGGTTTCCCTGGAGAGTAAGGTGGGCTGGGAGGAGAAGAGGGGAAACAATGGGTTTCCCTGGCCACACATTTGCGAAGGCCTTTTGAAACTGCATATTTCCTGCCAGAGAGCAGTGAGCAGAGTCAGTTTCAGCCAGCAGCACTTTCCAATTAAAAGAAAGAATTAAATTTTAGAAATTGCTTTTAGGGAACATTAGAGAAGTAAACAAGAGAAAGAAGATATAGAGCTAAAATCAGGTAGTTCTCAAGCACGGGAGTCATGGCACAGCAGAATGATCATAGGCTTTGGGCTTGCATATACCTGGGTAAATTCCTTAGGCACAGTAACAAGAATTTCTGACACTGACCAAGATATTTCATATCAACAGCTGACACATTTCGGGCATTTATTATGTGTTAGGCATTAGACCTGTATCCACTATTTCTATCAATACTTAATTCTCCTTACAGCTTCATTTTTTTATGAAATTTGGGAGACATTAAGTATCTTGTCCAAGGTTATGCCACCAATAACGAGTAGAGTCAGGATTTTAGCTCAATCTTTATGATTATTTGTGTCTCAGTTGCATTCTCTGTGAAATGGAAGTGCTGTTACTAATCTTCCACGGTGACAGCTAGTAACTGTTGGTTCTCTCTCCCTCTCTGTAACTGTTGCTCAGTTCAGAACTCAGAGTACACGTCTTAGACTGTGCACTTTGGGTCACTGATGGTTGGGCCCTTGGAATTTGCCCAGTTTGCCCCAAAGAGAGTAATCCTAATTTGAGAGAAATCACCACCACCATGTGCAGGTGCTGGTCAGTGTACTCAGCCCTCCTGAAGCCCCTCTCTTTCCTATCTGGGCTCATTTCACAGTTGATTTCATCAAGTCTCTCAGCTTTAAAGACCCTCTCTATGCTGCTGCCTCCCAAACCCACATTCCCAGTTCTGACCTTTGCTCAGAACTCCAGGCATGACATTTCCATTTGGATATCTAATAGGTATATTGTATATTTGGCATGTCCAAAACTGAACTCTTGATTTTCTACCCTTGAGCTGCATCTTGAATGTACCAGAAATCAATTAGGGAGAGACATTTTTATCAGACAGAACAGTGTGCCCAGAGATAAAAGAGAACTGTGATGGTTCAGTGCATCTGGGAGCTTGAAACATTTTGGAACAGATGGAAAGCAGAGTACAAGGATCAACACACAGGCGGTGAGGCAATGGAAGGAGACACGCAGATCATAGAAGGCCTTCTGTGAACCACAAAGGATTTGGACACTATTAGGGAGAGGGCTTGGTGCCACTGAAGAAGTTTAAGTTAAGAGAATAACATGAAAACGTTAGAAAGATCCTCTGGAGAAGAGATTCTTCCTGTATGTTTGCCATGGACTCCTTTAGGAGTCTGGGAAAGCACAGAGATCCCTTCTCAGAAGTAGTAAAGAATCTGCCTGCAATGTAGGAGATGTAGTTTCAATCCCTGGGTCAGAAAGATCCCCTGGAGAAGGAAAAGGCAACCCACTCCAGTATCCTTGCCTAGCATGGACAGAGGAGCCTGGCAGACTATATTCCTTGAGGTCTCAAAAGAACTGGACATGATTTAGCAGCTAAATGATGACATAGAATTTCAGAAGAGACCAGTTATATAGAAATACAGTGGTCAAATTAAAAAATAAACTAATTTGTAATGCAGCTATATATTTGATTCTTTATTAAATGCATTAAATAATAAGATCTGTGTGCTTAGTTGCTGAGTCATGTCCGACTCTTTGCACCCCTTTCAACTGTAGCCCACCAGGCTTCTTTGACCGGGGAATTTCCCAGGCAAGAATACTGGAGTGGGTTGCCATTTTCTCCTCCAGAGGACCTTCCCAACCCAGGGATCAAACCACATATCCTGTGTCTCCTGCATTGCAGGTAGATTCTTTACCTTCTGAGCCATCAGAGAAGTCCAATAAGATCTAGGAAAAGGTCTAATAATTGGTCATTTTGAATGGTGGTGAATTTACGTGCTATTGGGGATATTTGTTACAACTTTAGTGAATTGGGAAAATGTGGTTTTGTTTGGGAACTAGCTCATATCTACTTCAAGTAACACTGAAATTTGTTTCTCTTTTCATCATAGAAGGAAATGCTAAATTTTGGTTTGAGATTACTGAAAATAAAGATATTTTCTTTTTCATCCAAGTTTATGGACCAGTGAATCTATCTAGGATCCACACTTGGACTGTCTATTGTAGGTGATACAGAGAATAAACATGGGAGTGAGAATGAGTAAGGGTGAAGGCTGTGAGGCTTGTGATGAGACAGGAAAAGTAGTTAGAAATATATTGCCATAGTTCAGATGAAAAGTGAGGAAATTTGAAAGGAGCAATTTCTTTAAAACCAATGTAACACATATTCACTTCCGAAATAGATCATTTGAAGGGTAATTTTTATATTAGGAATGACATATCACAACTTCCTTGTAAATAGGCTCCCCCTTACCTTATTTAAGGTTTAATTTATATTAACTTTGAGATATGCAATCTTCAGAGACAGTATTTTCTGGAGAGATACAATTGTGCTAGTTCTATTTTCGAAGCTCATTTAGAACATGGTGGGAAGAAGACTGAGTAGTTTTAAATTGTGATCTAGGGAAAAGATCTTGTCTATGTATTTTATGCCTTTGTTTTTAAATATGTATGTGTGTATGCACACACCACACACACACACACAAACACATACACACACACACTGCTTAATATCCTGACATCTGTGACAGTAACAAATTGCCTGATCAAGAGAGCTGAATTGTGCCTTCCTTCATTTCAAACAAACTTTTCAAGAACAGGGTGTTTGGGGCCAAGAATATGTTATAAAGGAACAGAGATCCAGGGAGTCACTTTTCAAGACCTATTTATCTCATAAGTTGAACTGAAAGCTTCTATCTTGTTATGGACTCTTAAACTCTACTATCTGTTTTATGGTGTCTTATTGAATTTTCTACTCAGAAACTGTAAAGTAGGCTTTCCTATCCTTCATTTTTATTGCCAATAGCAGTAGTAAAGGAAGGGAAAATGTTTGGACTCAATTACTGGTTTTTAGATGTTTCCTTCTTTCATGACTGTGCATTTTGCCTCTCCAAGCAGAGAACGTTCTTTGACATGAAGGTCCTGCATCTTCTGCTAAGGCTGCACTTTGCATGTAGTAGATTTGTTGACTAAGAGAACTATCTTATCTCAACATAGAATAGACATTATGTACACAACTTGAGAACCAACGTTTCTGGGTTCCAGCTTCTCCACTTATTAGCTCTATGATCTTGGGCAAATTGAAATACTATACCGTTTTTATATTGTACAAAAAGCATAAGGTTAGAACTTACAATACCTTTCTTAAAGAGATCTTATGACAGTTAAGTTAGTACACTTAAAAACCACTCACTACAGGATCTGGCAGGCAATTGCTTAATAAATGTTGGGTATTATTATCTACAGGCTTCCCTGGTGGCTCATGTGGTAAAGAATCTGCCTGCAAGACCCAGGTTCAGTCCCTGAGTTGGGAAGATCATCTATATGGGAAATACACACATGCAATCTACACAAGTAGAAATTCCTATAGACACTTGCTTTAAGTTATAAAAAGGGGGAAAGAGATAATTATGCTCCTATTAGATCTGACTTCACTGAGATTGGAAACATGCTTTATTTTCATTTGAAACACTTTAGAAGATAGAGTTTGGTTGAATGTGTGAGTTCCTGGTCTAAATAACCCCAACCAATTAGAATTTAGTTTGAACAACATATAAAGCTTACTACTATAACTGAAGTCCCAAATCTTTCAAAAAAAATCTTGATCTTCTTGACCAGATCAGAAGGGCAAAAGTACTAATTCCCTTCCCCAACCATACAGAAGTACTGAGAAAATGAAAATTCAACAACAACAAGGAAGGAAGCGCTTCACAGTTGTAAACCTTTGGGAATTGCTGTTTCTTCACGTTAGAAGTTCAGTTCCTGTCACTTCTATATTCTCAGCTAAGTCTGTGGGTGAGAAGGGAAGGTTATTTCACTGTAGGGCATTTATAACAAACTAAAGGAGATGGAGTGAAAAAGATGTGCGTTTATGTAGTCCTTGGTGATATGTCAAAATAGTGAATATGTTGTTTCTCCTTCCATTTGGCCCTTGGAAGATAAGAACTGTCACTTCTTATTTATGTCATAGACATAAGCATAGGTGTCTGGTGGAAAAGGCAAAAGGAAGAATTTGTTCTTCCAATATGTTATCTTTTAAAAGCAATCATATAATTCAATTCCATTATATACATTATAATATATATGTTATTGTTATATAACAAAGCTTTACAATCTTAGAGATTTAAAAGAACAATTTATCTTGCAGTTCTATATATGTCAGAAGTCTGGCACAACATGGCTGGGTTCTCTGCTCACAGTACAGCAAAGATATCAGGATGTTAGTCCTGATGTAGGCCAGCTGCGTGCTCCTCTGGAGGCTCATCTAGGGAAAGATCTCCCTCTATGCTTCTTCAGGTTATTTTGGAATTCATTTACTGCAGTTGAAGGACTGAGGTTGTCAGTTGGGGGCTGATCTCAGCAACTAGAAGCCACTCTCAGGTCCTTGCCATGTGGCCCCATAGGCAGTTCACAGTATGGATGCTGGACTTCTTCCAAGTCTGCCTAAGTGCATCTCTCTGACTTCCTCTCTTGGACAACCAGCAAGAAAATTCTGTTTTCAAAGGGCTCATGTGATCAACTAGAACAGTCTTTTTGTTTTAAGATCAACTGATTTGGGACTTTAACTACATGGGCAAAATTCCTATACAGCAGTACCTAGAATCGTGTTTAACTGAATAATTAATGATTGGGATTTCAGGGGGACCATCTTAAATTTCTGCCTATCCAAAAATACATATACAAGGTATATTTACATATACAAAATATATTGTTGTTTAGTTGCTAAGTTGCGTCTGACTCTCTTGTGACCCCATGGACTGTAGTCTGCCAGACTCCTTTGTCCATGGGATTTCTGAGGCACGAATACTGGAGTGGGTTGCCATTTCCTTCTCCAGACTTTTGACTGGACCCAAAGTTTATACACTTTACTCCATACTAGTGGTTCTCAAACATTAGGGTAAATTTGAATCAAAGAAAACTGGTTAAACATGTTAATTTCTGGGCCCTCCTCCCAGATATTCTGATTTTCTAGATCCTGGTCTGGAAATTGCTGTTCACAAAATCTTGCTCTATAGCAGAGTTTCCCAGGTGGCTAACACAAACTTGCCTACTTGAAGAACAGATATTTTAACACCAAAAAATTTAGTACATACAGAATAAGAGATAATATCTTACGTCCTTATTTTTCACACTTATTCATAGAATGGTAACAAAATTGTCATGGAGTTTACTAAGTCTAGGACTGACATTTGGGAACTGCTGTTCTTTACCATAGCTGGAATATTTTTAAATTAGCTATTTACATAACATACATGAGTCATTAATTATTCATTAAATAAAATTTTACTATAATTTAAATAATAAGGGTACTTTAATATAATATTAAAAAATATTAACTCCCCGGAGAGATTCCAGGAACCAACTGATAATTTGTTCTTTTGCAACCCCACGGACTGTGGCCATCAGGCTCCTCTGTCCATGGGATTTCCCAGGCAAAAATACTAGAGTGGGTTGCCGTTTCCATCTTCAGGGGATCTTCCTGACTCAGGGATTGAACCCACATCTCTTGCTTCACAAGTGGATTCTTTACCACTGAGCCACCTATGAGGTTAACAATATTTTATCCTATATGTATAACTTTAACCTCAGAATGTTAATAATGACAACAGGAGCCTTTTGATCTTGTTTTCATGGCTTCTATTCCCAAAGAGTTTCCATTGTTTGTAAAACACATAACTGATATATGTCTGTGTTTACCCACATATAACAATATATGTGTGAATATATATTCTAACTTATTAGTGACAGTTATTGTATCATATATACTTGTCTCTGGTTTTCAGCTTTCCAGAATACCAGAATTAGTCATTGTAAATAATCTCTATGGCAACAAAATGATCATATCATGTCAGAAATAATACTGATTCATAAAATATTGGGGAATATAGTAGAGCTAAGAGACCTTAATAAGGGACAAAAGAAATGGAAGAATTAAGCAGAATTTTCCAAATAATGATCATATTACAATTACCATCCATATCAAATATAGCATATGAAAGTTGCAGCTTACTCTCTGTTCAGAATTTAGCAGGAAATGCAAAATAGTGTAAAGTCAAAATTTCCTTTGAAAACCAAATAAAAGGAAAGAACAGAGCATACTTTCTTCAGTTAAGCCTTAGTTCAAGTATTTGGCTTAAGTTTGGGGAGGGGCATTTTGTATTTTAAAGACATTATTTTTTTATTTTGTTGTTGTGTTACTGGTGTGCTGATTTTGCTGAGTCCATATTATTTCACTGATTGACTTTAATGGACATATGATATAGTTCTCTAGCTTTAAAGTTTTTCTTAAAAGGTTTAAAGCTCTTTGAGTTGAATTTCTATCCCTAACTGACTGGGGGGCTCTTTGAGTTGATTTCTATCCCAAACTGCCTGAAGGATTCACAGACATGGTGATGTTTAAGCTGAATGCAACTAAATTTGAAAAAGTAGGTGCTGTAGGTAGTGTTAGTCACTCAGTCATGTCCAACTCTTTGCAAACCCATGGACGAAGGTCACCAGACTCCTCTGTCCATGGAATTCTCCAGGCAAGAATACTGAAGTGGGTAGCCATTCCCTTCTTCAGGGGATCTTCCCGACCCAGAGATGGAACCTGGGACCCCTTTTTGAGGGCAGATTCTTTACCATCTGAGCCACCAGGGAAGCCTAAAAAGTAAAAAAAGAAGGCAGATAAAGGAAGAAGAGATAAGCTGAGGGTTTAAAAATAAAAAGCAAGTGTCCACATGTGTTCCCACCATTGTTTTAAATAAACATCTTTTGGAAACAGCTTTTATGGACACTAAAATAGTATTTTTCAGCTTTGTTGATAAGGAAACTGAGTGCTTAAGAATTCTTGCTAGGCTTACATGAACAAATGTTGCAAACCCTTACATTTTCCTTTTTCTTTTTTTCATTAAACTCTTCTTCCACCTTCGCTCATTTAACCCACTGCTCCCCACACCGCCCCACCCACCTCTGTGGGTTTTTTCTTTTAGATAATACATAGAAGTGAGATCATACAGTATTTACCTTTCTCTGTGTGACTTATTTCACTTAGCATAATGCCCTCTAGATCCATTCATATTATTAACAAATGGCAGAATTTCTTTCTTTTTATAGCTGAATAAGATTCCGTTGTATATATACCACATTTTCTTTATCCATCCATCAATGAAAGAGATTATTGCCTCGTAGTCTATTTCTGTACTGTTCAATAACTTAAATGTAAATTAATTAGAATTAAATACAGTAAGAAATCCTGTTCCTCGGTCATACTAGTTGTATTTCACATGCTCCCAAGCACTGCATGTGGCTAGAGGCTACCATATTTGAAAGATGCAGCAGTTCAGTATGACAGGTCTGACATCAAGCACACCAAGCAGGAAGAGAGGAAAGGAAAGGTCCTCTCTTCATCTGTCTTTAAGAAAAAAATTCTTTCTGACACTCTTTAGCAGCGGTCTGATTAAATCAGTCAGCACTGGATATTAGAGTAACCACTGACATTTTTGGCTTAAGGAATGTCTGGTACTGGCCCCTACAGACTCTGCCACAGTATAGCTGTCCCCAAACCCTATGGGTAATAATGCCATAATTAGACCTTCATGATCTCATTTCACTTTTTTCTTCTTTTTACCCATCTGTTCCTTTGGCACTCCATGCCATCTGCTGGATATTGTTTACATCTGCATCTTAAAGTGTATTTAATTTGAGATAAAGAGCCCAACAGCAGAAAGCTGGAACCTAGTATACAGATACAGGGAGCTCCAGATGACCCCATAATCTGTCGCTAAATGAGACGGTGGATGACATATTAGTTTTCTATTGTTGCTTTGGCAAATTATCACAAATTTAGTGGCTTAAAACAATACAGTATATTCTCTTAGAATTCTGAAAGTTAGAAATCCAAAAGGAATCTGAAGCGGCTAAAATCAAGGTGTCAGCACGGCCGATTCCTTCTGTAGCCTCCGTGGAAACTTGCTCCTGCCTCCTCCAGCTTTTAGATGGGGCTGGTATTTTTTGCCTCTTGGATGCTTCACTCTATTTTCTGCTTTCCTCGTCACCTCACCTTCTGTGCCACTGACCCTTTTGCTTCCCTCTTATAAGAACCTTTATGTTTATACTGGCCTACCCAGATAATTCAAAATAATCTCACTATCTTAAGATTCTTAACAGTATTAAGTCCATTTCATCATGTAAGACAGTGGATTCTCAGGTTCCACAGATGAGGACATGGACATCTTTTGGAAGGGGGCATGGAGAATGGGACATTAATCAGCCTACTACAAATAGGAAATTCCATTGTACACCATCAAAAATATGTGGAAATGGAAACAAATGTCTAATTGGGAAACATGACTTATCTGAAGTCTTTTGTGATTCAGTTCAGTTCAGTTCAGTCACTCAGTTGTGTCCAGCTCTTTGCGACCCCATGAATTGCAGCATGCCAGGCCTCCTTGTCCATCATCAACTCCTGGAGTTTACTCAAACTCACGTCCATCGAGTCGGTGATGCCATTCAGCCATCTCATCCTCTGTCGTCCCCTTCTCCTCCTGCCCCCAATCCCTCCCAACATCAGAGTCTTTTCCAATGAGTCAGCTCTTCACATGAGGTGGCCAAAGTATTGGAGTTTCAACTTCAACATCAGTCCTTCCAGTGAACACCCAGGACTGATCTCCTTTAGGATGGACTGGTTGGAACTCCTTGTAGTCCAAGGAACTCTCAAGAGTCTTCTCCAACACCACAGTTCAAAAGCATCAATTCTTTGGCGCTCAGCTTTCTTTATAGTCCAACTCTCACATCCATACATGACTACTGGAAAAACCATAGCCTTGACTAGATGGACAGATTATAAGGCACTAAATAAATGCTGTTCTTATGGAATTTTGTATCTCTAAGCAGTACCCTCTCCTCTTTGACAAATAAGGTGACATGACTTACCTGAGTTAACTGTTTTGGAATCTAGACCAGAATGCAAGTGTCTGAGTCATAATTTATAAGAAGCATCAGGCAAAAAAATGACCCCTCAAATGCCCTAGTACATTAATGCTATTATGCCTGCCAAAGCAGATTGTATGTAATATGCACAAGAGCTTTATTTGTAATGTTTTAAGGGAAAATTGATCCTGGAGGTCGAACCAGGAAAGGCAGAAAAGGCAGCTTCTCCTTTCTCACTGCATTGTTTCCTACTCACTCTAAGCATCATTCTCATTTATTTTTAATGTCGGTTTAATACCAAAAAAAAAAAAAAAAAAAGTGGCCGTGTGAATACCAGTGTCAATAACAGATGAAATATGATGTCGTAGTGAAAGTGTTAGTTGCTCAGTTGTTTCCAACTCTGCCCATGAACTGTCGCCTGCCAGGCTCCCCCATCCATGGAATTCTCCAGGTAAGGATACTAGAGTGGATAGCCATTTCCTTCTCCAGGGGATTTTTCCAACCCAGGGATCAAACCTGGGTCTCCTGCATTGAAGGCAGATTTTTTACCATCTGAGCCACCAGGGAAGAGAACAGTTTTCAAAAGGCTACTTTCTGAACTCTTTCTACTTTCAAAAAGGAATTTCAAAATCAAGGGCAATTTTTAAACTAATTTTTATTGGAGTATAATTGTTTTACAATGTTATGCTAGTTCAAGGGCCTATTAAACATGAGATAAGGTTGTTTTGAGAGTTGCCAGTAACGCATAACCAGTATTTATTATGCACCCAAGGGCTACAGAGCATTAAGATTCCTTGAAAGAACAGTTACAAGAATCCTGTGAGGTGGACTCATGAGTCCATACTATGTAAGGAGGTGAAGTATGAATGGAGCTATTTGGGGAAATATTTCTGAGAATTGCCTGGAAATGGACTTTAAATAAAGGAAGTATGTAATATGGAAGAGAGGAAAACATATCATATTGACACCTCCTACGTACTCTCTCAGACCCTTACACAAATAATGGCAGATCCTAACAGCACGCATTGCCCCCATTGTACAGAAAAATGTTTGAAGTTCAGAGATAACTCTCCAGGGCCATGCAGCTCATCAGAAGCAGAAGCAGGGTGCAAATCAGACTTACTCTAAAGTTCATAACGCCTATACTACTATGCTATGTAGCTCCAGAGAGTATAACATTTATGCCTTTAGTAGTTGAGGAATCTTTTAGGAAATAAAGTACTACATTGACACCCCCTTCCTTTTTAATGTGAAGTAGAGAAGAAGGAATGATCTGCCATGTATATATGTCGGAGTAGACAAGGAACTTATATCTTGTTGAGATCATCATTTGCAACAATGTATAGTAAATAGAGGGATGAAAGATGCTTTCTATAATAGCAAATAACAACATCAACAACAACAAAACTTGATCTGAACAGGGAGGTGTTTGGAAGGGTGTCCCTGAAGATATCATACTTTAGCTAAAGAAAGATTAGGAGTAAATTCAGCAAAAGATGGGTGGTTAGGATGCATTCCAGATAGGTGATGGGGACAGTGTATGCAAAGATTCTGTGATGAGAAGGAACCAAGTTCCTGTGAAGGAACTGAAATAAGGTATGCACACTTGGAGCACAAGAGCAAGGGAAGAGAGGAAGGGAGAATGAAGCTGAACAGCTAAGCAGAGAACAGGCCATGAAGACTGTTTTGGTCATGCTAAAGATTTTTGTCTTCATCCCAAAAGCAAAGCCAGGAAAGATTTTTAATTGGGTGGAAACAGAAAGATGTGTTCACCCTATGATAAGATTAGCAAAGACTATGCTCCTACGTAGTGCAGACACTATGGTAACTGACAACATCCAAGATGGAGAAAATAAAGAAGATATCGGTGGTACTAAGGAAATAATGATGATGATGGGAAGACTTTGGTGATAGGTTGGGAAATAGGGAGGTGGAGAATAATACCGTTAGCTAAAACTTATTGAATATTTACTATTTGTGAGATGTGGTGGTAAATAACTTTTTCATGGATTATCTCATTTTTCACAGGAATAAGCAGTAACATAATATACTTTCAGCTTCCAGTGACAGAAATGCCAACTTAACATGTTCTTATGTTGTAGAATTAAAAGTCTGCAAGTAGCATAGTTTTGATGAATTCATTTAACAGTTCTAATGTCATCTAGGACCCAAGTTCATTCTGTGAGTCAGTGAATATCATATTCCTTTGGGTCAGTCAATCAGTTGGGTCAGTCAATCAGTTAATTCAGTCACCCAGTGGTGTCTGACTCTTTGCGATGCCATGGACTGCAGCACACCAGGCTTCCCTGTCCATCACCAACGTGCTCAAACTCATGTCCATCAAGTTGGGTGAAGCCATCCTACCATATTATCCTCTGTCATCCCCTTCTATTGCCTTCAGTCTTTCCCAGTATTAGGGTCTTTTCCAAGGAGTCAGTTCTTCACATCAGGCGGCCAAAGTATTGGAGTTTCAGCTTCAGCATCAGTCCGTCCAATGAATATTCAGGACTGATTTCCTTCAGAATTGACTGTTTTGATCTCCTTGCAGTCCAAGGGACTCTCAAGAGTCTTCTCCAACACTACAGTTCAAAAGCATCAATTCTTCGGCACTCAGCTTTCTTTATAGTTCAACTCTCACATCCATACATGATTACTGAAAAAACCATATCTTCAACTGGATAGAACTTTGTTGGCCAAGTAATATATCTGCTTTTTTTTTAATTTTTAAAATTTATTTTAATTGGAGGCTACTTTACAATATTGTGGTGGGTTTTGCCATACATTCACATGAATCAGCCATGGGTGTACATGTGTTCCCCATCCTGACCCTCCCACCCTTCTCCCTCCCCATCCCATCCCTCAGAGTCATCCCAGTGCACCAGCTATAGGCACCGTGTCTTATGCATCGAACCTGGACTGGCGATCTATTTCACATATGATAATACACATGTTTCAGTGCTATTCTCTCAAATCATCCCACCCTTGCCTTCTCCCACAGAGTCCAAAAGTGTTCTTTACATCTGTGTCTCTTTTGCTCTCTCGCATATAAGGTCATCATTACCATTTTTCTAATCTTTAATATCTCTGCTTTTTAATATGCTGTCTAGGTTGGTCATAGCTTTTCTTCCAAAGAGCAAACATCTTTTAATTTCATGGCTGCAATTTTGTCCTTTGGGAAGGACTCATGATTGCAAACTAGCTGCAGCATCTCCAGCCATCACTACATACAAAGCTATGTCCAGAAGGAAAAATTTCCCATCCCTGTCTCCTTCTTTCTGTTACCTTTCTTCTCCTTTAGTTAAGCATTTTTTGTAGATGGTGATTATTCTCACATTGTTTCTTTTTGAAAATAAAAATAAATAACTAGATGTATTTGTTTCCTCTTTAAAAAAAAAATAGCATGCTATACACAATGTTCTACTCATAGATTTTTCTTGAATAACAATATATCCTAAAGATAACTCAAATAAAAAGGTCTTCATCTCTCCTTTTTATAGCTGCTTGGCACTAAATTTATGGCTATTCTGGAATTTATCCAACTAGTCCCTTTTTGTTAGACATTTAGATACATTCTAGCCTTTTGCTCTTACAAATAATGTTATACTGAGGAAACTGTTGATATATATCATTTCCTGTTTCTTTCTATGTGTCTTCAAAATAGACTTCCAAAAGATGAGTTGCTCTGTTAAAGGGTTAATACATGTGTAGTTTCAGTAGTAAACACCAAAATCCCCTTCTTAGTGTATGCTGTCCTCTTTGCCTCCCCAATAGCAGCACGTCCGAGTGTCCATCTAGTGTTGGCCTGGCCAGTGATGATTATTTTCAGACTTTGGAGTTTTGAAAATCTAATAGATAAAAAGTAGATTCATGTTATATTTAATTTCACATCTATCTTATTAGAAGCATGACTGAACATTGTTTAGTATGTTTAGGAATATTTGTTCTGTAATTTGTCTAGTTCTATCATTTACTCATTTTCCTATTGGGTTGTTAGTCTTTTCTAAAATTTGAGAAAGTTTTTAAGTATATTATAGATTGTGATCTTTATGATTTAATTTAAAAAGGTGAGATGAGGTGAAGTCGCTCAGTCGTGTCCTACTCTTTGCGACCCCGTGGACTGTAACCTACTAGGCTTCTCCGTCCATGGGATTCTCTAGGCAAGGATACTGGAGTGGATTGCCATTTCCTTCTCCAGGGGATCTTCCTGACCCAGGGTTCGAACCCGAGTCTCCCGCATTGGAGGCAGATGCTTTAACCTCTGAGCCACCAGGGAAGCCAATATTTTACTTATTTGTCCCTTGGCATTTTATTTTACTGTTTACGGCTGTTTGTTAGGCAAAAGCTTTTACCCTTATGTACTCAAACATCAATTTTTTCAGATCTTCCTGACCCAGGGTTCAAACCCGAGTCTCCCGCATTGGAGGCAGATGCTTTAACCTCTGAGCCACCAGGGAAGCCAATATTTTACTTATTTGTCCCTTGGCATTTTATTTTACTGTTTACGGCTGTTTGTTAGGCAAAAGCTTTTACCCTTATGTACTCAAACATCAATTTTTTCTCAGAATTAGGGAAAGCACTTTCATTTTATCTTTTTTCTATACTTTTCTTCAGTTGTCTTCACTTGATAAAAACAAATCCATTATTTCCCTTCAAACCTTCATTGTATTCTAAATTTTCAAATATATTTTGATCTGTGAACTTTCTATCCTATTCTATTGGTTTGTATCTCACTTCATATTCCAATGTACACTATTTTAACTATAGAAACTTATGATATTAAAAAAATTTTTTTGATGTAGAACATTTTAAAGTCCTTAATTTGTTACAATAATGATTCATAATGTTTTATGTTTTGGTCTTTTGGCCCTGAGGCATATGGGGTCTTGGCTTCTCTACCAGTTACTGAACCCACACCTCCTACATTGGAGGGTGAAGTCCTAACCACTGGACCACCAGGGAAATCCCCTCATATGATATTTTGATATGTTAGCCACCCCGTCCCCCTTCCCAACATTGATTTTTTTCAGCTTTTCTTGGAAATTTTGCTTGCTAACTCTTCCAGATAACTTGTAGCTGACTTATCTGGCTCTAGGAAAAGATCAAATGGTACTTTCATTAGAACCTTATTGTATACATAAACTGACTTAGGAGAATTGACATCTTTTTTATATTGAGTCTTTCTATCCAAGAACGTGGTATATATTTCTATTTGTTCAAGTATACCTTTAAAAAAATGATTTTATTGTTTTAGAGCAGTTTTAGGTTCACAGCAAAACTGAGAGGAAGGTATAGAGATTTCCCATCTATCTCTTGCCCTAAACTCATGCATAGCCTCCCCATTATCAACACCCTCTACCAGAGTGGAACATTTGTTACAATTGATGAACCTACTTTGACATATCATAGTCCCTCAGAGTCATAGTTTACATGATCGTTCACTCTTGGTATTGTACATTCTGTGTTTTAGATATCATGTCATGCATCCATCATTATAGTAGTATGTGGAGTAATTCACTGCCCTAAAAATCCTGTGCACCCCACCTATTCAATCCCTCTACCCCCAACCCATGGCAACCACTAATCTCTTTACTGTCTCCATCATAGTTTTGCCTTTTCCAGAATGTCACATAGCTGGAATCACACAGAATGTAGCCTTTTCAGATTGGCTTTTCACTTAGTAATTTAATAATATGTATTATTCCATTCTTTTCATAGCTCGATGGCTCATTTCTCTTTATTGCTAAATAATATCCTATCACAGGATGTGCCACAGTTCATCTGTTCATCTACTAAAGGTCATCTTGGTTGCTTCCAAGTTTTGACAATTGTGAATAAAGTTGCTATAAACATTTTTGTGGAGGTTTGTGTGTGGACATGAATTTTCAGCTCCTTTGGATAAAAATCAAGGAGCATGATTGCTGGATTACATGGTAAGAGCGTATTTAGTTATGTGAGAAACTGTCAAATTGTCTTTTTTAGGGGCTTCTATTTTGCATTTTGACCAGCATTGGATGAGAGTTTCTCTTGCTCCACACCACTGCCAGTATTGGCTGTTATCAGTGTTCTGGATTGTGGCCATTCTTTGAATGTGTTATGGTATTTTATTGTTGTTTTAACTTGAATTTTTCTCATGATGTATGATTTGGAGCATCTTTTCATGTGCTTATTTGCCATCTGTATATCTTTGTTGTGATGTCTGTTAACGTCTTTGACCCATTTTTTTACTGAGATTGTTTATTTTCTTATTGTTGAGTTTTAAGAATCCTTTGTATATTTTGGATAACAGTCCTGTATCAAATATGTATTTTGCAGATATTTTCTCCCAGTCTGTGAATCTGTGACTTGTCCTCACATTCTTTTGATAGTGTCTTTTTCAGAGCATATATTTTTTCATTTAATTAAGTCTACTTATTAATTATTTCTAAGAGACATGGGTTTGATCCCTGGGTTGGGAAGATCCCCTGGAGTAGGAAATGGCAACCCATTTCAATATTATTGCCTGAAAAATCTCATGGCTAAAGAAGCCTGGCAGGCTACAGTCCATGGGGTCACAAAGAGTCGAACACGACTGAGCACACACACACACACACATCAATTATTTCTTCCATGAACTGTGCCTTTAGTGTTGAATCTAAAGAGCCATCATCCTACCCAAGGTTATCAAAGTTTTCTCCTATATTATCTTCTAAGCATTTTATAGTTTTGCATTTTTCATTTACATATTTTATCTATTTGATTTAATTTTCTGAAAGTTGTAAGGTTTATGTCTAGATTCAGTTTTTTTCTTTTGCTTTTGAGTATCCAGATTTTCCAGCACCGCTTGCTGAAAAAGCTGTCTTTGCTGTACTGTGTTCCCTTTGTTTCTTTACCAAAGATCAGTTGGAAGTGTTTATGAAGTTCTTCCTGGGCTGTCTCTTCTGTTCCACTGATCTAATTGTTTATTCTTTCACCAATATTGTACTGTCTTGATTTCTGTTTCTTTGTAGTAAGTCTCGGAGTCCAGCAGTTTCAGTCTCCCAGCTTGGTTTTTCTCCTTCAGTATTGTTTTGGTTATTCTGGAACTTTTGCCTCTCCATATAAACTTTAGAATTCACATACTAATTTACTGGGATTTTTGTTGCTATTACATTGAATTTATAAATCAAGTTGGGAAAAACTGACATCTTGAAAATACTGTCTTCCTCTCTGTGAATATTTCCCCATTTACTTAGCTCATCTTTGATTTCTTAGATTTTGTAGTTTTCTTAAGACAAATATTGTACATCTTTCTTTTGTTTGATTTGTACCTAAGTATTTTTCTTTGTGGGTACTAATATAAATTATATTGTATTTTAAATGTCAAATTCCACTCTTTCATTCCTGATATATAGGATGGTAATAGATCTTTTATATTAACCTTGGATCCTGTAACCCTACTATAATTACTTAGTAGTTCTTAGGAGATTTGAAGTTGATTATTACAGATTTTCTATATACATGATCATGTAATCTGCATACAAAGGTGATTTTGTTTCTTCCTTTCCAATCTAAGTGCCTTCTATATTTCTCTCTTGTCTTGTTGCATTAGCTGGGACTTAAAATAGTGTAATGTTGAAAAGGAGTGGTGAGAGGGGACATCCTTTCTTTGTTTCTGATCTTTGTAGAAAAGGTTTGTATTTCTCACTATTAAGTATGATGTTAGTGTAGCTATTTTGTAGGTATTTTTATCAAGTTGAGGAAATCCCCTTCTATTATCTTTTTTAAATGAAAGAAAAAGTATTTCTAGAAATCTCTCAATATTTTTTATTCTATTTTGTTGGCCAGAATTGCATCACTTGCTCATTCCTAAAACATTCACTGGCAAGGAAATAAAATTACCAAGATTGGTCCAAATAATCAAGATTTACCTTGGGGTCAAAATGAGATCCAGCTCACACTGTGTACACAACCAATTAATGCATAAACATAATATTTTATGAAGAAAGAAGCAGGAAGGGAAAGGATAGAGAATGACTGTTGAACTGGCTGCCAGCAGCATTTGCCACAGTTTGCCTCATTGGGTACCCAAGGTCCATCAACACCCATCACCACACAAATGTATATACATTTAAGAAATGGCATCTCTACCTAAATCACACCCGTTTCTTCTGTGGAGAAGACTTAAAATCTTAATCAGTTATTTGTGCTGCTGGGTCACTGATGGGAAGATGTTCCCCTCCATCAGGTCTAGATATGATTATTCACGTTCAGGTATTTTAGGTATAGAAGATAAGTTATTCAACTCCATCATAACAAGTTACTATGTCAAAGAAATAAGTGTATGACTACAGTTAAAACTGTAAGAAAAGGAGGTAAATGAGAAACAACATAACCTGAAATATGGCATATATTCAGTTACACAGGAAAGGTGAGGACTTTCCTCACCTTTAAGAAAAGGAGGTAAATGAGAAACAACATACGCTGAAATATGGCATATATTCAGTTACACAGGAAAGGTGAGGACTCTCTGGTAGAAGTCAGTCATTCTGGTCACCTCTGATTCTGCCCTAAGGAAAGATCTTTCTTATCTATTGTCATTCAGAGTGACATCTGAGATATTTGTTGGGTAGAATGTCCTTCCTTTGAAGCAATTGTTTTAACACTACACTTGTTGTAAGTCTGAGTTGTAAAGCCCCTAAATCACTGTAGATTTTGTTACAGATTATCTTTAGCCAAGCATGTGGTAAATTTAACAATCTAATACTCAGAAATAAAAATTATTAGGCTTCCATTCTGATATTTTCCCCCAGACAGCTCCATTTTAAAACTAGAGCCAACAATCTCCTTGTACATAACCCTTAAGAATATGTCTTCTGGTCACTGGCCTATTTCCTCTGCTAAACCTAGGGCTTTGATTCTAATGTTAAAATATGAAATAGCATCTTTAGTAATATGGGAACATACCTCCTTTAAGCTTATTTTGGCCATCTATGTTTTCCTCTTTGTAAAGCATTTTTAAGAGATAATGCTTGGAAGATGCTGGGCCCACTATTTTCTTAGGTGTATTTCCTACCTCCCTCTCTGCATTTAAGAATGAGAATTCCATTATTCCAGCACTGCAAGGCTTTAAATTATAGAAATCTTGGTTGACTTTTAGTTTCAGCTATTGGCACAGAGAGCGTCTCTTAGCAAGTTTGACTCTTAAAATACTATACTGAATGCTGTGGGGCTGTTGCTAACACATATGTATAGGTTGAATTTTCCTTATGTTAATATCAGCCTTCTTAGTATGTAAGTTAGTAAAATTGTCTTCAGTTTTAACAACTGAATAACACAATGATTAAAACAAACATTTTGACATTGAATGACAAAGCTTATCAACTTCCAATCTAGGAATAATGGAATTCTCAGTACCCTCTGTCTCCTTTCTTCCTTCAATCAAATTCTCATTTTTAGGGTCTGTTATTTATAATGCACCATTCCTGATTATACTGTACCAAAGACATAGCCAGTAGTTAATGTTCTTAACACTTCAGAAAAGTGTGAGTTGTAGTTGTTGGATAGGCAATAATTGTGTCAGATAAGTCTCCATTCTACTAATCTTTAGGTTAAGTAAACTAAAATTGAAATTTAATGTATTTGTCCAAAGTTACAGAGCCCATGTGTGGTAGACCTATGAAACAGACATGTGATTCCAAAGCTCACATTCTTATCATCATGTTATATTGCCTCTTTACTTTCTGGTTTATGAGACTGGACTGATGGAGTTTAGAGGCTGAATATACAGATAGACAATAGTTAGACCATATATAGGGCTTCCCTCATAGCTAAGTCAGTAAAGAATCTACCTGCAATGCAGGAGACCTGGGTTCAGTCCCTGGGTTGGGAAGAGCCTCTGGAGAAGGAAATGGCAACACACTCCAGTATTCTTGTTTGGAAAATCCCATGGACAGAGGAGCCTGGCAGACTACAGTTCATGGGGTCGCAAGAGTTGGATACAACATAGTGTCTAAACCACCAGACCATATATAAAATAGAACTCTGACCCATAATCAGCAGCAGCCAGCCCAGGAAGTGAACCTACTCTTTACAGTTTCTCCAACTGGAGGAAGCTAAATATATTCCCTCTAAGTAGTCACATAGAAGGCCTACTTCTAATTATCCCACATCCAGCTTCCCCAAGCCAACACCCTCTAATCAGGGCATATCTGGAGCCTTTTTTTCTTGACTGTAAAGCATTTTCATTCCTCCGCCTACCTTTGAGTCTTTGCCAAACACCAGTGATGGTGGCTGACTCCCTTCTTGTGAATTAATAGTCTTTGCTTGCTCTCATTTAGGTCATCTTTTTGTTTATATCCACAGAGTTATCATTCAATGAGAGAGAAAATGCTAAAATGAGAGAAAATCAATCTTGGATAGGATGTCTTTGATGTCTTTGATGTATCAAAATACACATGTCAAGTAGGCACTGTAGATATATTGGTCTAAAGTGCCTAAGCTGTGAAGGATGTGAAAAGTTACCTAGAAAAATGAACAAAATGAGAAGATATGAGGTATTAGATGTGATCCTGGATGAACTCCTAAATATAGTGGCTGGAAAAAGTCATATAATCCTGTAGAAGAATATGAAAGGATGATAAGGAGATGGGAGAAAGACAGGACTATGGGACTATGGATGTCAAGGGAAGAGAACTTTCCAAAGGAAGTGATTGACAGCATCTAATAATGATGAGAGTTGAGTGGGTTCAGTACCATGCAGGTCAGTGGTGCTTCTAGAAGAAATGCTACGATCAAGTGTTGGATTCCAGAACTGTGGGCTTGACTAGAAACAGTGATGAGGAAAGAAAGTCTAAAAGTTTAAAGAGCTTTCACAAATTTGGCTGTGAAGAAGGAGGATGAAAATGTGCTAGGAGCTGAGGTAGAATGTGAGCATCAGAGAGGGTTACCTAAGGTTTGTGTATGTTTAGATGTTGACAAGAAGGATCTATTTGAAAGTTGTTGATTGATTATATGGGAGAAGAAAATGAATAATCATCTGTCAGATTCCCGAGACTAGAGAGAGATCTAAAGCTTAGGTGACAGAGAGAACAACTCCTTTAATTTAATAGGAAAGAAGTCAAGGGCTGTTGACTAGGTCAATGAGTTTGTCATTTTTCAAGTGGGTTCCTTTGGAAATCTTTGATTTTATGAATAATATATAGTGATATAGGAAATGTTTCAAATGGTCACTGTAGAAACCAGGAGAGAGAGTTTACCAGGGAAATGATGGAAAGAGTGCTAGGCATAGCTGAAGGCCCATTTGAGGTTTATAATCTTGAATTTATTGTCACATCAGTAAATTGATCCAAGAATGTGAGGTTGTACTGTATCACTGATACAGAGAAATAATTACCAGAGAGATTCCATACTGGACTGAGAGGTAGAAGAGAATATGCGTGATGGATGAGATGAAATTAGCCTGGAGGTAGATATAACCCAGAACTGAGGATTGGTGAAATTTAGATGGTGAAATAGCCCTACTCTTCCAAGGTTTCAGGAAGAACAAGAAGCTTTGCAAGGTTTGCTTGAGTCACAGCAGCATATCATGGCACCTTAGCATATGTCCTTTGGGGACTGTTTTATAAATTTCTTAATACTTTTAGGAGCCATGAAATTAAGACGGTTGCTCCTGGGAAGCAAAGTTATGACCAATCTGCTGCTGCTGCTGCTGCTGCTAAGTCGCTTCAGTCGTGTCCGATTCTGTGCGACCCCATAGACGGCAGCCCACCAGGCTCCCCCGTTCCTGGGATTCTCCAGGCAAGAACACTGGAGTGGGTTGCCATTTCCTTCTCCAATGCAGGAAAGTGAAAAGTGAAAGTGAAGTCACTCAGTTGTGTCCAACTCTTCGCGACCCCACGGACTGCAGCCCACCAGGCTCCTCCATCCATGGGATTTTCCAGGCAAGAGTACTGGAGTAAGGTGCCATTGCCTTCTCTGCCTAGACAGCATATTAAAAAAGCAGAGATATTACTTTGCCAACAAAGGTCCGTCTAGTCAAGGCTATGGTTTTTCCAGTAGTCATGGATGGATGTGAGAGTTGGACTATAAAGAAAGCTGAGCGCAAAAGAATTGATGCTTCTGAACTGTGGTGTTGGCAAAGACTCTTGAGAGTCCCTTGGTCTGCAAGGAGATCCAACCAGTCCATTCTAAAGGAGATCAGTCCTGGGTGTTCACTGGAGGGACTGATGTTGAAGCTGAAACTCCAATACTTTGGCCACCTGATGCAGAGAGCTGACTCATTTGAAAAGACTCTGATGCTGGGAAAGATTGAGGGCAGGAGGAGAAGGGGATGACAGAGGATGAGATGGTTGGATGGCATCACCGACACAATGGACATGGGTTTGGGTGGACTCCAGGAGTTGGTGATGGACAGGGAGGCCTGGTGTACTTTGGTTCATGGGGTTGCAAAGAGTTGGACATGACTGAGTGACTGAACTGAACTGAATACGTTCAGTGCTCTGTTGAGTAGAGTCCAATTTATTTGAGGATAACAAAGATAGTATTTTCTCAGATTAGGATGCTTCTATGCTTTCCTCTTATTTTTTGAAACTTGCGTTATGTGTTTTAGCTGCACAATCTAATGGAATGGGGGAAAAGATGCTATTATCCCCACGTAATAATAATTATTAGCATTAATGTAATACAGTGAGCTGTACAGTGTATCAAATATTTGCCTACATTTCCTCACTTCATCTTCCCAACAACTATATAATTTATGTAGAGCTCCTTTCTCTATCTTACAATCAAGGAAACTAAGGTTTACAGAATTTAGGTGACTTGCTGGAGGTATCCCCGCTGAGAAATGATGGAATCAGAACTAGAATCCAGGCCCTTCTCAGGCAAAACTGTGATGTCAGTGAAAGTGATCTTCAGGAATTTCCTGATTCTCTGGCAACTGTCTCCCCTTAAGTTTTACTTTCTCATACCTTTCCTGGCACTCCCACCTCTCCAGAATGACACAGCTTCTCTCTTTTTCAACTAAAGCAATATAATAACCCTTGCTAATGGGTTTATCATGTACTCCCAGTCACTGTATTCATTATTTATTAGGTAACTTTCTAGAGACACTGGCCTAAATCAAAGAGATAGCTCTAATGGTGTTTCTACTCTCCCATTTTTAAGCCATTCTGTGCTGTAAAGCTGCAGAAGAGGTGACAGTACTATTTTCATTTACCAGGGCCCTAAAATCAAGACTTGAAGCTCTGGATCAAATCACACTGAAAGGTTGTTGCTGAACCATGCAAAGACCCTGGAATACTTGGCCTCCAGAGGAGAAGAATTTAATCCAGGGCCAGAGACAAGGCTTGATCACTCAGAGCTATGGTGTAATAAAGTTTTATTAAAATATAAAGGAGATAGAGAAAGCTTCTGACATAGACTTCAGTGGGGGGTAGAGAGTACCTGCTTGCTAGTGTTAGCAATGGAGTTACATACTCTCCAATGAATCAAAAGAATGTCTGGAGGTTGTAAAGACCTCTCCAGACCTACTCCCATAATTTACATTTTAAAATAAAAGGATTAGCCAGAAGGTTTAATCCAGAGACTGTCCTCAGGCAGGATACATTATTGTTATTTAATCCTAAGGAATGTAGAGGAAAAGAAAGTTTGTCCTTTCTTCCTCCTTGAGAATCCCAGACCCCTCTTTCCTTGGGGACCCCTAGACTTCTTACCAACCTGCCTAGGAAATGACTCTCTCAACACCATTATCTTTCTCAGTAGAAGCAAGCAGGTCTGTGGGGATGGGAGAGCAGAGAAGTGACACAGATTGTAGGTTCATCAAAGCTTATGTTAATTAGGAAGCAACTGCTTTGATGTAACTCTCAAGCTTCCAATCACCCCCAAAAGAGGCATCTTGTGTGTGGATGCTTGTGTGTGTGCACTCACTTATGTGTGTTCATTGAAATTGCTTTAGATTTATCTTTATGTGTTTTTTTTAAATTCCAGCTTTGTTGAGTTATGATCGACAAATATAGTTGCTACATATTTCAAGTGTACATTGTGATAATTTGATGTAGGCATTTTGCAAAGATTCCCCCCCCCAATCCATTTAATTTATTAACACATCCATTCCATCACCTCACATATTTATCTTTTCAGTGTGTGTGTGTGTATGTGTGTTGCTGAGATAGATTTCTTAAAACAAATGAATATTATCCATGTCCTGAGTCCTAAAACATAAGTGAGGGTGGAAAGGCCATAGCAGTGTGCCTCTCTCTTGTGTAACATCTAGATTAGAAGTTTAGATAAAGACAGCACAAAGTACCCAAAGAGTGGGTTCCCACATTTTAAAAAATAGTTCATTTTATTTTTTATTGCTTTTGCCTTTTGAGCTTTTTTAGAGAGAAGCTCAAGGTCAGGCAGTTGAAGGGGGTGTGTGTGGGCAGAGATCAGAATGCTAACGAACGAATAAATTGGGGGTGGGAAGTAAAGGAGCTAGAAACAAGATGAGTGAATGTAGAGGGATGAGTTAATCAGTCAACTTGGACAGAGACTGCAGCAAAATAAAAACAGGAAGCAGATGCCTTAGAACCCCAGGGAGCAGCCGACAGAAGTGAGCAGAGGGAGAAAGAAAAATGAACACCTACACACAGACGGCATTGATTAGCTTCCTACATCAGGAAAATGAAGGAAAACCACTTTAAAACCACTTTAGAAAAGCAAAAGGAAAATATGAAAACCTCCCCAGACTGCCTCCTCATATATTTTCCTTCCTTCTAACTCTGATCTCTCTCAGGCAACCACTCCCTCTGGTCTTATTATCCTGAGTTATCACTCAAATCTTTCTTTCTGCCCTCCAAAGATGTCCAGAAATCCCAGTTCCTCCACAAAGCCTTTCCTGGCTATATGAAGAGAGGTTACCCTGACTTCTCCCTCCAGCAGACTGTGAGAGCACACTGTGAGCCTGGTTTAAGAAGGCTATCCTCAATGTAAGTATTTAACGACAGGTATTGTCACTACAGCATTAGTGCTTGGCTTAGGGTGCTGTATGTGTGTACATGAGCACATGTTATGAATTGAATTGCCTGCCCTGCCAATTCATATGCTGAAACTGTAGCCCCCAATGTAACTGTATTAGAGATCGGTTCCTTAGGAAGTAGTTGTGGTTAAATGAGATCATGAGGGTGGGGTCATAATCTAATAAGATTTGGATCTTATTAGGAGAGCGAAAAAGTTGGCTTAAAGCTCAACATTCAGAAAACGAAGATCATGGCATCCGGTCCCATCACTTCATGGGAAATAGATGGGGAAACAGTGTCAGACTTTATTTTGGGGGGCTCCAAAATCACTGCTGATGATGACTGCAGCCATGAAATTAAAAGACGCTTACTCCTTGGAAGAAAAGTTCTGACCAACCTAGATAGTATATTCAAAAGCAGAGACATTACTTTGCCGACTAAGGTCCGTCTAGTCGAGGCTATGGTTTTTCCTGTATGGATGTGAGAGTTGGACTGTGAAGAAAGCTGAGCTCTTAAGAATTGATGCTTTTGAACTGTGGTGTTGGAGAAGACTCTTGAGAGTCCCTTGGACTGCAAGGAGATCCAACCAGTCCATTCTGAAGGAGATCAACTTGGACAGAGACTGGGATTTCTTTGGAAGGAACGATGCCAAAGCTGAAACTCCAGTACTTTGGCCACCTCATGCGAAGAGTTGACTCATTGGAAAAGACTCTGATGCTGGGAGGGATTGGGGGCAGGAGGAGAAGGGGACAACAGAGGATGAGATGGCTGGATGGCATCACGGACTCAAGGGATATGAGTCTGAGTGAACTCCGAGAGATGATGATGAACAGGGAGGCCTGGAGTGCTGCAATTCATGGGGTCGCAAAGAGTTGGACACGACTGAGTGACTGAACTGAACTGAAGCAGAGGAGGAGAGCTATCCCATCTTCTGCCCAACCAATCCCCCACCCCTATTCCCTGCCACCCTGTGAAGACAAAGCAAGAAGGACACTGTCTACAAGCCAGGAAAAGAGTTGAACCTGAACCTCACTAGAACCTGAACCCTGCCTGAACCTTGATCTTGGACTTTTTATTCTTCAGAACTGGGGGGAAAAAAATTCTGTTGTTTATACCACCCAATCTGTTGTACTTTTTATGGCAGCCCTAGCATTCTGTGGGCTTCCCAAGTGGCACTAGAGGTAAAGAGTCTGCCTGTCAATGCAAGAGACATAAGAGATGCAGGTTCAATTCCTGGGTCAGGAAGATCCCCTGGAGGAGGAAACGGCAACCCACTCCAGTATTCTTGCCTGAAAATGCCATGGACAGAGGAGCTTCGTGGGCTACAGTCCATGGAATTGCAAAGAGTTGAACACAACTAAGCACACACACATAAGCAATCTATGGCAGTATGTGTGGCTGGGGGGTGGTGGCAGTTGTGAAGAGTGTTGATTGAATTTAGGTCATCCATTGTTGGCTCAGAGGTTAAAGCATCTGCCTCTGATGCAGGAGACCCGGGTTCGATCCCTGGGTCAGGAAGATCCCCTGGAGAAGGAAATGGTAACCCACTCCAGTATTCTTGCCTAGAGAATCCCGTGGACAGAGAAGCCTGGTAGGCTACAGTTCACGGGGTCGCAAAGAGTCGGACACGACTGAGCGACTTCACTCACTCTTCACTCTATTGTTAGAATAAAACTCTTATAAGCCAAGGACTGTTGAAAATATGTGAAGCCAGTAACTAATAAATACTAGTAAATTCTGCTTTATCTTTTAATACAGAAGTGACAAATGTCTTCTCCCTATTTTTCTTTAAGCACCCATTTGGCTCCCCTGTTTACTTTCCTCTCTGCCTCCCCAAACTTCTGTTTACCTAAAACCAGGGGCCCAGATATAGCAGTACACATGTTCCTTATTACATCACACTTGGCTTTATTATACTTCCATAATCTTTGATATTATTACTATGACTCACTGAAAGTTCAGATGATGGTTAGTGGCTTTTGGCAATAAAGCATTTTAAATTAAGGTATATACAGTATTTTTGTAGACATAGTGCTATTACACACTTAGTAAACTACAATGTAGCATGAACATAACTTTTATATTCACTTTAAAACTAAAAAAAACTCATGTGATTTGCCTTATTGCAATATTCCCTTCATTGCTATGGTCTGGAACCAAACCCAGAATATCTCCAAAGTATGCCTATACTGGAGGTTCTGAATTATACAGGACAAGATTGGAGTAAAGTTACCTAATAACCCAGAGAATTCAGAGGCTTTGACAATTAGGTGTGGGTCTTTCACACTGTAGAGCATTTCAGTTAAAGCTGTAGGTAGGTGAAGTCGCTCAGTCGTGTCCGACTCTTTGCGATCCATCCATGGGATTCTCCAGGCAAGAATACTGGAGTGGATTGCCATTTCCTTCTCCAGGGGATCTTCCCGACCCAGGGATCGAACCCAGGTCTCCTGCATTGGAGGCAGATGCTTTAACCTCTGAGCCATAGCCAGTTGTATATATTTTTAGTTGGAGAACTCAGATAAATTATTTCAAATAGGCAGTTATCAAGTAGTAGGTATTATATGGCAGCTTAGCTGAAAAAGTGCTTTTCCTACTATCTTAATCAATGTGCTGAAAAACTGCCTAGGACAAGCCTGGAAGTAATTGGATGATGTTAAAAGCAGATTGGAGGAACAATACTTCATTCTCCTCCCTGGGTCAGCACACCCACATGGTAATTTACATCAAGGAATCCTTCCCTCTCAGAAGGAGGATGGTCCCTGTGGGGCCTCCTGATGTGAGGAATAAATGTGCCCCTGCAAACTCACCCTTTTAAATCATTAGATACTCCAGTCTAGCAAAATGGACCTCAGAAAAGAATATTAGCAAGGTTAGCAAGAAGCATGTTTGCTCTCTGTAATTCAGAGCCAGCCTGGAATGTAAAATGGCAGTGGTCATTTTAGCAGAAAGCCTAGTTCTGGTTCTGTTCCCATTACAAGGGTCTAGGGGAGGAGGACTATTAAGACATTCCATTTTCTTGCAGTCTTTTTTTCTACATTATACCTCAGCATCTCAAAAGCCTTTCTTGTACTGGATTCTGTATTACGTATATCTATGAACAATGCTGATTCTTAGTTCTTGCAGGGTCCTGGCCAATTAGGGGGAAAGGAAGAGAGCCCAGGCTCAACATCCTTCCTCCCACTTCCATCCCTACGCAAATCCTGCAATGCCCACGAAAACCAAAAGGAGTCTTAAGGTCAGGAATTTGTACCTGGAACGCTTTCCTCCCCCAGGACCACAGATCCTCCTAACTCATATCCCTATGTCCCGTCCTCCCCACAGCACTGCAGCCTGGCTGGGATTAAATCCCTTGAGGTCCTAAATCCTGAAATCATTATAAAACCACTTCTTCTATGTAAATCAAAAATGTAAACAAGTCTAAATGTAATAGCCATACATCTTGTCATCTAGATCTGGACATTTGTGAGAGGAGGATCTACTGACAAATATCAGGACGGCAGATACAAGCCAGGAATGTCCTGAGCAAATAGAGATGTACGATTACCTAACTCAGAACCATAAAGAGGTGTCAGACAGTTTTTTTCCCATGATGACTAATTTGATTGGAATCAGATTCTTATGCCCCAAATTCATTCTCTAGTATAAATATCATTTACTTTTTATTTTTTGAAAGAACTGATACTTGGTCTGCTTATTGTTAAATTCAGTGATTCTCAAATGTAATCCCTGGACCAGTATCATGAGAATCATCTGGGAATGTGTAAGAAATACAAATTCTCAGGCTTACCCAATACCCAATGAAGGTGGGGCCCAGCAGCTTATATTTTAATGAGCTTTCCAGGTAATTCTGACCCATGCTGAAGTTTGAGAAACATTGCAATAATCAGCTCTGAAGATAACTTGTTAGGTAAGTTCAGGAGGGATTTGATTGGAATGGTTTCCCTTTCAGTGGAAAAGGAAAATGCCAGAATGAACCTAACCAGCATCTGCAGATAACTTATAAGCCTACTTGTCTATCAAAGTCTTCATCTGTTGACTGGTTGTCTGATTCTGAAGAAGGCAGCAGCTGCACAGGCCGTATCTAGGGCTTGGTAAAATGCTTTAGTTCCTTGGCGCTGGATCTCCATGTAAAGCATGCAAATATATTGTTTGACTTTCATACCATTGTGTTTCCAACACACCTTCAGAAATTTGCTATGTGGAATAGTAAAGGAATATCTGAACTTCCTAGCTGTGTGACATTGGGCAAGCAATTTCTCCATCTTTCATATATAAGTCAGAGTAGATTGGGTGATGCTGTGCTAGCAAACAACCCCAAAATCTCAGTGACTTAACATGACAGAGGCTGATTTCTTGCTCATGCTTTATGTTTACCATAGTTTGGAGGGGTGAGAAGGTCCTGCTCATTGGAGTAATTCAAGGACTACAAGTCACCAGCCATAAACGTTGCTGATCTCCATGTAGAGGTGAAAGAGTTCTGGAGCGTCTCACATCAGCAATTAAATGCTCTAACCTAGAAGTGACACATTGCACTTTGGCTCACAGCTTATTGTCAAAAACTAGTTATATGGTACAACCATGGGGGCATCATGTATTAAACAAAAGACAGAAGAAATAAGTTACATGATATGAAAGAAAGGGATGAGTGTGATGCAGAAAGAAAACATCCAGCAGATAAGGAGGATGTGGTGTGCTAGGTGGAGGAGAAAGGAAGGAAGATTGTAAATTTAGACAGGGTAGTGGGGAAAGACCTTGGGGAGAAGGTGACTTTCTAGCAAAGACTTAAAAGAGATGAAGGAGTCAGCCATGCAGATACCAGGGGAAGAATATTCTAGGTAAATGAACAGAAGGGACAGCTAATGCAAGTGCAAATGTACCTGGGCATGTTCAGAGCCAGCAATGTCGCTGCTTTTATGACAGAATGGAATGGAGAAGGTGGTTGGGAGGTAGGAGGTGAGGCCAGAGAAAGGTACCTCTCTCTTCCTCAGAACTTTGACGTTTACTCTGACTGCAATGGTGCTAACCTACTATAGGCCTTTGGGAAGAGGACTGACATGATCTGACTCACATTTTAAATAGATGTTCCGGTTGCCTTGTTGAAAATAGACTATATGAGGGCAAAGTTAGAAGGAAGGAGATATATAGGAAGCTACTGTCATAATTTGAGCTCCTGATAAAAGTTTGGGCCAGAGAAGTAACAGAAGGGTTGGAAGCAGAGATCAGATTCTAGATATCTTTGATAGGTAGAGACAAGTGAGATTTCCTGACCAATTGGACATGAGACATAAAAGAAAGAAAAGGAGAGTAAGGGACCCACCTTGAGGTTTTTTTCAAAGGAATTAGAAAAGTGGAGTAGCCATCAACTGACATAGGGAAGGCTGAGAGGGGAGGATTGAGTGCTAAACAATCAGTAAATGTCAAAAGTAAGAGAAGTAGACAATTCCACACATCAGAACAGGCTGGCTTCCTTGATTTCACCAATCCAGCCAGATATGAGAGACTGGGACAGTTTTTTTTGACAAAAGAGTTATTTTACTGGTTATCATGTTTTATAGAGATGCCTCAGAATGCAGTAGAATGATTAGGTAAAAATTTAAAAGCTAACAATACATCATATTCATCTTTGCATTTATCATGAGTAGAAAATCCATGTTATATAAGCAAATGATAAATATTTGATAAGTGAGCAAATGAAATTACCACTCTCCTATTTCCCCAAGTCTGAGCAATGGAATGGCAAATGGAGAGTTGTGACACGAGATTTAAAAAAAAAAAAAACCTGAAAGATATGGGCTTGGAGAAACAGCCATTTGGCCCAAAGGGGACTTGGTAAAACCAGTGATGTATCACTGGTTTTAAGAAATACTACCCAACCTAACCTTAGAAGTAGCTGTATTAGTTGAAATTCTTTTCTGCTTTATCAAGGTTTTCCTTTATGATGACTCATCTCAAGATATCCACCAGGGCAATAACATTCAATCTTCCAATTTTCTTTCTTCCCTAGGGGGAAAAATTCTTATTTTTAAAAACTTGTTTCACTCTGGCATTTGTGGGAAAGCTATGAGAGTGGCATTTTGTAACAATTATCTTCATTTCCCTGGAATATGGGTGGCATCCAACCTTGAAGTTTTATGTTGAGGACACTGGCAGGGAACCCAGTGAGCATGTAGCCAGGTGACAAACTTCCTCATATGAAACAGGGCTGTTGACACCAAAACAAATGTGTTTCCACTTCATGCCATTTCTGTTTTATAAAGTAGTTTAAATTATGCTGATGGTAAATTAACACTCAGCCAAATGCCTTACCCCACGACAAAAAAAATATTTTCTCATGGAAGCAGTATTTCAGGAATTTGTTATAAGCCATGGTATTGGAAGTAACTTGAATTCTTAAAAGCATCTTTCTAGTAGATGCAGGAAATAAATAGGATTGTTGCTGGTAAAAGAGAAAGAACATAAGTCTAGGGAAGGGAGAAACCTGTAAGGGGATTTTCTGAGCAACGTCAACCGACTACAAAAGAGCAAAATACACTGCGCTGACAGATAGTGGAATAGGCAGGGGGCTGGTTTTTCTTATGCTCAGTGGGCTGAGTTGCATTTGCTTTGGTCACTAGACATAAATATCCAAACAGGCAGCAGCCCTGACAAACATCCAATACATTTTTCATTTCATCTGTGCACATTTGTTAAAGCTTCACTCTAGATAGCTGTGGCTCATACACCATTTTTTCTCTGACACACTGATAGGTTCTTTGTAATCACATTTCTTAAATATTTCTGACCTTCATACTTAAAGTAATGCTGTGCCTTTCTTTTATTAAAAAAAAAAAAAATCCCTGGAATTAAAGGAGAATCATATTATGGTGATTCACAAATAAGGAAATCGTGACTCAGAGAAATCATTCAGAGACTTGCCCACTGTCCATTTGTGGCTGCAACCAGGTTTGTTCATTCTCAGGCAGGAATTTTTATTATTCATAACTATCGTTTACAAAGGGCCCACTAGAATCCAGTAGAGTAATGTGTTATCTCATTTAATCCTCACAATAATTGAGTAAGGTAAAGACTGTTATTTGTACCTTTTTACAGAATGAAATATTGAGGCATAAAAGGTTGAGAGACTTGCCCAAAGCCACACAGATACTTGGATGAGAAGCTGGGCATTAAATGTAGGCAGTCTGGTTCTTGGATTCCATGTTTTTAACCACTGCACAGACTGGCTTTTTAAAAACGAAAGTACTTTCAAAGAAATGAGCTTTTAGAAGATGTTCCCTAATTGTAGCGTATATAATAGTCTCCAGGAACCCTCTGATTCAGAAGCTCTGAGCCTGTGGCCCAGAAATCTTTTATGTTTAGATGCCTGTGGCTGAGCTCCATACTTTGAGAACACTTCTGCTGCCCAGATAACTGGTACCTAAGATGGGCTGGGGCGCCTTTGAATCTCTTCACGTTAATGTGTACTTTGCACATTCTGGCTAGGGCCCTGGCATCATAAGTACTTTCACCTGTGTGTGGATGTTGGTGAATCTAGTTGGGAAATTACTAGTTGTGTGACCTGGAAGGAGAAGTTGAGCTTCCCTGTTCTGTGTTTTCTTTCATGGTAGGCAAACCCTTCACTTCCTGAAGTTTAGCTCTGAGATAATACTCAGTTCACTTTGCTCCTTCTTGACTAATACCTCATGCTAAGTTGTTCTGCACCAGGAATACAAGCATATCTATGTTTGCCTTCCTCTTATTATCCAGGAAATCTCACCATGGATAGTCTTCTCTACAGTGGAAGGGGACTATTCTCACTAAGTAATTGCAATGAAAATACTTACTGGATACAATGAAATGAGAGTCTCCTTGGGTTCTGTCCCAGGCTGAGAATGGAGATAAGGCTTGGAAGAGGAGGGAGGGAAAGAAGGGACACCAAAATGTGTGTCCTAGGCACTGTGCTTTATCATTTGAGGGTCTGTAATCTTCAAGGAACCTGTTGTATACATTCTTACAGATGAAGACTTTGAGCACAGAGAAGTTAGGTAACATGCCCAACGTTGTTCAGCTTAAAGATTCTGGCCTATCTTATTCCAAGAGTCTTTTCCTTCCATGATATCATGCTGGCCAAGACAATTCAGGTGGCTAGCTAAGGTAAGCTCCTAGGTGTTCCTAACATGCAGATTGCATCTTTAACCTTTAAGCTGAACCTGAGAGGTTCCCCAGGCCTAAGAGATATTGATCTCCGTTATTGTTCAGTCATGACTGACTCTTTGTGACCCTATGGGCTGTAGCTCACCAGGCTCCTTCATCCATGGGATTTCCCAGGCAAGAATACTAGAGTGGATTGCCATTTCCTTCTCCAGGGAATCTTCCTGACCCAGGGATCAAACCCATATCTCTGCCATTGGCAGGTGGATTCTTTATTACTGAGCCACCAGCTATCTACTGCAACTAATCAGAGGATCTTCTTTAGAAACTGTGACTATTCAATGTTAGATAAGTATACATATAACATTTATTACTGATGTGAATAAAAATGCATTCTGGATTAAGGCCCTGGGTCTTATTACATATGTGTTCCAAGTCATTTAGAGGTGTTCATAACACTGTATGTTTAAAAGATTTTCCTTCTAGGTATTTCCTGGGAATGGCTGAGGTATAAGTAATAAGCTCTTTATCCTTTGAAAAATCATTTATTTATCTTTTATTTTTTACTCTTAAAACACATTTTGAAATCAAAATAGCATGAAACTGTAAGATGGCTGTATTCACCAACCCCTTTGCCGAAGTTATCTTTAACTTCCTGAAGAAATTAACAGTCTTTCATTCTCGTGGAACTGTGATCAACTTTGAATTTTTGTCTTTATATGCATTTCTTAATCTTTGTAAATTTCATGGTTCACCTATTAAAAACAAACACACAAACAAATAAAAAAAATCTTTCTTATTTATATCTGGAAATTGTTACATCAAACAAAAAATGCATGTAAAAATGCTTCAGTAAATTAACGTGCTGTGTAAAGAGAAAGAATTTTCTTTTAAATCATGATGACTGGATTAGCCTGCTGGTTTCTCTGGTTAGTAGGCAGTCACTAATCTTTATAAATATCATTCCTTTTTATTATTAAGTGCATGTGTATAGTTCACTTATTGTGTGCCAGGCATTTTGTGAATAGTAACTCAGTTAACCTACCAAGAAGGTTGATCTTTTAAGCATCAACTGTTTTATAAAATTCTCTGTCTGTTAGTGAGGAACTTTGTCACAACTTTGATCAATTCTAGGCTAAGCAGTTTATAGAACTTTACCTTAAATTTTGTTTTCAGTGACATTTTTGTTACAGTTGGTAGTATTTCTTCAATGTCTTCAGTCTGAATTTTTAATTTTTTTTCAGTGGGAGATAATTATGACCCAGTGGTGTGCTGCAATTGTTAATAACTAGATGGATGATGTTTAACAATGAGGTTGGAAGAAGGGATTAAGATCCTGATTTGTATCATTGGCCAATTCCTCTGATGTAACCATGGCTGTTTCAGTGTCACAATGTAGATTTGGGAAGAAATGCTAACAAGCATCTCCTGTGAGTGTATTCTTTTCCTAATTTAAAGATGTCATAAATTTGAGTTTAGTGCGAATGATCTAAATAAGGTTTAAAAGAAAATGTTTTATGAAGTGGAGGATATTAGTTGCCTAATAGTTACTACCTTCTCATGTAAGTATAGTTGATAAGGTTTTAAATCTTATATAAACAGAAACCAATAGTAGGACTGCCTAAGAATGAGTCATGTTTACTAGAAATTAAATATTTTTGCAAATAAATGAGACCTCCCTTACTTTGGCTAACTCGGCTAAAGTAAGCAGAGTAAGCATCGTCCTTGTTAGTATGATAAGAAGACTGAGGAAAAAAGGTCTCGGCTATTATTCGGTTAAGTTCAGTTCAGTCGCTCAGTCGTGTCTGACACTTTGCGACCCCATGAATTGCAGAACGCCAGGCCTCCCTGTCCATCATCATCTCCTGGAGTTCACTCAGACTCACGTCCATCGAGTCGGTGATGCCATCCAGACATCTCATCCTCGGTCATCCCGTTTTCCTCCTGCCCCCAATCCCTCCCAGCATCAGAGTCTTTTCCAGTGAGTCAACCCTTCGCATGAGGTGGCCGAAGTACTGGAGTTTCAGCTTCAGCATCATTCCTTCCAAAAAAATCCCAGGGTTGATCTCCTTCAGAATGGACTGGTTGGATCTCCTTGCAGTCCAAGGGACTCTCAAGAGTCTTCTCCAACACCACACTTCAAAAGGATCAATTCTTAAGAGCTCAGCTTTCTTCACAGTCCAACTCTCACATCCATACATGACCACTGGAAAAACCATAACCTTGACTAGACAGACCTTTGCTGGCAAAGTAATGTCTCTGCTTTTTAATATGCTATCTAGGTTGGACATAACTTTTCTTCCAAGGAGTAAACATCTTTAAATTTCATGGCTGCAGTCACCATAAGGAGCTCATGATCTGAGCCACAGTCAGCTCCTAGTCTTGATTTTGCTGACTGTATAGAGCTTCTCCATCTTTGGCTGCAAAAAATATAATCAGTCTGATTTCGGTGTTGACCATCTGGTGATGTCCATGTGTAGAGTCTTCTCTTGTGTTGTTGGAAGAGGGTGTTTGCTATGACCAGTGCATTCTCTTGGCAAAATTCTATTAGCCTTTGCCCTGCTTCATTCCGCATTCCAAGGCCAAATTTGCCTATTACCCCAGGTGTTTCTTGACTTCCTACTTTTGCATTCCAGTCCCCTATAATGAAAAGGACATCTTTTTTGGGTGTTAGTTCTAAAAGGTCTTGTAGGTCTTCATAGAACCGTTGAACTTCAGCTTCTTCAGCATTACTGGTTGGGGCATAGACTTGGATTACTGTGATATTGAATGGTTTGCCTTGGAAACGAACAGAGATCATTCTGTTGTTTTTGAGATTATTAACCACCCACAAAGTGTCACTGATGTAAAGTCTTTGAATTAAGAAATAGTTGTACATAGCAAGATATAAAGTGGACTAGACTATGATTCAACAGGCTCACATTCCAGGGTTGCTTTCTATCTATGTCACTTAAAATGTCATTGAGGCCTCAATTATTTAATCTTTAATATTGGAAATAATAATTATTGAAAGCATAAATACCACAGTACTTTAAAAGCCAAAGGTATTCACATGTGCACACACACACATACACACACACACACACACACACACACCCCCACACACACGCATACACTTGAATGATGAGGCACCTTAGGTAGGGGTTAGACTTTTAAAGTGAGAACATGAGAAGGCAGATCATGTGTAACCTCAATCCATGTTCCCAGTTCCTTCAATATCATAGATTTTATAGAAAATAATAATAATGATGGGCAACAGTGGGCCCCCAGCTGAATAATGCTTACCAGTTGAAACTTTTCAACCATTATAATCCAGATACCATCTGGTATTTCTTTTCCCCTTGGGATACAGAAAAAATGTCTGTATTGATTCAAGTCCAAAGCCCTCTTCAGTTCAGTTCAGTTCAGTTCAGTCGCTCAGTCGTGTCCGACTCTTTGCGACCCCATGAATCGCAGCACGCCAGGCCTCCCTGTCCATCACCATCTCTTGGAGTTCACTCAGACTCACATCCATCGAGTCAGTGATGCAAGGTCCGTCTAGTCAAGCCCTCTTCAAGAACCTAAAAAATATTCCTAAAGCACTTTTTAAGCAACAGCTTTGTTGAGATATTATTCGTATTACAAAAAAGTTCACCTTTTTTTTGGTGGTGGGGGGCCATATCACAAAGCATACAGGATCTTAGTTCCCCGGCAGGGATTGAACCCATGCCCCCTCCAGTGGAAGCAAGGTATCCTAACCAATAGACCACCAGAGAAGTCCCAATTCACCTTTTTAAAGTGTGCATTTAAATAGATTTTAGTATTCACAAAGTTGTACATCCGTCACCACTGTTTAAATCCAAAATATTTTTAATCATTCAAAAGAAGCCCTGTCCTGGTTAGTTAGTTCCAATTTCCCCTCATCCTATCCTGGCAAACACTAACCTACTTTTTATCTCTATAGATTTGCCTATTCTGAACATTTCATATAGGTAGAATTATATGTGGCCTTTTATGTCTGGCCTTTTCACTTTACAAATGTTTTCAAAATTCATTCATATCGTAGCATGTACCATACCTTCATTCTTTTATGGCAGAATAATGTTCTGTTCTATGGCATACCACATCAGCTTATGGGCATTTGGACTGTTTCCATTTTCGATAATGAACAATCCTGGTATGAACATCTATGTGCAAGTTTCTATGTAAACAAACATTTTCAATTCTTGGCCATATTCCTAGGAAAGGAACTGTTGGTTCATATGATAACTCTATTTAGTATTTTGAGGAAATGCTTCCAAAGCAGCTGCACTGTTTTACATTCCCACCAACAGTGTATGTGGATTCCAGTTTTTCCACATCATTGCCATCAGTTGTTATTGTCTGCCTTTTTCATTACAGCCATCCTAGGGGATGTGAAGTGGTATCTTATTACAGTTTTGATTGGTATTTCTCTACTGACTAATGATGTTGAGCCTCTTTTCACATATTTATTGGCCATTTGTAAATCTTCTTTGGAGAAGTATCTATTCAAGTCCATTTACCATTTTTAATTATATCATTTGTCTTTTTATTTATTGAGTTGAAAAATTTCTTTATATATTATGGATACAAGTTTCTTATCAGATATATGATTTGCAGATATTCACTATCATTCTGTGGGTGTCTTTTCACTGTCTTGGTGGCATGCTTTGGTACACAAAAGTTTTTAAATTTGATTAAGTCCAGACTTACAAATTGTTTATTTTGTCACTTGTGCTTTAGTTATCTAAATATCTGAAATAGATACCTAAGAAAGCATCGCTTAATCCAGGGTCACAAAGATTTACTTCTGTGTTTTCCTCTAAGAGTTTTATAGTGTTAACTCCTGGGTCTTAGGTCCATTTTGAATTAGCTGAGTTAATTTTCCTCTGTGCTGTGGCACTGATCCTTCTGTGGTACCTCTACCCTCAGGCTCCTACTTCTCTACATAATGTCTCTGTTCTCACATTGACACACAGGAAAGCCAGGCCCTTCTTTGCTTTCTACACACGCACTCACCACCCCACCCTACCCCCACTA